>JAPPVO010000014.1:64164146-64518069 GCA_030407325.1 Camellia japonica | reverse complement strand
ACCATCGCTCGAGTGTCAGACCTAATAAGTGACACTGCTCAAGCGACCACAAACACCACTCGAGTGCAAAATGACCCCCTCCCAGAAGTTCAGACCTACAAAAGACTGCTCGAGCGAAGAAAAGACCGCTCGAGCAAAAATCACCCATTTCCAGAAGTTTTACAAGTCTGCAAAATACTTAAGGATCTCAAAAGACCGCTCGACCGACCAAACATCGCTGGAGCGAACCCAAAGTGAAATAGACAACAACTCTTCTAAAAAACTAACTCCCAACCTGTTTCAAACACAACCAACCAACTCAACTTAACTACCAACAAGATGATAAAAGGCATAAACAATAATTATAAGTACGGAATCCCCAATCTAAGAGCATGAAAAGGGTCGGGTCTAAATCGAAACTGTAATATGGCCCAAGTCTAAGAAGACCAAATAGGCCAATGTTCAGGATTCCATATCTTCCATGGGTGGACAAAGTACCTCTTCCAAGAAACTTTAAGATGCCTGAATTCTCTTTATTTACAAGGGAAGAGAGCTAGTCTACAATTGAACACATAGGAAGGTTTATTCTGCTATATAGAGAGGCTGGACATGATAATGACTTGAAATTGAAACTATTCCAAATTCTTTGTCAAAGATAACATTTACTTGGTTCATTAACTTGCCAAAAAATTCTATTCACACTTGGCAAGAAATGGAGAGTCAATTTCATGCTCAGTTCTTTAGAATTGAACCTGAAGTTACTTTAGTAGACTTGTCAAAATTTAAACAGAAACAAGGAGAAACAGCAGAACAATTCATTGATAGATTTCAGAAGGCCAAAAACAGATGTTATGCATATGTGCCTAAATAGAAGTTATAAGACTAGCACAAAATGGCTTAGATTTTGAATTAAGAAAGAAATTTGAAAGGATGATTTTTAGGGATCTTTATGAGTTGTCTTCAAGAGCAACCAGTTATGAATCAATTCTTAAAAAATAACAACCAAGAGTTGATTTTGAGTTTGCTGTTTGACATTGACATGGCACAAGTAATAGTGAAGAAACCTATGGTTTGTGAACTTGGAGGAAAGTTGAAAAACCTGTTAACATGCTATCAACACAACCAGCCAAAGAACTATGGTTGTATCAAATCGACAATATCATTTGGCTTATCAAAAGTAGATACTTTGTTTGATGAATTGCTAACAAGCAAATTTCTAACTTTAACTCCTGGACATAATATCCCTAAGGAAAGGGATAGAGAGGGTAAGGAGTATTGCAAATGGCACAATTCTTTAGACATTCTACTAATAATTGTAGTATATTTTGATTCAAAATGTGTGTAGGATTTAATCTAAAAGGGTATGTCAAAGTATGCAGAGAAAGACAAAGGGTAATGGCAGTTGATAGTGATGCATTCTCTGATATGGTAGGAATCAATATGTGTAGACACCATTTTTTACCGTCCTAAAGACTTGGACGTCATTGATTGAGTGCTCGATGATTGCCATGTTCGCGCGCTCGTTTGGAGTCCCTGAGGTTTTCGGCTGCGCGCCTTGCCTCTGAGTCTCTGAACTTCTGGTTTTGTGCTTGTTTTAAGCTAACCCTTGGTCCCCTCCCCCCCTTTGCCTGAGGGAGGAAACAGGGTGTAGACCACTTCTCCCCGCATTTTCCTCCCTTAGACCACTTTTCTCTCCCTGTAGACCACTTTTGGTGGTCGGTTAGGGTGGGTGGTCTGTGACCACCTAAGGTGGTCGCAGCAGCCACCACCTTCCATCTCTTGTGCAGGCCCATTCTTCCTTGCGACCTAGTTTTTCCCCTGTGACCACTTGTTGGTCGGTGACTAGGGGGGGGTGGTCGGTCGACACTTTAATGGTCCGCGGCCTTCTGCATTTTGCTAGATATTTTTGCCAGCTTGCCAGCTTGGGCACAGAAGGCATCTCCATACAC
Organism: Camellia japonica; assembly: GCA_030407325.1. NCBI lineage: Eukaryota > Viridiplantae > Streptophyta > Magnoliopsida > Ericales > Theaceae > Camellia > Camellia japonica. The sequence goes on along the minus strand of JAPPVO010000014.1, from coordinate 64,516,141 downwards.
GTTATAGAGGGATTGCTCAAGCTTCTAGCTTGTCAAACAAGCTTGAGGCTTGTCAAACAAGCTTGAGGCATGAAATTCTATATAAGGGAGCTCCTCTCCCTCTTGCTTAGAGGTTCAAATTTGCATTAGGGCTAAACATATCCCTCTCTCTCTATATTTCTCCCTCTCTCTCTATATTTGTATGTTTGTGCCTTAAAGTGGTTTTTCTTCACACTTTTGCACTAAAGCACCTAGTGAAACACCTTCACTCTTGAGCTGAGGTCTTGGAGGTTTGTTTGAGTATCAGCTTGGTTTTCCTCAGAAGTTACTTTTTGAAGTTGTTCTTCAAGGTGAGTAGTTACCCTCTTTAAAGCTTGTTTTGCTTAGCTATTTGGCCCTATTTGCATGTTTTTAGGCCTCCTTTCAACTCAAAAAGCTCTTTTTTTAAGTATTAAATGTTTGTGTTTAGGCTTGTTTGAGTTAGGGGTGGTTTACCCCCTTTGGTGCTTTTTCTTTTTTGTTCATCTCTTAAGGCCTTTAAACCACCTTTTCTTGGCCTTTTAACCACTAATTCCAGGGATTTCAGTGTAAAGTGGGTTTTGAGCCCAAAATGAGAGGGGGTGGTCCCCTCTCCTCTTGTTTTTGTTTGCTTGCCTTGTTGGCCTCATTTTGGCATGTTTTCTAGCCTTATAGGCTCTATTTGGCTATGTTTTGGCCTTATTCTACATGATATAACTCTTTTTGGGTTGTTTGAGTTCATTACATGCTTTGTACTTGTAGTGCAATCTCTCTTAGTTAGCCTAACATGCTCCATGCTTTGGATCCACCATTTTAGCATGTTTTTGGCTCCACTCCAGTAGCTTTTACTCATATTTTGCATGCCTTAGCTTGATTTTGGTCGACAAGTCACCTCTTGCATGGTTTATGCACTTGTAGTGCAAGCTTGTTTACTAGCCTACTTGTTTGTGTTTTGGCCATATTATCTAGCATGTTTGTATGCTTTATTCCAGTAGCATTTTGGCTCGATTTAACATGCTTTAGTCTGATTTAGTGGTCTTGGTCATGCATGCTTGCTTTGATAGCTATAGTGCATCTTGCTTTGCTAGCTCTTAAGCTTTGAGCTCTAGCATGTCATATTGAGCTTTTTGCATGGTTGGCTCATTCTGCATGTTATTTCAGACATAGACCTCTACCATGTTTTGCATTTATCATCCTTTGTTGTGTTTGAGGGTTGAGCCTTATGCTTCACTTATGAGCCAATATGTATGCATGTTTCCTAAGCTTTTGGGCTACCATCTCAGACATGTTTTTGGTTTATTTTTACCATGTTACACTCTGATTTTTTGTGGTGTAAGTCACCTCATGCTTGTTTCTTATTGTAGTGTAATCACTCATTGGCCTTGCATGGTTGATCTATGCCTCATTCTAGCATGTGTTGCTTTCATGTTTTTTGCATGTTTTGATGTTGGACTTTTTGAGTCATCTTGGCCCTTTGGGGCTTGCTTGATATGGCTATGGTGTAAGTACCTTAGTTAGTCCTTGAGTTTTCAGCACCCTACTATGCTATATTTGTGATGGTTTGCATGTTTGGACATTGTTTAACATGTTATTTTAGAGCATGTATGTGTGTCATGTTCCCACATTCTTTCATTCCTTGTCAAGTTTTGAGAGTTGTTCTTTCATTGTTTGAGCCATATGTATGCATGCTTGTGTGTTTGGGCCCCCTTTCTAAGCATATTTGCCTTGTTTTGGCATGGTACCTCTGTCCATGGTTGGTTTGACCATTGAGCATTGATATGCATGCCTCTTGTATGATGCTCTTCATTGCTTTGATGCTTAGCCTGCCATGCATGCATTGCTTAATGATAGATCTTGCGCATGCACTTTACATTGTTAGATCATGCTTGTTTGCGTTGCATTGTGTTTGGATTGGGTCTAATCCAAACAGAGGAATGTGCACGTTTCATACTTAAAGTGATGAAACGGCCTCATTTCTGGATCGCCGACCCTTTGATGTGATGATAGAGGTGGAGGCCCTTATTGTGTTATTTGTGCATTCATTGACATTGACTGTGCAAACTTGGCTTCTCGGCCATGTGCATTGCGATGCTGTTGGGGCCCGAGAGTCAGAGACCGCACTCCCTTGAGCTTGAGAAATGATAGGAGGGTGGTTGTGCACACATATCTTGCAAATACATTGCTATGCCCTTTTGTTCTCTTTGCAGCAAAACTGGAGTTGGCAAAATTCTGGTGGTGGACCAGTAAGGGTGGTCGACTGACACTTTTTTTGGTCTAAACAGTTTTTCTAGTCTACAGCCCCCTTTTCGGGTCAGCAGCCCACCAAGAGGTCCTGTTGGAGCAGAAGCATCTGGAGTCTGTGCATTGTTCGAGTCAAATCAAATGCAAACAGAGACAATTCTGGCATAAATGGATTTCCGGAAGGGACGAGCATGCATCCATCCCCCGAGGACCTCTAAGCCTGTTTAGCTCTTTCTTATTAGCTTTATGTTTTGTACTTAATTATTAATGATTAGTTATTAAAGTTTTGTAATAATTATTACTAGAATAGCATGGTTAATTAGTTGGTTTGTAATAATTAGTTTAATTAGCTACAGTTAGCTTATTATTCGGACCCTCCGTCGAAGGGCACAATTTGTAATAAGGGTGCTGGTGTGTGCATGTCTTCAACCCCATTTCTTTTCCCTTTTACTTATAGCTTTTGATGTTAGTTTAGGGCATATTGTAGACGTCCGAACTTCGCTCCGAACACCGTTGTAGTTTAGCTACTACAGTTCGACTCTGTCACGGTTCTGAATCTAATCTCACAAAGTGCAATGAAGATCGATAAATCACAAAGAGTCCAAATCCGGCAAATCGTTTTGGAAAATCAATTTTAAAAAGAAGGCCAAACATGGACTGCTTTGCCAGATCAGAGTCGCCACCTAAATATTTTGTTTTGGGAAATTTAGGAAACCCTGACTCGTGCCTAAGGCCACTGTGTCCTCATCACCAAAGTTTCCGGCTCGGAACTTGGGTACGATTCGAGGAAGGTCATTAATGAGCACCCCCTCGCCCGATCAAAGATCGGCCTCTACTAAGCATGATATTTTTTTGAAAACACATGTGTTCTTATTCCGGTTATTAACTAGATTACTATGTGATGCGCACAACAACAAGTATAGACTCGATAGCATTGGAACAAAGCATAACCATGTTTGTTTTGAAGTGGTTGAAGTGCTACTCGCAAGTAGGCTAAAACACGTTTGCACCCTCAAGTGGGCTTAAAAATGATTTCCACTTCAGTGCGCTTAACTCATAATCTCGATTTTCCAATTCAGGCAACCAAGCTTCACCCACAGGCATTCAGCAGTTATACATTAAGCAAATAGCCTCATGGAAGCATGCTATCATGGCAACACTTCACACCATGCAAGGATGCTAAAGCATAAACACTTATAGTACTCGAGCCAAAACAAAAGCTAGTTAGTAATCATGCATGATCCTAGCTATGTCAAAGATGCCTAATGCAACACATGCAAAATGCAACTAAGTAGGCTCAGCTATCTAAATGGCATATGAATGCAACAATGATACATGTATTCAATAGGTGATTGAAATACAATGCAGTTTGAATGATGCACCGAGCCTGGTGCATGCAAGACAAATGAATGATAGATGCATGCAAGCATAAAGTATGCTAATTGAAAATATGTGTAGACACCCCATTTTTGACCGACCTTAAGACTCAGACGTCATTGATGGAGCGCTCGATGATTGCGCATGTTGTGCTCGTTCTGAGGTTTCGGAGTTTCGGCTGAGAGCCTTACCCCTGGACCTCGGGACCCTTTTATGCTTTGCCTTGGTTTGCGGACCAGGTCTTGCTTTCTCTTCCCGGAGGGAGGGAGAGGTCTTGTAGACCATCTCTCAGTGGTTGTAGGCTACTTTTCGTGATCGCAGGCCACTGTTCCCGTTTGGAGACCAGTTTCCGGTTTTCGGAGTCGTCGGCCACGCGCCTCAGTTCGGGACAGCTTAACATTCTCCGTTTGGCACGTTTTTTGGCACACACCTTGTTTCCTCTGTCTAGAGGGATATTGTGGTCCGGGAGACCACTTTTTGTGGCCGTACGCCACTTTTGGTACTTAACAGCCTGTTTTCGGGGCACCTGGTCGCGCGTTTTGGGCCCTGAACCCTCATTTGCATCGGTGTTGGTTCATTTTTGCCATGAACCTTGCTTTCATTATTTGGAAGGTGGTACAAGGGTGGGAGACCACCTTTTCTCTTGGAGACCACTTCTCTCTCCGCCAGCCAGCTTTCTTGTCGGGAAACTGGTCTCCTTCATTTTTGAGCCACATTTGCTGGTCTCCCACCATACCACTAGGTTGCATTCAGTTGGGAGACCATCAAATGGGCTAGACGACCACCTTTCATTGAGTTGAACCTTTTGAACTAGTCGGTCGACCAGGGGAAGTGGTCGGCCGATCACCTGAACTGGTCGGCCTGCTCCCTCCATTTTTGTCTCTGTGAGTTGTTGCCAGCTGTGCCAATTGGAAGGCACAGACTGCATCCTCCATACACGTGTATGGAGGATCTTGAGCCTTGGTTTTTAGCTTCTTGAAGAAGCTTTGGCCTTGTATCTCTATAAGAGAGTCCCTCTCTCTCCTTATACCAGGTTCCAAAATTTTGCTAAGACAAGATATATCTCTCTCTATATCTCTTCATTTTGGGTTCAAAAAGGGTATTGTTCTTGACCTATTGCACCACACCCCATAGCCAGACACCCCCACCACTGATCTGAGGTTCTTGGAGGGTATTCTTGGAGGTTGAAGAGCTGGTTTTTGGTCCAGAAAGTTGCTGGTTTTGTTGAGCTTCAAGGGTAACTCATGTTCTCCCTTTTTAAGCTCTATTTTGATCCTTCTCTTAGCCCTATTTGCATGCATATTTAGGCTTTGTTGTCAACTGAGAAAAGCTTCATTTTTAAGTGTTTTTCATGTTTGTTTAAGGCCATTTTGTTGTTGGGGGTCATCTACCCTTTTGCATGCTTTAAATAGCCTTGTTTTGTGCCATGCCATAAGGCCTTTGATTTAATCTTTGCTTGCCCTTTTAGCCACTGAAATCTAGTGGATTTTTAGTGGTTGGAATGTAGTTTTGAGGCCCTAAATCAGAGAGGGGTGACCCCCTCTCTTCTTGCTTCATTTACTAGCATTTTTGGCCTTACAAAGGAGCCTTCATTTGCACACCTCCAACCCTTGTTTCAGGCCCTTTTCAGTGACTTTTAGGGCCTGCCTAGGCTCTTCCCAGAGTTGGTTTTGTCACCTTGGGTGTGTCTCTTGCATGTGTAGAATAACCCCTCTTATAGCCTATCAAAGGAGCATGTCATTCTTGCATGCATTGATCATGTTTCAGTGGGTTTTGGGGCTTTATTTGGCATGTAATGTCTCTGAATTTTTTTGGTTTAGTGGTCTCTGGAATGCTTCATATGCTTGTAGTGTAATCCATGTTCACTAGCTCACATTGCATGTTGTTTTGGCCCTTGATTCTAGCATATTTTGGCCATGTTCTAAACTGATTTTATTCATGATTTGGGCTGCCTTAGCTCTTTTTTGAGGTCCCATGGTCGAATGATGCTTTCCATGCATGCTTGTAGTGTAATACCCTTGCCTAGCTTCGAGTTTTGAAGCCTCTTGCATGCTTAACTTGAGTTGTTTTCATGTTTTGGCATCATTGAACATGTTATTTCAGAGCTTATACTTGTACCATATTCCCATGTTTTCCACTTTTTAAATGCGTTCGAGAGTTGTGCCTGTATGCCTCATTTTTGGGCTATTGCATGAGCGTCATTTTTGTGCATTGCAAGCCATCATTTTAGTCCATTTTCCCACTGTTTTGGGTCTGCATAGGGACTGTTTGTGGTTGGTTTGGTCATTTGGGCATCGCTTTGCATACCTCTAGTGTAATGCACTTCACTCGTTTCGGTATTTGAACCTCCCAATATGCGTTGTGTGAGTTATTTGCATGATTCGGGACCATGTTGCATGTTATTTCAGAGCTGGAACTTGTGCCATGGTATGCAATATTTCATCCTTTCAATGTTTTTGTAGAGTTGTATCTCGTACCTTAGGCTTTGATCCCTTGCATTGTGCATGCTTGTGTGTGTGTCATTGCCTTGTCTTCATCATGTTTGGCCACTGATTTGGGTGCGGCTGAGGTCCATCCATCTTGGTTTAAGTCCATCTTGCATTGTGTATGCCATATAGTCCATGTTATCGCATGTTCGATCATTGCATTGTGTATGCCCCGTTCATAACATTGCATATATTAGTGCATTGTGTATGCATGCCATATAATCCATGTGCATTGAGTATGCCCTTGATTAGTCCATAGCATTGTGTATGCTAGTTGCATGCTTGCATGTCATCCTTTGCATGTTTGCATCACTTAGTCGCATTACATTTAGGATTGCATACTAGAATTGCATTTGTACATGCCATGCCATTCTACTTGTTGCATTGTATTTGGAATAGGAGTTAGTCCAAACACAGGAAACGAGGAACGTTTCATACTCCAAGTGATAAAACGTGCCTCGATTCCCGGTCGCCGACACTCTTGACCACCCATGATGGAGCTGTTGGTTTTAGTTGCTTATATGTGCATTCATGTCCCATTGCGTCGTGCAATTCGACTCCTCGGCCATCATGCATCGAGATGCGTGATTGGTGGCCCGAGGATCGAAACCTACACTCCCTTGAGCTTGCACAATGATAGGGAGAGTGATCGGGCACACATATGTTGAAAATACTTTGCCTTCTCTCTCTCTTGCCTTTGTTGCAGAAAATGCAGAAACCATGAGAAGAAACTGGCCGGCCGACCAGGTTTTCTGGCAGGCCGACCACCTTTTCTGGTTTTCACCACCAAGGGTGGTTGGTAGGTGGTCTCCAATGCCTATAGCTGGTCGGTAGCCTTCCCCTAGATTCCCAGGGTGGAGTTTCATCTCCTTGGAGCTTTGTGCAAGTTTCTGAGTTCAAGTGCAAACAAAGGCGAGTTGTGACATCGCGATGGATTTCCTGACAAGGCGACAAGAGCATGCATGCATCCTTTATCATTCGGAACAGAGTTGAGGCAGTCCATTTCATGTGGCTTGCATGTTAATTTATTTGCTTTCTTAGTTTAATTTATTAATTAATTATTGTTGTGTAATATTTAGCTGTAATTCGTTATTCATTTCGGTTGTGTAATAACTAGTTTAATTAGCTTAGATTAGCTAGTTGGTTCTGTATTATTTATTCGGACCCTCTGCGAGAGGGCGAACTTTGTAATAAGTGTGCGTGTGTGTGATGCATGTCTTCCAACCCCACGTCTTTCTCCCTTTTATTTACCAGCTTATGATGGTTAGTTTTAGGGCATGTTTTAATTAGCATCTATATGTCCGCATGTTTGCATTCATTCATCTGTATTGCATGCACCGGGCTCGGCGCATCATGCTAACTGCATTGTATTTCAATTCCAAGTTGAATACATGTATCGATTGTTGCATCTCATATGCCATCTTAGAATAGCCGAGCCTATCTTAGTTTCATTCTTGCATGTGTTGCATTAGGCATCTCAGCATAGTTAGGATTCATGCATGTTTTCTAATTAGCTTCTTTCTTTGGCTCGGAGTACTCGGTAAGTGTTTATGCTTTAGCATCCTTGCATGCGTGTGAGTGACTGCCATGATAGCATGCTTACCATGAGGCTATGTGCTTATGTGATATAACTGCCTGAATGCCTGTGGGTGAAGCTTGGGTTGCTTGAATTGGAATAATTCGTCAAAGCCGGTGTTTTAGCCTACTTGCGAGTAGCAAACTTCAATCCATTTTCAAAATAAACGGATATGCGATGCTTTGTTCCAACTTAGGCAATCTAGTCTATACTTGTATGTTGTGCGCATCACATAGTAATTCTAGGTTAATAATCGGAATAAGAGCACATGTGTTTTCAAAAATAAGATATCATGCTTAGTAGTGGCCGATCTTTGATCGGGCGAGTGGGGGTGCTCATGAAATGACCTTCTCGAATCGTACCCAAGTTCCCGAGCCGAGGCAACTTTGGTGATGATGGACACGTGGCCTTAGGCACGAGTCAGGGTTTCCTAAATTCCCCCAAAACAAAATATTTAGATGGCGACTCTGTATCTGGCAAAGCAGTCTATGTTTGGCACTTCTTTCTAAAATCAGTTTTTCAAAACGATTTGCCGGATTTAGACTCTTTGGTGATTTATCGATCTTGCATTGCACTTTGTGAGATTAGATTCAGAACCGTGACATCGAGTCCGAACTGTAGTAAGCCCAATCAACAAAACGGGATTTTCCCAGGACGTTCAGGACGTCTACAATATGCCCTAAACTAAACATCAAAAGCTAATAAGTAAAAGGGAGAAAGAAATGGGGTTGGAAGACATGCACACACACGCACCCTTATTACAAAATTGTGCCCTTTCGACGGAGGGTCCGAATAATAAGCTAACTGGCTACGCTAATTAAACTAATTATTACAAGCCAACTAATTAACCATGCTATTCTAGCTAATTAATTATTACAAAACTTTAACTAACTAATCAAATTAATTAAGTTACAAAACCAACTAAGTAAGAAAAAGAAGCTAAATCAGGCTGCCACAGCTCTGCCTCGGAATAATGAATGATGCATGCTCGGTTTCCTCTCTCGGAAATCCATTATTATGCCCAGAATTGTCTCTGTTTGCATTTGATTTGAACTCAGAACACTGCACAGACTCCAGAATGCTTCTGCTCCAACACAAGGACCCTCTGGTGGGCTGTCGACCAGAAAAGGGGGTTGTAGACCACATGTAGACCAGAAAAACTTGTTGTAGACCAGAAAGAGTAGTCAGTCGACCACCTTTACTGGTCTGCCAACCAGAAATTTTGCCAAACTCCAGTTTTGCTGCAACAGAGAACAAGAAGGGGCATAGCAGTGTATTTGCAAGATATGTGTGCACAACCACCCTTCCTATCATTTCTCAAGCTCAAGGGAGTGCAGTTCTCGACTCTCGGGCCGCCAACCAAGCATCGCAATGCACGATGGCCGAGAAGCCAAGTTTGCACGAGTCAATGTCAATGAATGCACAAATAACACATAAGAGCCTCCACCTCTATCATACACAATCAAAGGCATCGGCGATCGAGAAATGAGGCGCGTTTCATCACTTCAAGTATGAAACGTGCCACATTCCTCATGTTTGGATTGACGCCCAATCCAAACACAATGCAACGCACACAACATGCCTATCTAACAATGTTAATGTGGCATGCATAAGGTTTCATCATATAAGCAATGCATGCATGGCAGGCTAAAGCATCAAAGCAAGTAAAGAGCATCATACAAGAGGCATGCAATACAATGCTCAATGGACTTAAACCAACTATGGACAGAGCTCCACCATGCCAAAACAAAGGCCAAAATATGCTGAAAAGGGGGCCCAAAAGCTTATACAAGCATGCATACACATTGGCTCACAAACAAGGTATGAAGACACAACTCTCAAACATATTGAAAGAGTGACAAATGTGAGAGTGTAGCTACACTATATGCACTGAAATCATGTGTGAAATGATGTCAAATCATGCAAACAACACAAGTATAGCATCCTAAGGACCTTGAATCATTAGGCTAGTCAAAGCCATTGCACCACAACCATGCATAACAAATCCCATATGACCTAAACTACTCAAAACAGAGTTGAGGCATGCTAAATCAAGGCCAAAGCATGCTAAAACACAGGCTCAAAAGGGAAGGAAAGCATGCTCATTCATTGGCTCACAAACAAGGCAAAATGCATAACCCTCAAGAGCAATGAAAGAGTGATAAACATGGGAGTATAGCAAAGACATAAGCTCTGAAATTACATTCCAAATGATGCCAAATCATGCATATATCACAAATAAGGCATGCTAGGAGGCTCAAAGCTCAAGACTAGCTAAGGTACTTGCACCATAGCCATATCAAGCAAGCCCCAAAGGGCCAAGATGATTCAAAACAGTCCTAAAACATGCCAAAACATGGTCAAAAACATGCTTGAACATAGCCAACATATGCTAGAATAAAAGGCCAAAACACCAAGTAAGCTAGGCCAATGAGCATGATTACACTACAAGTGTAAGAAGCAAATGAGGGATGCTCTAACCAACCAAAAACAAAGTCATATCATGGCAAAATAAGACCAAAAACACACTGAGATGGTAGCCCAAAAAGCTTAGGCAAACATGCATGCCAATTGGCTCATGATTGAGGCATAAAGCATAACCCTCGAAAAGCATTGAAAGAGTGAAGCATGGGAGAGTATGACCACACTTCATTCACTAAAATCATGTGAGAAAAGAGTCCAAAGCATGCAAACAACTCAAGTAAGCCATGCTAGAGACTATGAAACTCAAAGCTAGTGAGCAAGATTGCACTATGGCTATACAAAGCAAGGCATGCATGACCAAAAACACTTAAAATAGAGCTTAAGCATGGCAAAACATGAGTAAAAGCTTGCTGGAGTGGAGCCAAAAACATGCTAAAATGGTGGTCCAAAGCATGATGCATGTTAAGGCTATAGGGAGGATTGCACTACAAGGGTATGAAGCATTCAAGAGGCAATCAAACCGACCCAAAACAGAGCTAAGACATGCTAAAATAACTTCAAAAACATGCTGAGATAGAACCAAAATAGGCTAGCATGATGGATCAAAGCATTGAGCACACAAGGCTAGATGGTAAGATTCTACTACAAGTGCAAAAAGCATGCATGAGGTGACTCAACCAAGCCAAAAAAGAGTTATGCCATGCTGAAATAGGGCCAAAAATAGGCTGAGAATAAGCCAACACGTGCTAGAAACATATGCTCAATAATGAGGCCAACAAGGCAAGCAAACAAGACAAGAGGAGAGGGGACCACCCCCTCTCATTTTGGGCCTCAAAACCACATTTTTATCACTGAAAATCCACTGGATTTTAGTGGTTAAAAGGCCAAGATAAGGTGATCTCAAAGGCCTAAAGAGATGGCACAAAACAAGGCACCAAAGGGGGTAGACCACCCCTAACTCAAACCAAGCCTCAAACAACCACTTTTAATACTTAAAAATGAAGCTTTTTGCAGTTGAAAGTTAGGCCTAAAACATCATGCAAATAGGGCCAAATAAGCAATGAAAACAAAGCTTTAAAGAGGGTAAAGACTCACCCTTGAAGAACAACTTCAAAATAGTAACTTCTGAGGAAAAAACCAAGCTTTTGAGCTTCAAACAAACCTCCAAGTACCTCAGCTCAAGAGTGAAGGTGTTTCACTAGGTGCTTTAGTGCAAAAGTGTGAAGAAAAACCACTTTAAGGCACAAACCAATACAAATATAGAGAGAGAGGGAGAAATATAGAGAGAGAGGGATATGTATAGCCCTAATGCAAATTTTTGAACCTAAAGCAAGAGGGAGGAGGCTCCCTTATATAGAATTTCATGCCTCAAGCTTGTTTGACAAGCCTCAAGCTTGTTTGACAAGCTAGAGGCTTGAAGCAATCCCTCCATATACGTGTATGGAAGATGCCTTCTGTGCCCAACAGCTGGCATAGCTGGCAAGGAAAATATCTGCAGAAAATGCAGGAAGGCGGCCGACCAGTTAAAGTGGTCGACTGACCACTCCCACTAGTCAACCGACTACAAAAAGTGGTCAACAGGGAATAAAACTAGGCTGCAAGGGATATGGAGGGCCTGCACAGAGAGTGGAAGGTGGTGGTAGGCTGTCGACCACCTTAGGTGGTCCACAGACCACCCACCCTAGTTGGCCGACCACCAAAAGTGGTCTACAGGGGAGGAAAAGTGGTCTACAGGGGGGAAAACTGGTCTACACCCCTGTTCCACCCTCCAGGCAAAGGGTAACAAGGTTTGGTTAAAAAACAAACCAAAAAGGAAGCAAGACAAGAGTTCACAAGGCGAGGAACTCAACTAGAAGCCCCGAAAACTAGTCTACGGGTACAAAAGGTGGCCTACAAGCCTCTGTTTCCCTCTAGGCAAAGGCAGCAAGGCATGGTCTAAAAACCAGGCCAAGAGGAGAAAGTTAAGAGGTCCCGAGACAAGGCGCTCAGCCGAAGGCTCTGGAAACTCAAAACGAGCACAAACATGCACAATCATCGAACGCTCAATCGATGACGTCTGAGTCTTAAGGTCAGTCAAAAATGGGGTGTCTACAACCTTATGCTTTGCATACGTGCATCATTCATTTGTCTTGCATGCACCGGGCTCGGCGCATCATTCAAAATGCATCGTATTTCAATACTTATTTGAATACACGTTATCAAGTGTTGCATTCTTATGCCATTCTAGATAACCGAGCCTATTTTAGTTGCATTTTTGCATGTGTTGCATTAGGCATCTCAACATACCTAGGATCATGCATGATTACTAACTAGCTTCTGTTTTGGCTCGGAGTACACTGTGAGTGTTTACGCTTTAGCATCCTTGCATGTGTGTAAGTGGTTGCCATGATAGTATGCTTGCCATGAGGCTATTTACTTAATTGATATAACTGCATGAATGCCTGTGAATGAAGGCTTCATTGCTTGAATTGGAACAATTCATCATAATGTGAGTTTTAAGCCCACTTGAAGTGGCAAATCATCATGTTTTAAGCCCACTTGAGGGTGGCAAATCCGCGCTTTAGCCTACTTGCAAGTAGCACTTTCAAACCATTTTCTAAAACAAACATGAGATGTTTTGTTCCAAATTGGGTGATTTAGTCTATACTTGTATGTTGTGCGCATCACATAGTAAGTTAGCTAATAAACCGGAATAAGAACACATGTGTTTTCAAAACGATATATCATGTTAGTAGACGCCGATCCTTTGATCGGGTGAGCGGGGGTGCTCATTTCATGACCTTCCCCCTCGTACCCAAGTTTCCGAGCCGAGGCAACTTTGGTGATGACAGACACGTGGCCTTAGGCACAAGTCAGGGTTTCCTAAATCTTCCAACATAAAATATTTAGGTGGCGACTCTGAAATCTGGCAAAGCAGTCCATGTTTGGCGCTTTTGATTCAAAATTGATTTTTCAAAACCAATTGCCGGATTTGGACTCTTTGGTGATTTATCAGTCTTACATTGCACTTTGTGAGAATAGATTCAGAACCGTGACAGGAGTCCGAACTGTAGTAGCTAAGAACCCAATTCGCGCTTTCGCGCGCGGAGCGAGTTCGGGCGGTCTACAATATGGTGTCAATTGATCTTCAATCAATTGACTTGAAGAATAAAGGAAAGAATCCTAGAGTTCTTTTAGTTAAGTTAGAGAAACTCCACAAAGAAAGAATTGCAAAGATTAGAAATGATTGCAAACATTGCTAAGGATGCAAAGGGTAAAAAAATTCAAGAAGATCTGATGAGAGGTTTGTTTGTTTTAGATATGGTAATAAGAAGGAAAATTCAGGGGCTATTATGGTAGATAAGATTCAAAGAAGAAGAAAATATGTTGGCCTCAGGTTTAATACAATGGACCAAAGTGACTTAGAGATTTTTAGGATAATATGTTTTGTGATGGGATAGATCTAGGAATATTTGGTCCTACTGAAGAATATGGGGAAAATGATAGTCCATTCTTATTTCAGGGTTCTCCTATACATCCATGCCTCGATGGCCTAAGCACTATAAGGGCCAAATTGAAACAGTGGAAGGGATCTAAGCCTTCTGGAGATCCAAGGCAGTTTACAAGGCCATATATTGGCCAACAACAACAATTTTATAAAGCTATATATTGGCCAGCAACAATTTTGAAAGCCATATGGTGGCTAACAACAAATCATAAGGCTATTTGATGGCTATCAACAACATTATGGCCCAAAACTGAGATCAGAAATGTAACTAAGGATGGTGAAACCACCTATGCCACCTAACATGAGTTGGCATGGTGTTGTTCATCCAAAGTTTCTCATGGGTGGACGGTATCAAATGGGAACAACAAGAACTCAAAAAAAGATGAGAACAAATAAAGTTTCATGCTATGATGTCCAAGATGGAGTTCAATGAAGTACAAGAATCTGGGGTGGACTAAAGATGGTTTTGTTCCACCAAAAGAAATGGTGGGGAGAATTTCAAAAGCAGAATTGGTTCAATAACCAGGTCAACTAGTTCAAACACTAAAAAGACCAGTTGAGGATAAAGGAAAAGTAAATGATAAAGAGATGCTTGAAAAAGCTTTCCTAAGGCAAAGTTTGAGGGAGTTAGAGAAAGAGTTAATGTCTGATGATGAAAACAACATAGAGGATTGTAACATGCCCAGGGAGTACTCGTGTGCGTTAAACAGTTCGGACTCCCGAGATCTCTTTGATCTAGTCTCACAAGTGCAATATGAAATATAGATGAGAGTCCAGATTTGGAAACTCTATTGAAAATTCATTTTATTACAAAATTATTGCCACAAATAGACTGCATCATCAGATCTCAGAGTCGCCACTTAATATTTTGGAAAATTAGGAAACCCATGACTCGTGCCAAGGCCACTGTTCGTCATAACCAAAGTTGTCTCGATTCAGAACCTTAGGTATGAGAGGGGAAGGTCATTAATTGAGCACCCCCGCTCACCCAATCAAAAGATCGGCCTTTACTAACCATGATATGAATTTTATTTTCTTTATATGTTCATATTCTGATTATTTAATAAATCCTAAAATTTACTATGCAAAACATACAAGTATAGACTATGTCACCCACTTTGGAACAACTTGATTTCCTGTAGTTTTGAAAGAGTTTTGAAGATGTACAATCCAAATAAATTGAGTTTACTAACATGAAAATCAACATCATTACAAATTAAGCGACATAACCTCTATCCACTAGCATTCATACAATTATATCACATAAGCAAATAGCCACATGGTAAGATTTTAAACATAATAAAAAAAATAATGTACAAGCGGGATGCTAAAGCATAACAACTTACATATATACAGACGTTCCGTGAACAGCTACAAAACAAAGTTAGTAAAATATGCCTGATCCTATATACAAAATCCTAATGCAATACATACACAAGAATGCTTCTAAAGATCTGGCTTCTAAAACATGACATGTGAAACATTGCAAAACATGCGATAGCGCACAAAATCATGTAATAATCAATTAAAGCACAGAGATGCAAAGTTAGCCGGATCTAGGCATGAATTATGTATATAAAAGCATAGATGGCATGTAAGATATATACATATGCACAGTTATGGAAAGCGATTAAAGAATGGGATAGATAAGAAGTGGGAATGGGGAATCATTACAGCACTTGAAATATTACAAATCCAAGGGAGATGAATAAATATTACAACACAGTATAAAAATCCTCACAAACACTCGAAATAAAATAAACATAAGAAAACAGCAGCTTCAAGAGCCTCAAAGACCATCGGAGGTTGATCTTCTCAACGTTAGAAGGCTACCCGATTTTTCCTAGAGGTCGCGGGCATGGTCATGAAGGTCGCGGGCGCGATAGTAAACTTTTAGGTGGCTACCCGACCAACTAATAGGCCGGGTAGCCCGGTAGGCTCGGCCAAACTCTGTTTTCTTAGATTTTCATAACAAAAACAGAACTAAAAACAATATATATGGGAGTCTCAACTCACCACTTTCTGTTAGATTACAACAATATATAATATAAGAAGCAATCAAAGCAAAAGAGTAAATAAATCAAAGCAAAAGAGAAAAATAAGTAAGAAATGCAAGAAAATGAAAAGTTTGGGAAATTCACCTTCCAAGAAAAGGATGAACTCGTTAGTTCACAAACTCCCTCTTGATCACGCTCAAGTGTAGGAAGTGTGTTCTCAACTCCTCAATTCGAAATTATGGAGTTTATGGAGTTTATGATATGGAAAGTGGCTAACTCTCTAGTTTTTCTCACTTTCAATCACTAAACACTCTTCCTTATGATCCAGGCAATTGAGCTTTGGCTATATCAGAATTCTTGGAGTGGTTTTGGTGTATGGAAATGAGGAATTTTAGTAGCTCTGGAAGGTATGGGGTGTATATGGAAGATAGAAGTATCTTTAGCTCAAAAACTCAATTTTTCTCTCTTTTTTCACCCTTTTCTCAATTTTTTCTCTTCAATTTCGTGGTCTTCCTTCTCTCTTACAATTTGATCATTCTATATAGGCAATGAGGGAGAGTTAAGGTCAAAAATAAGGTGGGAGACAAGGTAGGAGACAAGAATGTTATAGGAGGGGTGAATTTTCAAAGTGGTTGCATGGGATACTCCATTATGGATGCAAACAAAACCTCTTTTTGACAATGGGGGATGATTAGGTATGTATTTGGTGATATATTGGTTGGCTAACGGGGTAGAGGAGTGTCCCACACATAAGAAAAAATGCAAAAATAAACCTTCTTTGCCTGCTGGTTTGAAATGGTTAAATATTATTTGAGGGGAAATATAACACAAGGCAAAGCTTTGGCAGAGTGGTTAAGGTGTTGGGTATTGAGTGGTAGGTTGGGGGTTCAAACCCCCTTTCAAGCATTCCTTAAATTCATTTTTTTTTTTTTTTTGTGGGTGAAGACAAGTCAGCGCCACGTCATCCTCAAGGACCAATCCAGTCATGTCACGTCAGTAAAACCGCCACGTTAGCGTTCCAGTCAGCATTGACGGAATATTCTACATATGGATAGAATATTCCTTGACTTAACAGAATATTCCTTCACATGACAAAATATTCCCTGAATTTACAATTTGGCCAAGAAGTTTCAAATAATTATGTTGTAACCCAGATTTCGGGACAATTTTTCAGTGAGGCCCCCGGAAGTGCAGCGAAGGTTGATCCTAACTAAACGAACCATTCTGAACGCAATCATGAGGTCAAAATATGCCCTTGTAAAGGTAATTTGTGGCTGTTTAGGGCTAAAAACAGGGCTCAAATTCTAAGTTTTCTTATTGAGAATTCTGTGAAAAACACCTTCTTATTTTGTCATCATAGGGTAATCAAAAGAAAGCGCCCAAGTCTTAGGGCCGGTCAAAATAGGGTGTCTACAAGGATGTAGAGATGAAGGATCAAAGCCAAGAAGTGGCAAATCCAACTCTTGCAGATGATAGAGCTGAAACATGAGAAGACATTAAATCAAATAAGTCAGGAGATTTTGAAGAAAAGATGGCAGCCTTCAATTTGGTTCTCTGCCTTCTCCTAGTAGGGAATAAAACATGATAATGGCTATCTCTAAGAGATTCCAGGCTAAACCAAACTAGCCAAATATATTGGCAGGTGATGTTAAAGATTTAACTAAGCCAGTGTTCCAGTTGATAGAGTTTTAGTGGATAATGGAGTTATAGTCAACATTCTCCCTTCCAGAACATTGAGAGCTATAGGAAAATCTATTGAGGATTTATTCCCACATGACATTAATATAAATAATTTTGCTGGAGGTTCTTTTGAAACTAGAGGTGTAGTTGTTGTACAACTTCAGATTGGTTCAAGGGTAATGCAAACCACCTTTTTGTAATAGATTCTACTTCTAATTACAATGATTTATTAGGAAGAGATTAGATACATCTTAATGGATATGTATCATTTGCTTTACATCAAGCTCTGATATTTTTGACCAACAATGGGGAAGATGGTCAAGGTGGAATAATGGAATTCTATTAGGCCAATGCGAACCCTTTCATGGCTAATGTCTACAGCATAAAAGTTGTGTTGTATGATCAAGATTTGGGTCCAATTGAAAAAGCTGAAGAAGAAATCAAATCTCAGGAAAGAGCTTGACAAATGATGATTTCAAAAACATCATTGAAGAAGGATTCAAGCAAATACGCCAAGGATTGGCTAAACCGTGCCTTATGTAGAAACAAAAGGGGCTTGTGATTCAGAAGATGATAGAAAGTCGAGATAATGCAAGTACAAGTGAATGAAGAAGACAAATCAGTTTCAAGAAAATTTAGTTTTATTGAAAATGAATGAGTAGTTTGAGAGAAAAACTGATTTTCGTAACAGTCGACAAATCTGGAAAGAGTTGGAGTATTTCCTTAATAACTAAAAATCTAGAAAAGCTATCCCACTTCCGTAAATTGATTTTGAAATTAGACAATTCTCTACAAAACTAGAAAGGCCAAATTTTGGAAATTATTAAAAATTCCACTTTGATAGTCATCTTTAAAGTAATTCAAATATGGAAATTTGTTCTTATTAATAGTTTCATACTCTTAGTTAATTGAATATGTATCTTATTGTTGGTTCAAGCTTTAGTATGTCATCCACATATGTTTGTGGTTATGTTTCTTTAAATTTGTTCCTTGAAATGTTTATACTTGTGTAATAGTTGTTACTTTAATTGCTTGTTCTAACCCAAGCATAACGTACTTAACTCAACGGAAAACTAAATAGGATGGTAATGGGTTGTACTCACTTGTTGTGTTTTGGAAAGATGATTATAATTTTTGATTCAGTGATAAAAGGATTTCGGTATTAAATTGATGGTGGGACATGTTTCCTTTAAGTTAAGTCTTGCGCAAGTAGTTGTCGCGTTAACCCTAGGATGGAACGGGTATATTCGGACTCTATGAGGTAGTTTGTTTTGGTGAGATAAAGTTCGGTGCAGGTGGGACATTCAGGAGGGTAAAACATTTTTGTTTTGGAGGGATAAGGCTAAGTTCAGGATGATAAAAGCTTTTTTTCTTGTGGTTGTCCTTTTTGTGGTCCATCGATGGCACTATATGGTATATAATTGTTGCAGACATCTGTGATAAGGTCTGTAAAGCAGTAAAAGGGGGAGTTCCGAGTAGTCCGGTGTCCAATTCTTGTGGTTGGAAGGATGAAATCTCTTTGGGAGATTTCTAACTTACTAACAACTAACCTTGTAATTCCCTTAACTATTGACTGGAATATCATGCTTCATTGTTTATTGTTATTGTGATTGTAATTTTGTATTGGATTGGTAAAAATCGATGGGGTGTGCATGAGTTTACTGGGTATTCTAATCTCATGGCTTTCATGCCAGTTGTTGAGAAATTTTACCCGGACGACGGTGTTGCAAAACCTTTTGATGATGCATGTCTATCTCAGAAGAGATTAGATATTATTTTTGTTTAGGTCCATCCTGAAATCATATTTTTGAATGTAAAATTGATGGACCTACTAAGACTTAACTTTTGTAACTATTACTCTTTCTTATGTATATATATATGATCTTATGTAAACCTATCCTTTATTGTTTCGTCAACTTTTGTAGTCCTTGTGTTAATATCTTGTTAAGATTTGTCAAAAATGTAGCTTTGCTATCTAAGGAGATTGGACTTAGAAGGGTGGCTATTTTGACTCCTCTGATCTTTCCTGGGATCTTACTTGGTTATTGGCTAAAGGACTCATTAGTAATGTTTCCTAGACTTCAACCCTTAGCGTAGAATTTAGGGCATCACAATTTCACAGCCATAAGGCATTATATGTTGCCCACAGAAGTATTTGTTATAGCACAAACAGATGTTATAAAATACATGCTTTTCAAACCTATTTTAAAGGGTAGGCAAGGTAAATGGATTTTGGCCTTAACTGAATATTGCTTTAAGTATGTGCCACATAAAGCCATAAAAGGGCAAGCTTTGGCAGATATTTTAGCAGAACATCCATGTTCACCTGTCAAACCAGATTTATATGAAGTTCATGTGATAAAAGAAATTGAACCTTCGAAGTTGATGTTTGATGGTTCAAAGACAGTCGAAGGGGTTGGTGCTGATGTTGTCTTAGTTACACCCAATAAGTAGATGTATCAGTTTGCTTATCAATTGGATGGACAATACATATAGTCTTGTAATCAAGCTAAGTATGAGGTGGCCTTAAACTAGCCATAGAATTTAAGGCTAGAAATTTGCAAGTGTTTAGGTGAATTCAAGTGTGTTAATGGAGCTTTGGAACAATATTTGACAAAGGTTTAATGGTTGACAAGCTTTTTTAACCATGTCACTTTCAAACACATGTTTAGGTTAGATAATAAAGAAGCCAATGAAATGGCTAAAGCAGCTTCTGGTTTAAAAATTCCTAAAGAGGCTCAAGAAAGAATAATCAAAGTTCAAAGAAGAAATTTCTTTGCTCTTAAGGATAGACACAAGAACTTTTTTCCAATCATAACTTTAAAAGTGGCTAAGAATGATTGGAGCTTCCCTCTAATCAAATTCCGGTCAGATCCCAATGAAAGATTTGAAAAACAAGTAAGATATCAAGCCATAAATTATGTCATCATGGGTGATCATGCAACAACTCAGATCAAAACCAAAAGTTTATTCCCTTTCGTATAATAGAGGTTGTATTAAAAATGTTTGCTGTCGAAAATTTGACTTGACTTGAAACTTTTCTAACTATGAAATTTGGGTTTTTCAAAACTTGCGATTTTGAAAATAATTTTTGGCAGTAATTATTCCTTGTATATTAAACAATCTAAATTGAATTTATGAAATTTTTCTACGAAGTATTAACCCCTTTAATTCAACGTCAAACTTATAAATTTCAACTAAAAAATTATTAAGCGGGAACCACTTTTTGATTAATTGGATTTTTATTTATTTATTTATTTTAATCCAAATGGGGGAGGGGGAGTATTTCCTTTTTACATTGTAAGCTTAAGTGAATGAAATAGAGGCTAAATGAAAGTGTCTTAGAGTGTGTGCCTGTGTGACAATCTGTGTGCAGAGTGACTGCTCAAGCGATAGGTTTAACCCTCGAGCTGTGAAGGGGGTGCATCCAGTATCTTGTTTCGTAGAGTGAAATACTGAGAGGCTGAGTTCATCGCTCGAGCAGTGGAAAGACTGCCCGAGCAGTCTACGTGAATCAACAAACTTAAAAGTTGACTTATACCCATTTTTATTTCACATTTTCATCTCCTATCTCTTTCTCTAACACCCATTTATGAAATCCTAGCCCCCAAAGCACTTGATTTCTCTCATTTCTACCAAGAATCTATCTTAGATTCTTCAAGAGAGTTGAAGAACAAGCTTTGATCAAGATTTCTACCGATTGATTCATGATTTTATTGAAGCATCAAGTTGGGTTTTCCGCTTTTCATCATCACCTTTGAGGTAAGAATACTTTTAATCCTGTATATCTATATTTTGATTTTATTATGTGGTAGTTTTCATGACATACGTATGGTATAAGATAGATGATTTGGTTTAATGAGTATTTATGAAAAAGAAACATTTTGCCTCAACAATTTCTGAAATGTTTGAATATTTTTGAATGAAACCAACTTTGATTCCATGATTCTTGGATTGATGGAGAATATGGAAAAAAGCCCTAAATTTTACAAAACCCTAGTTATGGATTTTGGTGTTTGGGAGATAATTGGAAATAAATTGATGTTGTGTGAATGCGTTGAGACATTTTACGATGAGGTAAATTTAGGGATTTGTTGAATAAATATGTTGTGTGATGTGTTTAGTACCCACGCGTGGAACTTGAGGTGTCTACTTTCCCGGTTGTGTGAGGATAATAAATGTGGGAATATTTTGAGGTGTCCACTTGTCCAATCTTGTGAGGACGACAAATGTGGAAGAGTTGAGGTGCCCGCTGGCCATCCATGTGAGGATGAAAAAATGTGTAATTGATTAATAAATGTGGGCTTGTTTGGAAAGGTTTAATATTCTTATATATATATATATACACATGCGGATTTTTTAAATGAAACTCTTGGGGCAATGTATTTTGGGTTACACATAATTATGTCAAATGTTTATATCTGTTGTTAAATGTATTCCTATCATAACAAACATTTCAGGTTTATGATGATGTGCCTTCACTCAGCTAAGAATTTGTGGAGATCTTGATGGAGCACAAAAGCTTATTTATTTATTTATGTTTTATGTGATTACAGCCACCGGGCTTAAGTGTTTGGGATAAAAATTTCACTTATGTGTGTAATCAAGGCCATTGCCTAGAATGGTGTAAGCCTTCTTCGGGAATTTTGTTATATCTCTTCTATTTCATGAGCTATAATGTATTATTATTATGATCACTAATGTTGTAAAGTGAAATGTAACATCTATGAGAAGGATAAACACTGGACTTATGATATGGTTGTCCTTTGATTAATCGTCTATAATCTTTCTTTATACTTTGAAATTGGAGATTAATAAAGGATTGGTAATTATAACATGGTTGAATGATTGAGGCGTTACAGATGATTTGTTTAGAAAGGCACATGATGGTTTAACATTGCTTTGCGTTGGTCCAAGAAGATCAAATGAAAGCAATGGATGAAGCACATTAAGGAATTTGTGGGTCCATCAAGCTAGGATAAAATGAGATGGTTGATAATAAGTATGGTTATTTTTGGTCATCTATAAGAAAGGATTGCATTACATATGCCAAAAGTTGTCAGAGTTGCCAAAAATATGGCAATATCCAAAGAATTCCAGTTATAAACCTTAATTCCATTATGTGACATTGGCCTATCAAAGGTTGGGCAATAGGTTTGATAGGTCAAATTTTCCCACCATCTTCAAAAGTACATTCATATTTGTTGGTAGCAACTGATTACAACAAAACGGATGGAAACAATCCCATTGAAAGTTGTCACTCAAATTCAAGTTATTGAGTTTCTTAAGAAACATGTGATCCACAAATTTGATTTGCTTCAGTCGATTACTGTTGATCAAGGAACCATGTTCAATGAGGATGATATTAAAGAGTTTGCCATAGAAAATGATGTTCAAATTTTGAATTCCCCCCCCCCCCCCCGGCGCAATTATGCTCAAGCAAATGGGCAAGATGAGGCAACAAATAAAATTGTAAGGAATACCTTTAAAAAAATGATTGAAGACAATCCTAGAGATTGGCACAATCTGTTATCTAAAATACTTTGGGCTTATAGAAATTCTAGGAGAAATAGTACAGGGACAACTCCATATGAATTTGTATGCGGCCATGATGTTGTACTTCCATTAGAGATCACTGTAAGATCCAATTGGCTCAACAATTAAATATCCCTATAGATGAGTACAATGAGGTCATGTGAATTGAGCTGCAAGATCTAAAATAAAAAATTTTAAAAAAAAATATTTATGCTTTCAATCATTTAATAACATAGAAAAGAAAAGTAGAAATGAGTTATAATAAGAGGGTGAAATCTAAAGTGTTCTCTGATGGAGATCTAGTTTGGAAGACTATTTTACTTCTTTGAACAAAAACTCCAAAGTACGAAAAATGGTCCCCAAATTGGGAAGGACATTTAAAGTATATAGGGTCCTTAAAGGGAGGGGGTTATCATTTTGCATATTTTGAAGGAAAGCCACATAGAAGAGTGATTAATGAAAAATACTTTTAAAACAAATATTATCCAACCATGTGGGAAAATATGAAGTAAAAGGAAGCCAAACATAATAAATAAACCCAAAAGACATTTCATTGCAAAGGAAAATGTATAAAATATACAAACAAAGCTATATGGTTGTTAGTCTTTTTGGAGATACAAAATAAAGTTGTTCCAAGCTTGAAGTGCACTATTATGTTTGGCTTTGCTCTGTATGAGATGAGTTTGGGCATGCTTAATGTTAGTTGGACCACTCTCTTTCTGAGCAAGCAAGCTTTGCATGGTCTGTGCTATTTTGACTTGGTCTTGCTTAAGGAATGCCCTCTTGGCTCTCACATTTGCTAGTTCATCTTCCAATCTCAGTTCTTCTGCCACAAGTTGAGCATCTTATGCAAGTAGGCTATGTGATGCACTTGAAGTCTCAACCAAGGTGGTGGCAAGTTCTCAATCTTAGTCATGATGGCTTCAGACTCGATATGTTAATGAGTAATGGTCAATAGATGTTCTGGAAGCTTCGCAGAAAATTGATGAAAAGCTTGCACTTGATCTGAATAAAAAATCCTTGGTTTGAGAAGCTGAATAACTTAGATGCTTAAAGTCAATTCAGAAGACTTGGTCAGAGCTAGTTCTTCAAAAGAATAGTTGAACAAATGGAAGAAATGCTTGACAATTTCTTGCACTTTTGAAGAACACTGCTTTAGTCTTTCTTCAAGAGTAAGGTTGGCAAGAGATTGGTGCATTAATGATTCTTCCAATAACATATCCTCTATGAAAGGATAAGGAATAGTAGTTATAGAGACCGGATTCACCTGTATGATAACATCAACAAGCATAATTAATTAAGTGGAGATTCATATAGAAACGCTTGAGAATGTTATAGTTTTACCTCCATGGGAATGGTTGTATTTGGTAAAATCATCTCCTCTCTATTTGGACTCTGGTGTGGAGTAGTTTGTACCTCAATTTCAGCAGTAGTAGGAGTTTGCGATGGGACAGATGAGTGTAAAGTTTGTCTGCTAAATCTTAGAAGTGAAAGAAAATTTACCTCATGAGAAATAAATGGTGCAGTGGTAGTGTAGACGTCCCCGAACGTCCCGGGAGGGAATATCCTGTTTTGTTCATTGGGCTCACTACAGTTCAGGACTCAATATCACGGTCCTGTATCTAATCTTGCAGAGTGCAATGCAAGACCGATGAATCATCAAAGAGTCCAAATTCGGCAAATTGTTTTTGAAAAACAGATTTTTAGAAAGAAGTGCCAAACATTGACTGCTTTGCCAGATACAGAGTCGCCACCTAAATATTTATTTTGGGGGTAATTTAGGAAACCCTGACTCGTTGCCTAAGGCCACGTGTCCGTCATCACCAAAGTTGCCTCGGTTCGGGAACTTGGGTACGATTGGGGAAGGTCACTTTGTGAGCACCCTCGCTCGCCCGATCAAAGATCGGCCTCTACTAACCATGATATCGAGTTTTGAAAACATTATGTGCTCTTATTCCGGTTATTAGCTTAAAATTGCTATGTGATGCGCACAACACACAAGTATAGACTAGATCGCCTAATTTGGAACAAAGCATTACATATCCGTTTGTTCAGAAAAAATGGTTTGAGTTTTGCTACTCGCAAGTAGGTTAAAATACAGATTTCAATGAATTATCCCAATTCAAGCAATCCAACCTTCACCCACAGGCATTCAGGCAGTTATATCACATACGCAAATAACCTCATGGTAAGCATGCTGTCATGGCAACACTCACACACATGCAAGGATGCCAAAGCATAAAAACTTACCTAGTACTCCGAGCCAAAACAAAAGCTAGTTAGTAATCAAATGCATGATCCTAGCTCATGTTAAGATGGCTAATGCAACGCATGCAAAAATGCAACTAGAAATAGGCTCGGCTATTCTAAGATGGCATATGAGATGAAACAGATAGCATGTATTCAACTTGGAATTGAAAATACAATGCAGTTAGTATGATGCGCCGAGCCTGTTGCATGCAAGACAAATGAATGGATGCAAATATGCGAGCATAAGTATGCTAATTGAAACATGCCCTAATCTACCCATCGTAAGCTAGTAAATAAAAGGGAGAAAGACGTGGGGTTGGAAGACATCCACACACGCACGCACACTTATTACACAATTGCCCTCGCTCGGAGGGTCCGAAAGAATAATACAGGCCAAATGAATAATTAACTAATTACAAAAACTCTAATCAATTAACAAACTAATTGCAAAACAAAATCTAAGTATGAAAACTCAAAAGGCTGCCGTAGCTAGGCCCCGGAATGATGGGATGGTGCATGCTCGGTTTGCCGCACTCGGAAACTCGTTGCCATGCCACTTGTTGCCTCTGTTTGCACTGTTTCATGCCTCTAAAAGCTGCACAAATCCCAAGGCTGCTTCTGAACCACTCCCTGAGCAATATGGGATGCCACCGGCCAAGATAGAACATTACCGGCCATGGAAATGTGGCCGTCGGCCAAAAATTGGACCACCGGCTGGACACTGATGGTCGGTTGGCACTAAAAGTGGTCGGCTGGCCATTTCTTCTTGCAGAACATTGGTTTTGCTGCAACAGAGGACAGACAGTGCATGGCATAGAATTTACAAGACAATGTATGCACAACTACCCTCCCTATCATGCTATGGACTGAAGGGAGTATGGCTCTTGACACTCGGACCACCAATCACGCATTTCAATGCATGATGGCCCGAGGAGCCAAGTGTGCAATTTGATATCAAATGAAATGCACATAAACACATAAAGGACCCCAACCTCTATCATGGTTGATCAAGAGGCAAAGGATGCAAGCATGCAAGCAAAACTAATGCAACATGATCATGTTAAGGTAACAAGCATGTCAAATGCAATGCAACCTAGACAAGCATGCAACATGCAACATGGACATTCAAGCATGCAAGGCAAACATGTGACAACATGTGAGGATAGGCAAGCATGTAACAACATGCAAGGGATGGTCTTACACTAACATGGGTAGCTCTCAAGCATGCCAAAATCAGTGGCCAACCATGATGAAAACTAGGCACCAAAATGCACACAATGCAAGGGCTCAAGCCTAAGGCACAAAACTCAACTCTCCAAGAGCATGGCAAAGATGAAAGAATGAACACAATGGCATATATTCTAGCTCTGAAATAGCATACAAAATGACTCCGAAATGATGCAACAACTCACACGAAGCATGTTGGATGGCTTAAGCATTGAAACTAGTGAAGTGTGTTACACTATAGGTATGCAAAGCAAGCATCATTCGACCATGGGGCCTCAAAACCAGAGCTAAGGCAGCCCAAATCATTAACAAAATCAGTTTAAAACATGGCCAAAACATGCTAGCATCAAGGGCCAAAACAACATGCAATGTGAGCTAGTAAGCATGGTTTACACTACAAGCATGTGAAGCAAATGAGGGACCACCAAACCAGCCAAAAAAAGTTTCAAGGCATGCCAAAATAAGCCCAAAAGGCCACTGAAACATAGTCAACACATGCTAGAATGGGGTGCTCCTTTGATAGGCCATAAAAGGGGTTACTCTACACATGCAAGAAGAAATCAAAAGTGGACCAAACCAGCTATGGAAAGAGTCTAAGAAAGTCCCAAAAGTCACCAAAAAGGGCTTGAACCAAACCTCCAAATGATCTAAACATAGGCTCCTTTGTAAGGCCAAAAATGCCAACAAACAAGACAACAAGGGAGAGGGTTACCCCTCTCTGATTTAGGCCCTCAAAACAACAAGCCTACCACTGAAAATCCACTGGATTTCAGTGGCTAGGAGGCCAAGAAAACATCAATACAAAGGCTTCAAGGTATGGCACAAAACAAGGCTAAAACAAGCATACAAGAGGGTAGACGACCCCCAACAGTAAAATGACCTTAAACAAACATGATAAGGACCTCAACACAGGACGTTTTTCAGTTTACACCAAACCTCAAATATGCTTGCAAGTATGGCTAAAAGATGAAGCAAAGTAAAGCCTTAAAAGGGAGATGAAGCATACAAGGGGGTAGATGACCTCTAACAGAAAAATGTCCTTAAACAAACTTTAAGAGAAGCTGAAAATAAGACCTTTTCCAGTTTATAACAAAGCTCGAAAATGCTTTCAAGTATGACTACGCTATGAAGCAAGATTAGCCTTAAAAAGGGGGAAAAAAGTGTTACCCTTGTAGACCAACAAAGACCAGCAGCCTTTGGACCCAGAAACTCAACCCTTTAGCCTCTGAAAACAAGCTCCAAGAACCTTAGAGTGATGGTGGAGTGGTTAGGCTAAGAGTTGTAGTGCAATGGGACCAAGAACCTCACACTTTTGAGCTAAAATGGAGGAGATATAAAGAGACAAAGAGGGATATATGTGTATATGCCCTAACCAAGTTCTGAACCTGGTATAAGGAGAGGGGAGCCTTCCTTTATAGAGCCAAGGGACTAAAGATTCTCTTAGAAGTTTCAAACCAAGAGCAAAGATCCTCCATACACGTGCATGGACGATCCAGTCTGTGCCCTCCAGCTGGCACAGCTGGCATCCATTCAATCTGTAGAACACGCTGGAAGGCTGCCGGCCAGCAAAATTGGTCGGTCGGCTACTATAAATGGTCGGCCTGCTACTTATTTGGTCGGCCGGCACATTGTTCTGGTCAGTCGGCACATTGTTTGGTCGGCCGACAGGAAAAATCTGCACTGCAGGTCCAACTTCAAACGGGCATAACTCCTTCATATGAACTCCTTTTCAGGTCATTCTTGTGTCCAAATTGAAGCCCCGGAAGTATGCTTTCCAATGGCACCAGCTTTGCATCAAAATTTCAACTGTGCAAAAAGTTTTTGTTTTGGTGAAGGTTTCTCAGTTTCGGTCCAACCGGGATGATGCCCAACTTCAACCAATCATATCTCCCCCATCCGGACTCGGCTTTAAGAGATTCTTGAATGTAAAATGAAGCCCCAGAAGTCTTCTTTCCAACGGTGGTAGCCTCATAGCTTAACTTCAAGTGCATAGACAGATAAGCCTGATTTAGCGAGGACCGTTCGACTCTCTCTCCTAGGGTTCATACCCAACTTCTTCCTCAGCTAGGTTTCTTCTCTCTTCTCCTCTTTTCTTCAACTCCAAACCCCCGAACAAGGTGTTTTGAAAGTTTTTCCAAAGATTTCATCTCTCTTCATTCATTTCCACTTTGTCCTTGCTCGGTTTATCGAAAAGCGCATCATTTGAAAAAATGTGAGCCTCGAAACATTATAGAAACTTTATTTCAAAAATGTTTTGAAAGAGAGGGTTTTAAGGTCTAAAAACCATCCAAAATAGCTTTGGTCCAAAATGGAGTGTGAAGTTGAGATTTGTCTCTCTCCTTGCCGAAGAAACTGAATCTTTGCCCTACACATCTTTCTCCACCAAGTAAACCATCAGTAATGCCCAAGTCTTGAGGGCGGTCAAAAATGGGGTGTCTACAGTTGCCCCTCTTTGACAGAGCTCGAAAGTCATGAAATGACGTGAGTGAATGTCAAAGCCCAGAGACGACCCATTTTTGACAAGGCCGAAGACTTAGGCAAACAAACAAAATACCGATAAATAAATGGTTGCGCCCGCAGGCTGCCTACGTATCCATTTGCAAGGAATCAAACCAGCGTAGTTCAGGGGCAGGATGCAAATGCTATGCAGGAAGACTTTGATAATTGGACTTATACGCTACGCGAAGCCGGTTTGGAAATTAGGGATTTATGCCATGCAATGCAACGCAAAAATGCAATGTAATAGCTAGAAAGTGAAGGTACCGTACAGGGGAAATTAGCAATGACCTACCTCATGCTGCTGAGGACCTTCCGCTTCTTTTTGGGTAAACTACAGGCACTACTTTTCTCCTTGGCTGTGGCCGCAGCTTTCCCTATTCTCCAACAGGGTGATAGACTAGGTTGGATCAAAGTATCCAGAATTGAGGTGCATACAGATGCTATCTCAATCTATGGGGCGGCCATACAGATTTCAAGCCGAGGATATACCCCTGGGTATTTAAACCAGACTTTAGTCTCGGAAATCCCGAACCTTTGTGTTCTAGGCATGAGCCATTCGAACTCTAGTTTCCACCGTCTTAGTTGGTCTCCTAGGAACTCACCGCAAACACAGGCAGGTGGCTATACCAGACCACCGGAAGTCGTTCGGGCACGACAAACACCAAAGGAATTGCACCTTTAGAGGATTTAAGGTCTCCTAGACCAGAGAGTGCACAAGACAGTGCAAGTGGAGATACAGGATTTAAGGTCTCCAAGACCAGAGGATTTAAGGTCTCCCAGACCAGGTGAGTGCACAAGACAGTGCGAGCTAAAGGTGAATGCAAAGGGGAAAATAATCCAACCATGCTGGAATCATGAGAGGAGGAAAAACAAACAATCAGGTGCGCATACGACGCAACCTAAGTCAAATTCCAAACACGCTGAAATCGTGTGAGTAAGGGGACGCTCAAATCATGCTGAAATCGTGAAAGGAGGTCCAAGACAAACTACCCAGGTGTGTACCAAACACAAACTGAGATGAATTCCAAACACGCTGAAATTGTGTGAGGAAAGGGACACTCAAACCACGCTGAAATCGTGAGAGGATGTCCAACAATGCCCAGCGCGTCTACAACGTGACTTGGGATAAATTCCAAACACGCTGAAATCGCGTAAGGAACGGGACACTCAAACCACGCTGAAATCGTGAGAGGAGGTCCAACAATCCGCCCAGTACGTCTACAACGCGACTTGGGATAAATTCCAAACACTGAAATCACGTAAGGAATGGGACACTCAATCCACGCTGAAATCGTGAGAGGAGGTCCAACAATCCGCCCAGTGCGTCTACAACGCAACTTGGGATAAATTCCAAACATGCTAAAATCGCGTAAGGAAAAGGACACTCAAACCACGCTGAAATCGTGAGAGGAGGTCCAACAATCCGCCCAGCGTGTCTACAATGCGACTTGGGATAAATTCCAAACACGCTAAAATCGCGTAAGGAACGGGTCACTCAAACCACGCTGAAATCGTGAGAGGAGGTCCAACAATCCGCCCAGCGCGTCTACAACGTGACTTGGGATAAATTCCAAACACGCTAAAATCGCGTAAGGAACGGGACACTCAAACCATGCTGAAATCGTGAGAGGAGGTCCAACAATCCGCCCAGCGTGTCTACAACGCGACTTGGGATAAATTTCAAACACGCTGAAATCACGTAAGGAACGGGACACTCAAACCACGCTGAAATCGTGAGAGGAGGTCCAACAATCCGCCCAGCACATCTACAACGCGACTTGGGATAAATTCCAAACACGCTGAAATGCGTAAGGAACGGGACACTCAAACCACGCTGAAATCGTGAGAGGAGGTCCAACAATCCGCCCAGCGCGTCTACAACGCAACTTGGGATAAATTCCAAACACGCTGAAATTGCGTAAGGAACGGGACACTCAAACCACGCTGAAATCGTGAGAGGAGGTCCAACAAACTATCAGGTGCATGCCCAGCGCAACCTGAGAAAGTCTCGGAGGACAACGATCCCAAACGCTGCTCAGCGTAAAAGGATAAACGATAGAAGATAACACAAAATGCAAATAAATGCCAGTAAGGTGTGCATAACAATACAAGTGGAAGAGTGCATAACAATACGGGTGGAAGGGTGCATAATCTTTGAAGCAGACTTGATCTTGCGCTTGAGGTAGAGGCACACTCATACTTCGGAGCATTGACAAGGCTTGACAAGGTACATCCGGAATACAATCACGGAATTTTCTGAAGTTGAAGCACACTCAGATGCTTCGATTTTCGCTCTTTTTTCTTTTGCTTTGTAGTCCGGAACCAATATAGCTTCAGATAGGTCTGGTTCTACTGTTCTCACATGACCTGGGTTGAACCCTGCAGTTTATGAAAGAACCAAACCTGTTTTGCACAAATGTGGAGAATGGCACAGCACTCTGAGCACAAAACGATTTATTTTTGAAAATGAGAGTGAGAATAAGTTTTCAACTGGGTATTGAGTCTACGACTGGACACAACGCATCACGACTCAACAAAGGAAAACAAAAGGCACACAATCTAAACACATCTATAGACACCCGAAACAACTCAAAACAAGAATTGAGACAAACAAAATGACTGACACGACGCACAGACGTGTTCCAATGGCAAGAGACCTCTCAGTGCACGAGGAGCCAGTTTCTCCGGGTATTGTTTCCCACCCTCTTCTCATTTGTGATTCTCACATCACTCGGCCCTCAGGCTCGGTTTTTCACTCAAAACCCTTTTGCTCACTTTTCTCTCAACTTACATCTCTCTATTCTTTAATCTCTCATTTTGTATCCCTCCCCTGGGTGGTTGATGGATAAACAAGAGGTTGTGGGTTCATGCCCAACACTGTTAGCTTACAGCTATTTCCTCTGGTGACGTTTAGTCAATGCCCCAGATGAGGGAGTGGAGTACCTTGATCCATTCCAATTCGTGCTTCGCACTTGGTTTGATACCTCGTTGCTTGGAGGATGAGAGCTTTCAGCCCTTTAGTTGTTAGCTTCAGTTGTGCCCTCTTTGGCAAGTAGAGTGCCTTTCTGGCAAGTATGTTGACGACGGAGGAAAGACAGGAAGCCTGACTCAACTGTGCCCCTAGTTCATCATTTTGGCCATTTTTTTTTGTTTTGGTTTTCTACTAAAACAATTTTGACCAAAATGAGAGTTAGATTAACACACTTGTTCAATTTTTGATTTGAAATCACGCAAGTCAGGCTATGAGCACTGAAAAATTTCCTTTTTGGGTCCAAGAAAATGGTCTAGTTTTGGAAAATGAAATAATTTTTGAGAAAATGGTCAACCTCAGTAAAAATTCTAAAAAACTATTTTTGCAAACGGTCAACGCTCAACTAGTGCAGAACTTACTCTCGAGATGCACAACCTCGGATCGGAGGCAATTGAAAATTGCCCCTTGTCAGCAACTGAAAGTTGCCCCTTGTTTGAATGGCACCGCAACACAATGCATGGCAACGGAAAGTTGCCCCTTGTCTGAATGACACCGCAGCGCATTGTAATTAGTCCTCAGAATGACGATCACAACCGAATTCTCGGATACAGAAAATGCAAGGATGATCAAAACCATTACATGGATACAATCGAATTGAAAGTGTTTGTGGCTGGACTTCTGAGTGAAGTTGCCTACGTATCCCACAGATGGGAATCAAGCCTAACGTAGTTCGGGGTTAAGGTACACTCGGGTATTAACCTCTCCTTTTGCGCTCTAACTTTTGCCAAGGCCACCCTTCTAGGTTTTCGACCTTGCGAGCTCTGTTTTTCTCTTCTTTTCAATTCTTTTCATTTCTTTTCCTTTTCATCTTTTCTTTTCATTTTCTTCATTTTTCTTTTTCTTTTTTTTTGCATTTTTCTTTTCTTTTTTTTTCTTTTTCTTCTTTTTCTCACTCTAATTTTTGCCTAGGTCGCCTTCCAGGTTTTCGGCCCAGCGAGCCTTTCAAGGGTAAAAGTGTAGCTTTGTCCATGTCAAATGGTTTTGAGATCTAGAAGTCATCTGAATCTAGGAGAATGGCTGTTGTTCGCTAATGATGCAGGAGTCCATCCAATGGGGTCTGAATTGCCCCCAGTGTTGCGGATAGGAACTCAGTTGTCCTTCAGCAATACTTTCTTCTTTCCTCCCTTCTGGGATTTGGCGTTCTTGCCGATCTTCATCTTTGACTCATCGAGCACATTTGAAATTCTTTTGCCCCTGGTTCAAAGGGGTGCTTCTGATCTAGCTTTCCAAGCTTCTTTTTGACCTTTTGATCTTCTTGCCCCTAGTTCATGGGCTGTTTCTGATCCGGCCACACGGGCCTTACATTGTGGTTGAGCGTTGAACATTATGACGCCACATTCAAGATTTGAAAGCAAGGGGCTGAGTCTTGAGGCTGAGAGCGATCCTAGGCTGCACAATCTCAAGAGCGATTCCACACAGGTCTTCGTAGGATCGCAAAACATTTTTTGAAATCTTTTAAGAAAGCGACAAATCGCTCGCGCTAAAGACAAGGTAGAACCAATCTGGATCAAGCCAGGATCCTTCTCAGTACTCACACTAACAAGCATGATTTCATTCATTAAGGGCTTAGCACGCCTCTCTTTCTCTTAGTTGATCAAATTTTGCAAAACCCGAGGAATTCCTTCCTCTTTGTTTTCACCGCAGTGTTCAAAAAGTTTTGAAAAACTTAGGTCAATGCAATGATTTAAAGGTGTAGAAGAGCAGGTGAGATGGACTGCCATTTCACTCAAATTTGCTGGCACAACAGGCGCAAGGCAGAAGCAAACACAAGAGTGTGAAAATTCACTGTTGTTTCATTAAGACCTGTTGGTACAATTGGCTCCTCGACAGAAACAGACTCAAAAGAAAGCAAAAAGACAAACACAAAACAAAAATAGTGACGTCTGAGGTAACACCCCCGGAATCACCTGACTCCTATACAACAGGACTGACTTGATACAACAAGACAGACCTGAAACAAAAGGACTGACTTAGTACAAAAGGACTGACTCAAAACAAAATAACAAGACTGACCCAATACCCAAGTTAGAATGTAAAATAACAGCATTCGCAAAATGCTCAAAACAGTGCGTGCCATACACCATATCTGGAGTAAACCGAACGCCATCCGCAGGTGGTTCATCCCCCGATCACATAGTCACATTATCCCCCACAAGTTCACTGATACAGTGCCGATAGACTTTGCTGGACCCGGCGCGATGATGACCTTGTTATCAATCAGATCTTGTATTTCATGGCGAAGACGGTAACAACTATCAGTGTCGTGGCCGACTCGTTGATGGAAGGCACAGTACTTGGCTGGATCATGGGAGGGGGGAATTTTATCTGGCAGTGGCTGCAGCTCCAGGGGTTTCAGATCCCCCTTTCTAATCAGGACCCTCAAGACCGCTGATAGAGACATGTATAGTGGGGTGAACACCCTCTGGCCCCGAGGTGGATGTTTTGAGGTTTGTGGAGTTTTGCTGGATGCACTAGCAAAGGGATTGACAGGCGCTGGCTGGGCTTGCTGATCTCTTCCGAGCACGGGATTAGGGCTGAAAGGAACCTTCCTGGTACAACGGCCCTTCTCCCGGCTTGCCCCTTGATTCAAACTGCCCCCAACTTGAGTGGCGAAAGTGTCATCCACAGCCTTTGCAACAACTGCAATTACTTGCTGTTTGTTCAGCCCTTCGGCTTTCAAGGCCTCAACGGCCCACTGAAGATGTTCATGGGGACTAATGCTTGCCCCTGCCTTGTTCTTATCACTGGCCTCCACTTTGCTAACAGATTGGCCTTCTCCCAATGCAGCCCGTCCCAAGGTTAGGGAGCCTTTTGACATGAACTCCCTGGTATGTGATGCGGTTGATGACGGAGCCAAAACTCCAAAGGCCAGATCTGCCACAGTTCTCTGAAGATCTTCGATCATTCTCATTAGCTCAGAAGTAGTGGGTTCATGGGTTTGGGATGATTGGGGTTCAGATGCACCCATTATGCATAAGTCCATGCTTTCTGGGATAAACACCTCAGGCTTGGGTAGATGGGCCGGGGTGATGTATACGCTGGGGTCGTAGGTGGACGGCAGTATGTGGATGAGGTTGAGATGTAGAGGTGACGGGTCAGTACTAACCTGAGGTCCTTTTGGTGGAGCTAGGTTCTCTTCATCAATAAGATCATGAATCTTATGACGGAGGCAGATGCAACGGTTTGTATCATAACCATGCTGTTGATGATAGGCACAGTATTTAGCTGGGTCATATCTTGGTGGGAGAGGGTTTGGAAGGGGTTGGGGTTCTAGGAGTTCTAGGTGCCCTTCTTCTCG
The DNA here is from genome assembly GCA_030407325.1 of Camellia japonica. NCBI lineage: Eukaryota > Viridiplantae > Streptophyta > Magnoliopsida > Ericales > Theaceae > Camellia > Camellia japonica. The sequence continues at coordinate 64,481,036 of JAPPVO010000014.1, read as the reverse complement.
CAGCTTTTTCAAAGCTAGAGAGAGACTCATGTAAAGAGGATGGAATTTTCAGGCTTGGGGCCGAGTTGAAGTGGTTGGTTTTTGGCCATTGAGGGAAGTGGTGATAGTGTCTACTTCTGAGCATTTCGCAGCTATGCTACCATCAGTAGTAGCATTGGAACTGCGAGCAACATTCCTCTTCAAAGGCTCATTATCTTCTGCAAAGATCCCTTGTCTGATGGCATCCTCGATTTGAACCCCCATTTCATGAAGGGCTGGAAAGGTAAACAGAGGTAGAACGACCATCTTTTGCAGCAACTTGCCATGCAGATCCTGAACAATCATCCTGATCTAATCTTTGTCGGAAGGCCTTGTAGTCATCATTGAGGCCTTTGCTCTCCATCTTATCACGAACTCTGAGAAACCCTCCTTTGGCTCTTGGCGGGTGACTTCAAGATCACGAGTCGTGACCTCAATCTGTGTGTTGTAGGAGTATTGATCACTGAAGGCCTCAGCCATCTCTTCCCAATTCTGTTTCACAGAGTTCTCCAATTTTGCATACCAGATTGCGGCTATCCCAGACAGGGTTCGGCCGAATAGTGACAGCTTCTGGGCTGTGGTCAAACCCATTAGCCTCAGGATATCAGAAAACAGTTGGAGGTGCACCATTGGGTCTTCAGAGCCATCAAATCGATCGATATGTGGCATCTTGAACCAATCCGGTAATGTCACCACTGAGTCGGTATAACCATCCTCTATGTCCGGAATGGATTTCATGCCTTGAGCCTTCTTGAACAGCTTTTCAAGCTTGCTCACTTTTAGCGACATTGGATCCGTCTCGAACTTAAAAGGGAAGTCCGGTAGGCTGATGGGTGTCTTGGGTAGCTAGGGTAGAACCGGGGGCAGAGCTGGCCCGACTGGAATGTCCGTATCATCCTGGACGTGGGTTGCCTCCCCGAGTATGGGAACTCTTGGTGGGGGAGGAGCCTGGTATGAAGTAGATACTCCAGTTTGCTGCTCTAACCTGGCAATTGTCTCTGCCTGTTGGGCTATGACCACGACCTGCTGCTTGCCGAATTCTGCTTGACGGACAGCGTCTTGCTGCATGGCTTTCATACTATCCTGGAGTTGGCGCACCATCTCTTCCAGACCCGACATATTGCACTGATCTAACTGAGCAACCGGTATATCTGTGTCTGTAGTAGGCTCAGAAATATCAACCCGACTGCTCAAAGATCACTGATCTGGTAGCTGTTGTACTGGTGGTCTGTGCCTGACTAGCCTTCTCTGGCCTTGATTACCCTTGAACTAAGTCTCTGACCCTGACAAAGTCTATTAGCACAAATCCAATGTACCCGGGGGATATTGGAGCCTTCCAAAGCTATGATTCCAGGACTACCCTAGCAAAAGAGAAAACAGACAGCACCTCAACCTGATTTCGCCAAAACAGATATGAGCATAACTGAATGACTGTGCTCTCTACTGAATTCTGCCCCAAAATTCTGCCTGTAAACTGATACCCTCAGGTAAAACCGATTTCCAAAATACTGATGCCCTCAGGCTTGATACCCAGACTTGCAAACTGATACATACAACCTGTAGAGACACACTCTGACAGCACATATCAAGCAAGTAAGAGCCAAAAACACCCCTATGTTGGGGTAGGGTTTCCCTGTCCTATTTTGTCAGGAGCTAGGGTTTCACTACGCACGCAGCGGTTTCAAACAACCTAAAATCGGGTAAGCAACCTGTCCTAGCTTGGAATGGTCACTATGGATTCCGAATATGCACTAGGTCGAATGGTCAAAAAGGGTACCCCGATAACAACTGGGGTTTGTGTTCCCATCGTGGCAGAGCCCGTAACCGGTCAGCCTTAAGGCACGCTTCTCGAAGCAAGCCTCCGGCAAACTGTTCAGGAATAGCAGATGGCAAACACTGTGACTTAGGCGCACCAATGCAAATGCAATGCAAAGAAACACATAAGTGTAGTAAAAACAAGATATCATGAGTTCGAGTCAAATTCTCTAAACTCCCCAGCAGAGTCGCCAGAAACTGTAGACGTCCCCGAATGTCCCGGGAGGGAATATCCCGTTTTGTTCATTGGGCTCACTACAGTTCAGGACTCAAAGTCACGGTCCTGTATCTAATCTCGCAGAGTGCAATGCAAGACCGATGAATCATCAAAGAGTCCAAATTCAGCAACTCGTTTTTGAAAAACAGATTTTTAGAAAGAAGTGCCAAACATGGACTGCTTTGCCAAATACAGAGTCGCCACCTAAATATTTATTTTGGGGGTAATTTAGGAAACCCTGACTCGTTGCCTAAGGCCACGTGTCCGTCATCACTAAAGTTGCCTCGGCTCGGGAACTTGGGTACGATTGGGGAAGGTCACTTCGTGAGCACCCCCGCTCGCCCGATCAAAGATCAGCCTCTACTAACCATGATATCGAGTTTTGAAAACATTATGTGCTCTTATTCCGGTTATTAGCCTAAAATTGCTATGTGATGCGCACAACACACAAGTATAGACTAGATCGCCTAATTTGGAACAAAGCATTACATATCCGTTTGTTTGAAAAAATGGTTTGAGTTTTGCTACTCGCAAGTAGGTTAAAATACGGATTTCAATGAATTGTCCCAATTCAAGCAATCCAACCTTCACCCGCAGGCATTCAGGCAGTTATATCACATACGCAAATAACCTCATGGTAAGCATGCTATCATTGCAACACTCACACACATGCAAGGATGCCAAAGCATAAAAACTTACCTAGTACTCCGAGCCAAAACAAAAGCTAGTTAGTAATCAAATGCATGATCCTAGCTCATGTTAAGATGGCTAATGCAACGCATGCAAAAATGCAACTAGAAATAGGCTCGGCTATTCTAAGATGGCATATGAGATGCAACAAAAATAGCATGTATTCAACTTGGAATTGAAAATACAATGCAGTTAGTATGATGCGCCGAGCCAGGTGCATGCAAGACAGATGAATGGATGCAAACATGCGAGTATAAGTATGCTAATTGAAACATGTCCTAATCTAACCATCGTAAGCTAGTAAATAAAAGGGAGAAAGACGTGGGGTTGGAAGACATGCACACACACATGCACACTTATTACACAATTGCCCTCGCTCGGAGGGTCCGAACGAGTAATACAAGCCAAATGAATAATTAACTAATTACAAAAACTCTAATCAATTAACAAATTAATTGCAAAACAAAATCTAAGTATGAAAACTCAAAAGGCCGCCGCAGCTAGGCCCCGGAATGATGGGATGATGCATGCTTGGTTTACCGCGCTCGGAAACTCGTTGCCATGCCACTTGTTGCCTCTGTTTGCACTGTTTCATGCCTCTGAAAGCTGCACAAATCCCAAGGCTACTTCTGAACCACTCCCTGAGCATTATGGGATGCCACCGACCAAGATAGAACATTATCGGCCATGGAAATGTGGCCATCGGCCAAAAATTGGACCACCGGCTGGACACTGATGGTCGGTCGGCACTAAAAGTGGTCGGCCAGCCATTTCTTCCTGCAGAACACTGGTTTTGCTGCAACAGAGGACAGACAGTGCATGGCATAGAATTACAAGACAATGTATGCACAACCACCCTCTCTATCATGCTATGGACTGAAGGGAGTATAGCTCTTGACTCTCGGACCACCAATCACGCATTTCAATGCATGATGGCCCGAGGAGCCAAGTGTGCAATTTGATATCAAATGAAATGCACATAAACACATAAAGGACCCCAACCTCTATCATGGTTGATCAAGAGGCAAAGGATGCAAGCATGCAAGCAAAACTAATGCAACATGATCATGTTAAGGTAACAAGCATGTCAAATGCAATGCAACCTAGACAAGCATGCAACATGCAACATGGACATTCAAGCATGCAAGGCAAACATGTGACAACATGTGAGGATAGGCAAGCATGTAACAACATGCAAGGGATGGTCTTACACTAACATGGGTAGCTCTCAAGCATGCCAAAATCAGTGGCCAACCATGATGAAAACTAGGCACCAAAATGCACACAAGCATGCACAATGCAAGGGCTCAAGCCTAAGGCACAAAACTCAACTCTCCAAGAGCATGGCAAAGATGAAAGAATGAACACAATGGCATATATTCCAGCTCTGAAATAGCATACAAAATGACTCCGAAATGATGCAACAACTCACACGAAGCATGTTGGATGGCTTAAGCATTGAAACTAGTGAAGTGTGTTACACTATAGGTATGCAAAGCAAGCATCATTCGACCATGGGGCCTCAAAACCAGAGCTAAGGCAGCCCAAATCATTAACAAAATCAGTTTAAAACATGGCCAAAACATGCTAGCATCAAGGGCCAAAACAACATGCAATGTGAGCTAGTAAGCATGGTTTATACTACAAGCATGTGAAGCAAATGAGGGACCACCAAACCAGCCAAAAAAAGTTTCAAGACATGCCAAAATAAGCCCAAAAAGCCACTGAAACATAGTCAACACATGCTAGAATGGGGTGCTCCTTTGATAGGCCATGAAAGGGGTTACTCTACACATGCAAGAAGAAATCAAAAGTGGACCAAACCAGCTATGGAAAGAGTCTAAGAAAGTCCCAAAAGTCACCAAAAAGTGCTTGAACCAAACCTTTAAATGATCTAAACATAGGCTCCTTTGTAAGGCCAAAAATGCTAACAAACAAGACAACAAGGAAGAGGGTCACCCCTCTCTGATTTAGGCCCTTAAAATAGCAAACCTACCACTGAAAATCCACTGGATTTCAGTGGCTAGGAGGCCAAGGAAAGATCAATACAAAGGCTTCAAGGTATGGCACAAAACAAGGCTAAAACAAGCATGCAAGAGGGTAGACGACCCCCAACAGTAAAATGACCTTAAACAAACATGATAAGGACCTCAAAACAAGACTTTTTTCAGTTTACACCAAACCTCGAATATGCTTTCAAGTATGGCTAAAAGATGAAGCAAAGTAAAGCCTTAAAAGGGAGATGAAGCATACAAGGGGGTAGATGACCTCTAACAGAAAAATGTCCTTAAAAAAACTTTAAGAGGAGTTCAAAATAGGACCTTTTCTAGTTTATGACAAAGCTCGAAAATGCTTGCAAGTATGACTACGCTGTGAAGCAAGATAAGCCTTAAAAAGGGGGAAAAAAGTGTTACCCTTGTAGACCAACAAAGACCAGCAGCCTCTGGACCTAGAAACTCAACCCTTTAGCCTCTGAAAACAAGCTCCAAGAAATTTAGAGTGATGGTGGAGGGGTTAGGCTAAGAGTTTTAGTGCAATGGGGCCAAGAACCTCACACTTTTGAGCTAAAATGGAGGAGATATAGAGAGACAAAGAGGGATATATGTGTATATGCCCTAACCAAGTTCTGAACCTGGTATAAGGAGAGGGGAGCCTTCCTTTATAGAGCCAAGGGACTAAAGCTTCTCTTAGAAGTTTCAAACCAAGAGCAAAGATCCTCCATACACGTGTATGGAGGATCCAGTCTGTGCCCTCCAGCTGGCACAGCTGGCATCCATTCAATCTGTAGAACACGCTGGAAGGCCGCCGACCAGCAAAATTGGTCAGTCAGCTACTATAAATGGTCGGCCTACTACTTATTTGGTTGGTCGACACATTGTTCTGGTCGGTCGGCACATTATTTGGTCGGCCGGCAGGAAAAATCTGCTCTGCAGGTCCAACTTCAAACAGGCATAACTCCTTCATATGAGCTCCTTTTCAGGTCATTCTTGTGTCCAAATTGAAGCCCCAGAAGTAAGCTTTCCAATGGCACCAGCTTGCATCAAAATTTCAACTGTGAAAAAAGTTATGCTTCTTTTGGTGAAGGTTGCTCAGTTTCTGTCCAACCGGGATGATGCCCAACTTCAACCAATCATATCTCCCCCATCTGGACTCGGCTTTAAGAGATTCTTAAATGAAAAATGAAGCCCCGGAAGTCTTCTTTCCAGAGGTGGTAGCCTCATAGCTTGACTTCAAGTGCATAGAAAGGTAAGCCTGATTTAGCGAGGACCGCTCGACTCTCTCTCTTAGCGGTTCATACCCAACTTCTTCCTCGGCTAGGTTTCTTCTCTCTTCTCCTCTTTTCTTCATCTCCAAACCCCCGAACAAGGTGTTTTGAAAGATTTTCTAAAGATTTCATCTCTCTTTCATTCATTTCCACTTTGTCCTTGCTCGGTTTATCGAAAAGCGCATCATTTGACAAAATGTGAGCCTCGAAACATTGTAGAAACTTTATTTCAAAAATGTTTTAAAAGAGAGGGTTTTAAGGTCTAAAAACCATCCAAAATAGCTTTGGTCCAAAATGGGGTGTGAAGTTGAGATTTGTCTCTCTCATTGTCGAAGAAACTGAATCTTTGCCCTGCACACCTTTCTCCACCAAGTAAACCATCAGTAATGCCCAAGTCTTGAGGGCGGTCAAAAATGGGGTGTCTACAAGTAGGAGTAGCAGCCAAGTCTCCTCTGCTTGTTTCTTTGTTAGGACTGGGATTTCGAGCAGTTTGTACTCCTATTTCAGTAATGATTGGAAGTCGATTGGTGTTGGTGAGAGAAGCCAATATTGGAGTAGATTTGGATTTGTTACATCAACAAAGGATGGAAACACTTGATTCGACACATTAAGTCCGTGGCCACAAGAGTTGGAGGAGTGTTAGATGGATCTTGATCAACTTCAACCTCAGACAACAAGGTTGGGAAGTGATGGGTCATTTCACACACCAAAATTAAACACTAAACTATACCAAATTCCTTAGAATAATGGTAAGTCCAGGTATCGATCTACATGGACAATTGTGTTAGGTCCCTTAGTCTTGTCAAATCCACGAACAAAACTTGAGTCATTGAGTTATAATTTCCTTACTGTTTTGTCTTGCTCGCTTGAGCAAAGAAGTCCTCACTCGAGCGAAGACTGCGTCTGGCAAAAAACCTGAGAGAGGTGAATGTGCGCTCGAGTGCAGGATGTGTGGCTCGAGCGAAGTCACTTATGGAAATCACGCGAATAAGTTCCTCACTCAACCGAGAGAAGCTTCGCTCGAGCGAGCTTCGTTGTTCCAGATTTCTATAAGTATCTGTTTTAATCCTAAACTAGGGTTAGGTTTTTTAGATCTACTTTGAGGTTTTCTAAGGTTTTCTTCTGGAGTATTTTTGTGAGTTTTCCTTAATAATTTGAATGAGTATTAAACTCATGAATTGACAAGCACAGATCAAGGAGGTTGATTGATTACATACAAGAGTAGTCTTCTTCGGTGGATTCCGAAGATTCAAACGTGGAGTTTCAAAGGAGTTTGATTATGTACGTAGTCGTTGATTTGACAAGTGAAGCTGTGGATTCAACTTCAGATTAATCAGTTCTGAGACGAAGGCTTGGTGAAAGAGTTACAGAAGGTTTGAAGATAAATTAAATGAGTTGGGTAATTTGTTTGTTATTTTTGTAATCTTTCTTTCTTCAGTAGTGGATTAATTAGTGGCGTTTCGCCCGTGGTTTTTTATTACAATTGAAGGTTCTTCAATTGTGGTTTTTCCACGTAAAAATCGTTTGTGTCGATTTATTGTTTATTTCAAAAACAACAATCTAAATCACTTTTGTAATTGCTTGATGATTTAAATTGTGTGTTTTGAATGATTAGGAATTGAAATATTTTAATCTTGATCTAATCACGAATCACTTAGGATTTTCAATTGGTATCAGAGCAGGTCACTCTTTGTTTTTATCAAAACTATAGGAGTGTGATTTTGTGTGACTAGTGATATGGATTCAATTCGTGAAGGTAACTCGACCCATAGACCTTCTTTACTCGATGGTACAAACTATTCTTATTGGAAAGCTCGTATGAGAGCGTTTTTAAAATCCATCGATGAGAAAGTTTGGCACTGCGTGATCTATGGGTGGAGTGAACCTATTGTCACCACTGATGGTATTGATATTCCTAAACCCCTTGATAAATGGTGCACAACCGATTACCAAAACTCAAGTTGGAACAGTAAGGCTCTCAATTCCCTTTTTTGCTCCGTCACACCTGAAGAATTTTGTCGTATTTGCACGTGTGAGGTAGCAAAAGAGGCTTGGGACATTCTTGAAACGATTCACGAAGGTACTTTTTCTGTTAAAAGGTTAAAACTTCAACGTCTCACCTCTGCTTTTGAAACCCTTTTTACCCATGATGATGAGACGTTTGATGATTTCTATGCAAAACTTAGTGACATCGTGAATTCTTGTTTCACACTCGGTAAAAAAATCCCTGAAGCTAAAGTTGTTGGAAAAATTTTGAGGTCTTTACCCGAGAGGTTCCAATCAAAAGTGACAACCATTGAGGAGGCTCAGAATGTTGATACCCTCAAACTTGATCAGTTGGTTGGAAACTTGCAGACTTATGAAGCCCACCAGATTTCTAAGAAAAAACAAAAAGATAGTGTGGCTTTCACTAGTGCTCATGAGACTGCAAAAACTCCGGAGAGTGAGTTTGATTTAGAGTCTGAGATGATGGCTATGTTTACTAAACAGTTTAAAAAAAATTTGAAGAAAAAGAAGCCTAATTTCAGAGACCCTATTTCAAAAGACAAGAGTAATGAAAAACCCAAAACTTTTCCACCAAAACTTGCACCAAAAACTGAAAAGAAGATTGTAAAGGGGCAAGGGGTCAAGTGCTATGAATGTCAAGGGTTTGGCCATATTGCCCTTGAATGTCCTTCGAAAAAGAATTGAAAGACAGTCTACATAGTGACTTGGGATGATGAAAGTGGGTCGGAGCAAGAACCCGAAGAACCTGAATCCGGTGAAGACAGGGATAGTGCTTTTATGACATTTTGGTCCACTTTCACTCAACCTCTTCCAAAGCCAGCAAAATTAGCTCGTAGTCAGAACCTGCATCATGCTCCCACCTTTGATGGGAGTAACTACTTGTATTTGAAGATTAGAATGAGGACGTTTCTAAGAGCTTTCGATCCAAGTTTTGCATAGAAATCATCAAACGTTGAAAGTGTTGACGATCCAAGCAATCAGAGAGTTCTGACTACTATTCGCGGAGCCATTTCTGATGAAGAACAGCAATGGGTTGCTCACTGCACAAAGGCTAAAGATGCATGGGACATTCTGAGCCAATTTCATGAAAGAGGAGAGTCATCTTCACCACTATCCATCACCTTTTCTGCCTTAGTTGCCCGACTGGATGAGGTCAAGGAGAATAAGGAGCAAAAAGATGATGATGAAACATCAGAAGACAATGATGAGATTACTGGTGATGATCTACAACAAGCTTATGAAAAGCTTTACGATGAATCTCTGAACCTGTCTAAAATCAATGACAAACTCACTCTCAAGCTCAAAGCATGTGAAAGCGAGAATGTCAAGCTAAAAGGAGAACTTGTAGCAGCAAAGCAAACTGTCATCAAGATCTCAAGTGACAGGCAAGACCTATGTGGAAAACTTCTATCCTGTGAAACTGAAAGGAATGAACTTCTGAAAGTGTATTCCACATATGAAGAGAAGCTTGAAAGCCTTGAGATGTCACAAGCTACATTGGAAGAGATAGTCTGTCAGAAAGATGAAGAACTCCGTATTGCTAGAGCCACAATTGCCATGTGGAACAAAGGTTCTAAATCATTAGAAGACATCATCGGGTCTCAACAAATGGGTTGTGACAAAAGTGGGCTAGGCTATGGTGCGACAGCTCACAAGGGACATGCCTCTACATCACATGAACTGAAGACTCAAGCAAAGGGAAAGTTGAAGGTAGACCAGGGTGATCCCTCTCTTCATCTACCTAAAGGGGGTAAGATCAACAAAAGGGAGGTAAAACCTATTTTTATTTGTCATCACTGTGGTAGGTATGGCCACATTCATCTTTATTGCTTTGAATTGTTTGGTAAGGTGTCTCAAAAGGGTAGAAATTCGAATACTTTTTGGGTTAGGAGACAACCTTACATGTCTAGGCAGAATACCAAGATTCATGAGGGTGTTCACAATGCCAAGACATTTACCAAGACCGCAAGACCGCAAGACCTGATTTTGTTAAGACCAAAAAGATTTGGGTGAGAAAAGATTATTTGACTTGTTTAGTTGTTCACACTGCTCTAAAAGCACGTGACTCACACATGTGGTATCTTAATAGTGGATGCTCTTGTCACATGTCCGGTAACAAATCCTACTTCACCTCCCTTGAAAAATATGAAGGAGGAATTGTTACCTTTGGAGATGGCGGCACTTCTAGAGTCATTGGTAAGGGTTCTATAAGTGTTGCTGGTCTTCCCAAGCTGGAAAATGCTTTACTTGTTGATGGTTTTAAAGCAAATCTTTTGAGCATTAGTCAAATGTGTGATTCCCACCATGAAGTATTGTTTTCAAAAAATAAATGTGAAATTTTGGATAAAAAGGGAAATACTGTCTTGCATGGGGTTCGCACATCTGATAACTGATATGGGATTGTTACCACTAATGATCTCACTTGTCACTCTGCCATCATAAGTAACATTGATTTGTGGCATCAAAGATTAGGTCACATGAATTTCAAAGACCTAACTAAGATAGCCGACAAAGAGCTTGTGAGAGGAGTACCTAAACTGGGTAAGAATCTAAACCATGTGTGTGGACCATGCCAACTTGGAAAGCAAACTTGTGCCCCTCATAAAAAGGTGAACCACTTTACAACCAAACGTCCTCTTGAATTGGTTCACATGGATTTAATGGGTCCTACTCGCACTGAAAGCATTGGAGGTAAAAGATATATTTTTTTAACTGTTGATGATTTTACTCGATTTTCGTAGGTAAATTTTTTAAGGGAAAAATCTGATACATTTGATGTTTTCCAAGCCTTAGTCCTTAAAATCCAAAATGAACAGGGTGTTTCCATTGGGCGTATCATAAGAATCCGAACTGATCATGGTTGTGAATTTGAAAACATTTGTTTTCGGATTTTTGTGATATGCATGGAATTAAGCATGACTTTTCTGCACCTATTACTCCACAACAAAATGGAGTGGTTGAGAGGAAGAACAGAGTTGTTCAAGAAATGGCTAGGGTCATGCTCTTTAGTAAGAAACTTCCTCCAAAGTTTTGGGCTGAAGCCCTAAATACTGTTGTTTATGTCATAAATCGCGTGTATTTAAGGCCCGGCACTTTACAAACTCCATATGAATTGTCGAAGGGTTTGAAACCTAATGTAAAATACTTCAAAACTTTTAGGAGTAAGTGTTACATTTTCAAAGATAAAGAGCCTTTGGGTAAATTTGACTCCCGAAGTGATGAAGGTATTTTTCTAGGGTATTCAACCAGTAGTAGGGCTTTTCGAGTCTATAACCTACAAACTTCTTCTTTAATGGAATCAATCAATGTGGTTATAGATGCCACAGGTTCACCTACTCCAGCAACAAATGAGGATGACAATGGTGAGTCTTCAATCCTGGATACTGAACCACAAAGTCAAAGAGAAGCTGAGGTCCAAGCACAAGAAGTTGAGTCAACACCAACTTCTCAGGTAAGTCAGAGTCCAAAGAGTACACAGAGAGACACCACTTTTGATGCTTCTGTCACCACAAGTCCTGAGTTCAAACCATCAGCAAGGGTGAAATTGAATCATCCAGCTCAACAAGTGATTGGAAGTGTATCGGATCGAATGAAAACCCGAAGACAGATTCGGGATGAGGTATCTCATATGTGTTATGTTTCATTAGTTGAACCTAAGAATATTAAAGAGGCCTTACTAGATGATAGTTGGGTCAATGCTATGCATGAAGAATTAGGTCAATTTGAATGTAACAATATTTGGACTTTAGTTCCTAGACCTAGAGACATGAATGTGATAGGTACCAAGTGGATCTTTAAAAATAAATCTGATGAGAATGGTAATGTGGTTAGAAATAAAGCCAGGTTGGTTGCTCAAGGATACACTCAAGTAGAAGGTGTTGACTATGATGAGACGTTTGCCCCAATTGCACGTCTCGAATCTATTCGTATTTTACTTGGTGTTGCATGTTTTCTTGGTTTCAAATTGTATCAAATGGATGTGAAAAGTGCCTTTCTGAATGGGTACTTGAAAGAAGAGGCTTATGTTGAGTAACCAAAAGTGTTTTAGGACCCTAAATGTCCAAACCATGTCTACAAGTTAGACAAAGCCTTGTATGGGTTGAAACAAGCCCCTCGGACTTGGTATGATAGACTTACTACCTTTCTTCATGATAATGACTTTCAAAGGGATAGTGTGGATAAAAATTTATTTGTGAAACATACTAAGTCTCATATTCTTGTTGCTCAGATTTATGTTGATGATATTGTGTTTGGATCCACTGTTGATCATCTTGTGAAATATTTTTTGGATTGTATGACACATGAGTTTGAGATGAGCATGATGGGAGAGTTGTCCTATTTCTTGGGTCTTCAAATTAAACAGTCTCCTTCTGGAATGTTTGTTTCTCAGACTAAGTATGCCAAAAATCTTGTGTCAAAGTTTGGTCTTGAGTCTGCCAAACATGCTCGTACTCCCATGAGCACCAGTCTTCACCTTTCCAAAGATTTCTCTGGTATTGATGTAGATCCTACCCTTTATAGGAGTATGATACGGAGACTTCTTTACCTCATAGCCAGTCATCCTGATATTACCTTCAGTGTAGGTGTTTGTGCCCGTTACCAAGCCAGCCCTAAAGAGTCTCATCTTCTTGCGGTCAAACGCATCATCAAATATGTTAATGGGACATTGGGGTATGGGGTTTGGTTTTCTACTGACACTACAGCTGAAATTACTGGTTTTTCTGATGCCGACTGGGCAAGGCGTACTGATGATATGAAAAGTACATCCGGGGGGTGTTTTTACCTTGGGAATAATTTGGTTTCCTGGCATAGTAAAAAGCAAAATGCCATCTCTCTTTCGACTGCTGAGGCTGAGTACATAGCTGTAGGAGTTGTTGTGCACAAATGATATGGATGAAGCAAATGCTTCATGATTACGGGATAGAACAGAACACTCTCACACTTTTCTGTGATAACACAAGTGCCATAAACATTTCAAAAAATCCTGTCCAACACTCTTGCACCAAACACATTGACATTTGTCATCATTTTATTCGAAAGTTAGTGGAAGAGGGCCTTGTTGTTCTTGAACATGTACCCACTGAGCATCAAAAAGCTGATATTTTTACAAAACCCCTTGATCTTCTTCGGTTTGAGTTCCTTAGGAAGACCTTGGGTGTCATGCTCGATCACTAGAGTGTTACTTGTTCCTTGAGTGGGTGTGAGTGTTTGGCTTTATGTGTGCTTGGATGCTATAATCTCATTGTCATTGATCCCTGTTTTTCTTGCATTCAACTTTATATATACATTACTCATGCTGCTTACAAGATCTCATTGTTCTTTATTCATAGCTCATTTTGAATGCCCATGCTCATTAACCTCATGATCTCATTCTGTACACATCCTTGAGATAAATTGTTGCAGGGGTTTCCGCACAAGTGATCAAAGTTCTCTATGGACCACTAACAGTGTTTCTTGTACTTTTACAGTGGAATTGACCGATACTAGTATATCATGGGTGATGTTGAGTCTCTTAACCATCTACCATCATTTTTCACTTCCACGATTTCTCCCTCAGTTCCTTGAAGTCCGGGCATTAGGAAAAGGCTACCTCAGAGGCACCAACCTGGCCATCCTTTTTGATTTCATTCTTCTCTGGTTTGGTTTCCATACTCTTGAGCGTGAATGCCACCAGTGAGTGCCCACAAGAAAGAAAAGTTAAAAAAAAAAAAAAAGGACTCATTGATTGAGGGAGAGCCTCCGCGTTTACTCAACAAATACCCCGTGATTCCTAGTGGTTTGACTTTTCTCTGTGATGTTTAGTTATTCTTGGCAGAGGTCCAGCCATCCGATCACTGCGAGGATTAACTCTAGCTCAGTGGCCTCTCAAGGACCGCACACACACACCTTTATTTTGTGAGCTCTCATGTTGGATTTTGAATTGTACATTCTCATGTAGCTTATGATCACTGATTATATTTTATCTACTTTGCTCATGATCACAAGTGTCATATTGTCAAAATTGCAAGTTTGCAGGTTTCATGGTTTGTAGATTATTTCATCCTAGTATCAATTTTGGCTAAATTTGATCATTTACTTATGTTTCAGGTCTCGCTTCATGATATTGAGTATAATGATTTTTGCTTTAAAAAATATATATTTTTGGTTTTGTTTTTTTCTTCTTCGCTTGAGCGACGGAGTCCTTGCTCGAGCGTGCTTCTGCTGACTGCTTCGACCTGAGAGCGTGCTTTCTAGGCTCGAGCGACCAACTCTTGGCTCGAGCGACCTTTTGCACATAAGTGTCTTTGCTCGAGCGAGAGAGTCTTTGCTCGAGCGATCTATCGAGGTTCAAATTTTGAAGCTGTGCCTTTTTAGTTCATTTTTTTTCTTCCCTCTTCGTGTTTTCTAGGGTTTTCGTGGTCTTCATTTCTTCTATCTTCTGTGGTTTAACTCTTTTTTTTGGGGCATCTTCCTTTTCTTCATCTGCATTCTCAGTCTTTGGTAAGTTTTTTTACTTTTCTCTTTGTTTTTACTTCTCATTTTGTAGTGTGATTGTGAATCTGCTTTGTTTTGCTCCTAGGTTCATCATTGTTGATTTTGGTTATTTAATCAGGTTTTAGAGTCTCTCTCATGCATCTAAGGTTAATGGTTTTGAACATTTTACCTTGCTTTTCTGCTAGGGTTTAATTTGGGGTTTTATTTAGTGTTTCATATCCTAATCTATGTGGGTTGTTTAATTTGTTTATTTAGTGTTTAACATTTTAATGTTTAATTTGTGGCCTTAGTCCATTGATTTTCTGATTTTTTTTTTCTCTTAGTGATTTAACTGTGTCTGTGGTTTTTACCCTCATTCAGTTTCTGTTTTTCTGATTATTCTCTCGGTGATATGTCTGTGGACTAATGGTGTTTTAATGGTTATTTTTGTTTTTCTCTGGGATTCTAATGTTGTCATTGGGCACCTTGGGCTGTTGGATTTTCTTTGTGCTTGTCTGGCTCTTGTGGGTTATTTAGTCATGGCTGAGTCTTCAAAGCGTTGTAAAACCACAGTGTCTCGCCCAAGTTTTAACACTGAAAAATTTGAGTCCAAGGAAAAGTCTACACTGTTTCGTGAGTTCTATGCCTCTCGGAAAGTCCACCTTGAGAGGAATGTTCTTCCCAGTGCATTTGAGTTGCTACCAATTCGTCCAATGTTTGATACCTTAGGGGGTGATCAGGTATTGCATTTCTCTGAGCCTCAAAATCTAAGTCTTATTCGTGAGTTCTATTGTAACATGCACTCCATTCGCAAAGAAATTCCGGCATCTTTTACCACTTGGGTTAGGAAGAAGTCTCTCGTCATCACTAGGGATGTTTTTTGGATGTTTCTTGATCTTCCCGAAGTCGGCAATTTTCATTTTCCTTTCCTTACTCAGACCGGTGTTGATTTTGATCGCGTTGCATCTGAACTTTGTGGTGTTACCCGGACTTGGATCGCCGGGGCACTCATTCAACAGAGTGAGCTTCTTCCTAGGTTTCGTCTTCTGAATATCATTGTTTGTGCTAATCTTCATGTGACCACACACTCCTCTCATATTACCCAAGATCAGGATTATGTGTTGCATTGCATCGATCACAGACTTCCCATTAACCTTTCCGAGATGATAGTTTCCAAAATGATTGCAGTCTTTGATGGTCGCAAGTCTTTTGGGCTTCCGTATGGGTGTTTACTCACTTGCTTTCTCTCCTTTCTTGGTGTTCCCACTCTTGATGACGATGAGTTTGCCCATCCTATTAAACCCATCACCAAATTAACAGTCTCTCAAAGTCAAGCACATGTTAGGGGGGTGTGTTGGGAGTTGGTTTGTCTGCTACAGGTGATGATCCACTTGCGAAGGAGGAGGAGTTTGACGCAGCCACTGCTGGTGCACCTGATCTGCCTGAGACGTGTCCTCGGTCATTTCGTGGGCAACTGCAGCAGTTTGAGCAGTCTGTCATGCATCGGCTTGATCAGTTGGATGCTCGATTGGATACGCTTGATGGTCGTCTTGATGAGCAGGACACGATACTCGCCCAAATTCTCTCCTTACTTCAGATACAGCAACCACCTCCACCTGATTCCTAGTTCTTGACAGTCTTTGGCTCTTACTTTTTGGACAGTTTTTTTTTGTTTTGTTTTTTTTGGACAGTTTTTCTGGTTTCTACTTCTTTCTTTTGTCACTCCCGGCCAAAAAGAGGGAGTATATCTTGGGGAACTATATCTGATACTTTTTTTGGGGGGGGGGGGGGGGTATATATGGATTGGGGGAGTTATATGGATTTTGATATATGTTGAAAACTCATCATGGATTTTCCAGGTCGCATTGGACTAGTGTTTTGTATGGGATAGTAAGCTTTGCTTTTGGGTTTATAATTTATTATGTCTTGATGGTCTTGATGGTTTGGTTTCTTATATTGAATAACACTTCTCTCTGTTTTTAGCTTTACATTACAGGTTTCCATCAAGATTGGTTTGTTAGTTCAAGATGTCAGTTCAAGACTGTTTTGAGGTTGTTTTCCATTGAGTTGGCTTGTTTTTGTTAGTACTTTTGTTTTGTAGGAAATTGTATTAGAAAGTTTTGTTCGGGAATTGACAAAGGGGGAGATTGTTAGGTCTCTTAGTCTTGTCAAATCTACGAACAAAACTTGAGTCATTGAGTTGTAATTTCCTTACTATTTTGTCTTGCTCGCTCGAGCGAAGACTGCGTCTGGCAAAAAACCTGAGAGAGGTGAATGTGTGCTCGAGTGCAGGATGCGTGGCTCGAGCGAAGTCACTTATGGAAATCACGCGAGATAAGTTCCTCGCTCGAGCGAGAAAAGTTTCACTCGAGCGAGCTTCGTTGTTCTAGATTTCTATAAGTATCTGTTTTAATCCTAAACTAGGATTAAGTTTTTTAGATCTACTTTGAGGTTTTCTAAGGTTTTCTTCTGGAGTATTTTTGTGAGTTTTCCTTGATAATTTGAATGAGTATTAAACTCATGAATTGACAAGCACAGATCAAGGAGGTTGATTGATTACATACAAGAGTAGTCTTTTTCGGTGGATTCTGAAGATTCAAACATGGAGTCTTAAAGGAGTTTGATTTTGTACGTAGTCGTTGATTCGACAAGTGAAGTTGTGGATTCAACTTTAGATTAATCAGTTCCAAGACAAAGCTTGGTGAAAGAGTTATAGAAGGTTTGAAGACAAATTGGATGAGTTGGGTAATTTGTTTGTTATTTTTGTAATCTTTCTTTCTTCAGTAGTTGATTGATTAGTGGCGTTTCGCCCGTGATTTTTTATTACAATTGAAGGTTCTTCAATTGTGGTTTTTCCACATAAAAATCGTTTGTGTCAATTTTTTGTTTATTTCGAAAACAACAATCTAAATCACTTTCATAATTGCTTGATGATTTAGATTGTGTGTTTTGAATGATTGGGAATTGAAATATTTTAATCTTGATCTAATCACGAATCACTTAGGATTTTCAAATTGTGAAATTAAACTAATTTAATTGCTAAATTCCTAAATTAATTTTGATGAAAAAGATGGTTGTTCATAACCTAATAATAATTAAATTAAACAAAGCGATTAAACTAGCGATTAAAATTAAAATTGGAATTACTGATTGTGGAAAAACCTAGGGTAATGAATTCACCACTAGTTACATAAATAAGGCTTCAATTTGAGACTCAATTATGTTACAGTTAGAACAGAATAATACTTCGCAACTACAAGCTCGTAGCATTTATCAAGAAAATCATCACGTTCAATGTACGGGCACGAATCATCTCAAGCGGTACGAATTGTTCGCTCTAAACTAGGATAACGACACGACTCGTCCCTTATATTATGGTTTGTCTCATACCTTGAATATGAAAAAATAGAAAACCATTATATGGAAAGCATTCAACAATCACAGAAACCAGAATACTTAAAGAAATAATGAAAAAAATATATTTGAAACTTGTTAAACACCATACAATTTGTTCAAACCTTTACATAATAAAAAAGCAAAGAGAAAACCTAATTACATAGCTAGGGTTTCATCAAAACCCTAGAAAAGGGAGCCTAGCCACTCATAGAGGAATGGGAAGAGGTAGAGGTAGAAGAACCATCCATGGAATAACAAGCTTGAGAATCCTCTTTTCCAAACCCTATTCTCTTCTTTCTCTTGAAATTTTTTAGAACCCTAATCTAGCATATTTTCTATCTTTTTATACCTCTAGCTTCTTCTAACAGATTCAAAACAGCAGGCTCGTGTCCCAAGGTATGGCCGCACGTGCAGGAGTGGTCACCGCATGTGCGGGAAAACCCTCCACACGTGTGGAAAGCTTAGGCCCTGTTTGGCTGCGAGGTAAAGGCCGCACGTGCGGGAATGGGCCTCCGCACATGCGGAAAGCACTTTTCTCTGCAAGTTCTGCATTTTTGCTCATTTTATGCTATGTACAACTTGATTGACATTAAACAGGCATAAAATATATAGTTTGACAAGCAAGTAATGTTAAAAGATCCTAATTAACGACCTCAGTGTTGCACAATTCAACCTCAATCACATCCCCCAACTTACAACTTGCTAATCCACAAGAAAAAGAAAAAAAAAAAAAAAAAAACTATCTCCTCTTTCATGGAAGAACGGTTGCATTTAGCATATGCAACAAGCTTTTAAATCACAAAGTTACTAAAGTGGACGAGTAAAGTCTCGTGAGGGTTTCCAGAAATGATACCTACAAACATTAACATATTCACTTCTATCCAACAGCAATCAATCACACTACCCCACTCAAGAATTAACTTATATGCCACTACATTGCAATATTGAGACATGATGAGTCATTAAAGGCGCAATAGACAAGCATGAAGGAATCTATTGAGTAGAGACTGTAATTCCGTATTACACAAATCAAGTTCTATGTACTTGTGAATGTTAGTAGAACACATCATCAGTAACCTGAGTGTAACGTGCAATCTCCATAACTAGCTAACTGACCACTGTAATAGCCTAGTGTAACTCATAATAACCCCCAACATATACAGACAAGATTAAACTTTTGTAACCAGGATTCTCAAAATGTTTTTTTTTTTTTTTGAAAGTCTGTGCAATGTCCTGATCCATTAAGCTTTCTAATCAACCCATGTAACAAGCATTGGGCCAATGACTTCCAAACCAAACGATTTTAGGGCACTAGGTGTGAGACACCCCTACGGGCTTAATAACTCGAGCTGAAAAGCCTACGAATCCGAACAAGTCGATTTCTTATTTTCCTTAACTATGCAATGTCTAGGTCCCTTAAGCTTTCTAATTAACCCGTGTAGCAAGTATTGGGCCAATGACTCCCAAACTAGACAGTTTTAGGGCACTAGGTGTAAAGACACCCCTACAGGCTTAACAACTCGAGTTAAAGAGGCTACAAACCCAAACAGGTCAAGTCTTTTTATTTTATTTTATTTTATTTTGAGAATCAAGGCTAGTCATTTATTATTTCCTATAACACTAGCAATTATTAATGATGTACACCAGAGATTATAATAGAGAGGTCACCGCTGCGATAGTGTGTTCATGTGAGTCAAGGCATACTCATGATAAGTGTACTAATACCACAACCACAAACAACTATCCTAGTGCAAACATCGCATGCAAGTGTTTATCCAATAAACCCTTTTCATACAAGTCTACTATGCTCCCCAACTAACATATGCAAATATCATCACTCTACTAGCAACAAGTCAACATCAAGTGAAGTGATGTAATCAAGTGAAGTAGGTATAAGCATGAATTATGAGCCAAATAGAAATGCACAAAAGAAAATACCCTCATCCCCCAACTTGAATATGACATTGTCCTCAATAGAAGCAAATGCTAAGTAAATAGAAAAGAGAGAATATTACCAGAGATTGTAGGTGAACATCTAGTAGGCAAATAGTAACACACACACACACACTGTTATTTTTTTTGGTTTTTTTTTTTTTTTTTGAAGAAATAACTAAAAGTAAATACAGAAATAAAAGTGACAAAGAAAAAGATAGTCTAGTATTACTGAGAATCTGGTGGTGGCGGTGGGGAGAAATGTTGTGCAAACAAGGAGTTCATCAATGATCGCGTTTCGAACGCTTCGTCTTCAACCCGAGCGCCGAGCTAGTCAAAACGTTGCTAGTTGGACTCTCGATATGTACAAAAGTCAGCTTGTAGTGATGCAACTAACTGCTGAATGTCGAGCTGGCGAGCGTTGAGCTGGTCGAAAGTCGGGCCTCCTCACCACTGAAATCTTGAGGGATTTTAGTGGTGAGGATGGTGCCGTAAGGTCCTAAGAAGGAGAGGGCCACCCCCTTTCCTTGTTGTCCTTCAAAAGGCCATTTTAGCCTCTTGAGTGAGCATCTTATCTAGGTTCATGTTGGCCATGCCTTAGTTGTTATTTGGTAGTATTTTGCCATGTATTACCTCTGTTTCATGTTGGTTTAGGCACACCATGCTTGCTTAGCATACTTATCTTGTAATGCCTTGAATTTGCCTTAACATGCTTTAGGCTTTGACCTTTGTTCTAGCATGATTTAGGCCTAGCTTTGTGAAACTTTCATGCTTGTTTTAGTGTGCTTTAGCTCTGTTTTCAGTTGCTTTGGTCATGCTCAACATGCTTTGTGTAGTCTCTTTGCATTTTGGCTTGATTGGCCTCGGATGTGTGAGTCTTGGTTGCATGCTTTGCTTGCTTTAATTAGTTGGTTTGGCACTGCTTTTCCATGCAATTTCAGAGCTTATAATGCATGCCATTAGCCCATGTTTATTCTCTTTTGAGTGTGCTTAAAAGTTGTCCCTATGTGCCTAAGTGTTGGACCTTGTATGCATGCCTATTTGTATGTGTTTTGGCTTCCATTCTTGAGCATGTTGGCCACTGTTTTAGGCTTGTTTGAGGGCTGCCTAAATCAGTCTAAGTCCATTCTCGCATGTTGTGGCCTGCTCACCTTGTGTGTTGTTGCATACTTGGCCTATCGCATGTGTTGCATGCTTAAATCTTAGTGCATTTGGCATGCATTCTTCTCCTTGCTTTGGTTGCTTAATATGCCACATGTCTTGCACACTTGAATGTTGGCATTGCATCCCACATGCTTGCATGTTTGCATGCTAGCCTTGCATGTTGTTGCATACTTAACCTCCATGCCTAGGTTACATTGCATGAGCATGCATGCCTTGCCTCTTGACTATCCATGATTGAGGTTGGGCCTCATTTGTTTGTTTTTGTGCATTGCATTTCATTTGTTATCAAAATGCAACTTGGTTCTCTTGGGCCTTCATGCATGGAAATGCGCGATTGGTGGTCCGAGAACCGAGAACCATGTCCCTTTGAGTCATAAACATGATAAGGGATGTGTTGGTGCACACATTTGCTTGAAATGCATTGCTATGCCTTGTTTTGCCCTCTGCTGCTGTCAAAACAGGATTCTGCAGGAAGGTTTGGCCGACCGGCCATCTTTAGTGCCGATCGACCAACAATTGATGGCCGGTGATCATTTCTAGTGGCCGGTGATCACTTCTTTTGGCCGGTGACCCATTCCCTTGGCCGGTGGTGTCCCTCAGGGTTCATAGAGTGCACCTTGGGAATCTTGTACTGATCAGAGAAGGAAAACAGTGTGGACAGAGGCAAACTTGTGCATGGCAGTGGACTTCCGAGCGGAGCCGACACGCATGCATTGAGCCCTCTTCCCGAGGCTGTTTACTGTTTTATTAATTAGTTAATTGTTTAATTAGTCTGTAATCTTTAATTAGCTTGTAGGTTGGTTAAATCTGTATTATTCTTTCGGTCCCTCCGATCGAGGGCTAATTTGTAATAAGTGTGGGTGCGTGTGTGCATGTCTTCCAACCCTCACTTCTTTCTCCCTTTTACTTACCTGCTTTGGTGGTTAGTAGTAGGACATGTTTAATTTAGCATCCTTATGCTATGCATGCTTGCATCATTTATCAGTATTGCATGCACCGGGCTTGGCACATCATGCTATCAGCATTGTATTTCAATTCTAACTTGAATACGTGCTACTTGTTGCACCCCATATGCCATCCTAGGATTAGCCGAGCCTATTCTAATGACATTCTGTATGCGTTACATTAGCCACTTAACATGGACTTGGATCATGCATGATTGCTAACATGTCTATTGTTTTGGCTTGGAGTACACTGTAAGTGTTTTTATGATTTAGCATCTTGCATGAGTGTGAATGTTAACATGACAGCATGCTTACTATGTGGCTAGATGCTTATGTGATATAAACTGTTTGAATGCCTGTGGGTGAAGGTCGGATTGTTTGAGTTGGGATAACTCATTGAAATTCATGTTTTAGCCTACTTGCGAGTAGCAAATCTCGAACCATTTCCTAAACAGAACGGATATGCAATGTTTTTTTCCAAACTAGGCGATCTAGTCTATACTTTTGTGTTGTGCGCATCACATAGTAATTCTAGCTAATTAATCGGAATAAGAACGCATGTGTTTTCAAAAACGAGATATCATGGTTAGTAGAGGCCGATCTTCGGATCGGGCGAGAGCGGGACTCATAGCTGACCTTCCCCAATCGTACCCAAGTTCCCAAACCGAGGCAACTTTGGTGATGACGGACACGTGGCCTTAGGCAAACGAGTCAGGGTTTCCTAAATTCCCCTATTAAAAAAATATTTAGGTGGCGACTCTGTATCTGGCAAAGTAGTCCATGTTTGGCACTTCTTTACAAAAATCTGTTTTCTCAAAACGATTTGCCGGATTTGGACTCTTTGGTTCAGATTAAGAATCGTGACATTTGAGTCCGAACTGTAGCACGGAGGCCCTCACGCGGGGCGCGTCCACAATCGCACTGTTTTTGTGCAGTTTACACTCGCGCTGTCTTGCGCATCGCACTGTTTTGTGCAGTTTCAACTCGCTCTCTCTTGCGCATCGCACTATTTTGTGCAGTTTAATACTCGCGCTACCTCGCGTACCACACCTGCACTTGTTAGTGCATTGTATCGCGCTATCTTGCGCACCTCACCTGCACTTGTTAGTGCATTGCATTGCGCTATCTTGCGCACCTTACCTCAATCGCACTATTTTGTGCATTCACCCTGCTTGCACTGTTTTGTGCACCTTTAGCTCGCACTGTCTTGTGCACTCACCTGGTCTGGGAGACCTTAAATCCCGCACCTTTATTCCATTGTCTTGTGCACTCTCCGGTCTAGGAGACTTAAATCCTCTAAAGGTGAATTCCTTTGGTGTTTGCGTGCCCAACGACTTCTGACGGTTTGGTATAGCCACCTCCTGTGTTAGTGAGTTCCTAGGAGACAACTAGAGGTGGAAACAGATTTCGAATGGCAGCCTAGAACGCAAAGTGTTGGGAATTTGAGACTAAAGTCTGGTTTAAATACCTAGGGGTAGTGAAATCCTCGGCTTGAATCTGTATGGAGCCTCATAGTTCGAGTAGCTTTATGCCCTCAATTCTGGATACGAACCAACCTAGTCGTCACCTGTTGGAGAATAGGGAAAGCTGCGACCATAGTCAGGGAGAAAAGTAGTACCTGCGGTTCAACCGAGAAGAAGGGGAAGATTCTCACATCAGCATGAGGTAGGACATTGCCGAGGTAAGTCATTGCCAATTGCCCCTGTAAGGTACCTTCACCTCTTAGCTATTACATTGCATTTTAGCCACTACATTACAATGCATTGCATAAATCCTCAATTTTCAAACCGGCTTCGCGAAAGCGTGTAAGTCCAATTATCAAATCGGCTTCGCGTAGCGTATAAGTCCAATTTTCAAACCGGCTTCGCGTAGCGTATAATTCCAATTATCAAAATCTTTCTGCATATCATTTTGCATCCTGCCCCTGAACTACGCTGGTTTGATTCCTTACAAAGGGATACGTAGGCAGCCTGCGGGCGCAACCATTTATTTATCTGTATTTTGTTTGTTTGTCCAAGTCTTCGGCCTTGTCAAAAATGGGTCATCTCTGGGCTTTGACATTCACTCCCGTCACTTCTTGACTTTTGAGTTCTGTCAAAGAGGGGCAACTCTAGACACCCCATTTTTGACCGCCCTTAAGACTTGGGCGCTACTGATGGTTTACTCGGTGATGAAGGTGTGCAGGGCAAATGTTCAGTGTCTTCGGCAAGGAGAGAGTCAAATCTCAACTTTATACTCCTTTTGGACCAAAACAATCTTGATCAAAAGATTTTAGACTTGAAACCCTCTCTTTCAAAATGTTTTGAAAATAAAGTTCTACGATGTTCTGACGCTCGCATTTTGTTAAATGCCGCGTTTTTGGTAAACCGAGCAAGGGCAAAGTGGAAATGAACGAAAGAGAGATGAAATCTCTGAAAAATCTTTCAAACACCTTGTTTAGGGGTTTGGAGTTGAAGAAAAGAAGAGAAGAGGGAAGAAACCCAGTTGGGGGAGAAATGGACATGAATCGCTAGAGAGGGACAAGCGGTCCTCACTGAATCAGGCTTATTCATTTTCATACTTGGATTTCAGCTATGAGGCCACCACTGTTGGAAAGCTTACTTCCAGGGCTTCATTTTGCACTCAAGAATCTCCTAAAGCCAAGTCCGGACGGGGGAGATATAGTTAGTTTGAAGTAGGGCATCAATCCGGTTGGACCGAATCTGTGCGGCTTCACCAAAATAGGCATAACTTTTTGGCACAGTTGGAATTTTAATGCAAGGCTGGCGCCATTGGAAATCTAACTTCTGGGGCTTCATCATAGGGGTGGCTGACCACCTTGGACCTTTTGACCTGGTCGGCCGACCAGGTTAAGTGGCCAGCCGACCACTTGAACTGGTCGGCCAGCTACCGTTTGTCATGTCTCACTGAGCTGGTTCCAGCTGTGCCAGCTGGGAGGCATTTGCTGCATCGTCCATACACATGTATGGAGGATGTTTAATCTTGGTTTTAAGCTTCCAAGAGAAGCTTTGGCCTTTCTTCTCTATAAAGGAAGGGCCTCTCTTCCTTTGCAAGGGTTGAGAAGTTGCTGGAGCATACATACACATATCTCCTTCTATATCCCCTATTTTAGGTTCAATAGAGCCTTGTTCTTGGCCCTTCACACACCATCTCACAACCACACACTTCCACCATTGCTTGGAGGTCCATGGAGCTTGTTTTAAGAGCTTGAGGAGCTGGTTTCTTGGTCCAGAGCTTGCTGTCTTGCTGTGCTACAAGGGTAACACACTAGTTCCCTCTTTTGGTCCTTATTTTGTTTCATATCTTAGCTCTATTTGCAAGCATTTTTGGGCTTTGTCATAAACTGAAAAAAGTTTTATTTTGAGGTCCTTTACATGTTTGTTTAAGGTCATTTCTCTGTTGGGGTTCGTCTACCCCCTTGCATGCTTGTTTTCACCTTGTTTTGAGCCATGCATCTAGGCCTTTGTATTGTGATTTGTTTGGCCTTTTAGCGACTGAAATCCAGTGGATTTTCAGTGGCTAGCATGCTATTTTGAGCCCAAAAATCAGAGAGGGGTGACCCTCTCACCCCTTGTCTTGTTTACTAGCATTGTTGGCTTTACAAGGAGCCCGTATTTGCATACTTCTTGAGCATGTTTCAGGCCATTTTTGGTGGGTTTTAGGACCTGCATAGGCTCTGTCCAGAGCCCTTTTTTCCATTTTGGATGTCCATTATGCATGTGTAGAATAACCCTCCTTTTGGTCTTTCAAAGGAACATATCATTCTTGCATGCATTGACCATGTTTCCATGAGTTTTTGGGCATTATTTGGCATGGAATACTTCTGAATTTTGCTGGTTTAGTGACCTCTTGAATGCTCCATATACTTGTAGTGTAAACCCTCTTCACTAGCTTGTATTGCATGCTATTTTGGTCTATGAATCTAGCACTTTTTGGCCATGCCTTAAACTGATTTTGTGCATTTTTTGGACTGCCTTAACTCTGTTTTTATGCCTCATGGTTGAATGATGCTTGCTAGGCATGGTTTGTAGTTCCATACTCTTGCTTAGCTTTGTGTTTTGGGGCCTATTGCATGCATATGTTGAGGTGTTTCCATGTTTTAGGACCATTGTGCATCATATTTCAAAGCTTACATGTATGCCATATTCCCATGTTTTCCACTCTTTAAATGCGTTTGAGAGTCGTGCTAGTTTGCCTCGTTTTTGGACCATTGTATGAGCTTCATTTCTGTGCATGTTGAGCCATCTTTTTTAGGCCATTTTCCCACTGTCTTAGACTTGCCTAGGGTCTCTTTGGGGCTGGTTTTTCCATTTGTGCATTGCTTTGTGTACCTATAGTGTAATCCGCTTCACTAGTTTCGGTATTCGGGCCATCTAGCATGCATTGGGTGACATATTTGCATGATTCGGGACCATTGTGTATCATGTTTCAGAGCTGGAAAATGTGTGTTTGTATACCATGTTTCATCCCTTGCCATGCTTTGGTACAATGGCATTTGATGCCTTAGGTTCGGTCCCTTGCATCGGGCATGTTTGCATGAGTGTTCCTACCTTTCATTCCATCATGTTTGGCCACTGATTTGGGTATGGCTGAGGCTCACCCATCTTGGTTTAAGTCCATCTTGCATTGTGTATGCCATTCTAGTCATAGCATTGCGTATGCCATGTAGTTCGTTGCATCGAGTATGCCATTTGATATTCGCATTGTGTATGCTAATCATATGTTGTCATATTGTTGCATAAGGTGTCTTGCATCGAGTATGCCATGTAGTTCATAGCATTGTGCATGCTAGTAGCATGTTTGCATGTCATTCTCTGCATGTTTGCATCATTTAGTCGCATTGCATTTAGGTTGCATAGTCCGAGTCGCATTGTGCATGCCATGTATATTGCATCGTGTTTGGAATAGGGTTTGGTCCAAACACGGGAAATGAGGGACGTTTCGTACTCCAAGTAACGAAACGTGCCTCGGTTCTCGGTCGCCGACACTCCGGATTACCCATGATGGAGTTTAGGCCTTGTTGTGTTTATGTGTGCATCCATTTCATATTGAGTCGTGCAATTCGACTCCCCGGCCATCATGCATCGGGATGCGTGATTGGTGGCATGAGGATCGAGGACTACACTCCCTAGAGCTTATGCAATGACGGGGAGAGTGGTCATGCATACATATGTTGAAAATACTTTGCCATGCCCCTTTCTTGCTCTCTGTTGCAGCAAACCGGAAACCAGTGGCAAAAACTGGTCAAGCAGCCTTCTGGAGCTTTGTACAGTATTCCGGGACCAGTCACAAATAGGGGCAAATCGGGGCATCGCGATGGATTTTCCGACAAGGCGACTCGAGCATGCATGCATCTTTCCTCATTCCGAACAGAGCTGAGGCAGTCTACTTCATGTCGCATCGCATGCTAGTTTACTCGCTTTCTTAGTTAATTTGTTAATTAGCTAGTGTTGTGTAATAATTAGTTATTCATTTTGGTTGTGTACTATTTATTCGGACCCTCTGAGGAGGGCAATGTTGTAATAAGCGTGCGTGTGTGTGATGTATGTCTTCTAACCCCACGTCTTCTCCCTTTTATTTACTAGCTTATGATGGTTAGTTTAGGGCACGTTTCAATTAGCATACTCATGCTCGCATGTTTGCATTCATTCATCTGTATTACATGCATCGGGCTCGGCGCATCATGCTAACTGCATTGTATTTCAATTCCAAGTTAAATACATGTATTGATTATTGCATCTCATATGCCATCTTAGAATAGCCGAGCCTATCTCAGTTGCATTTTTGCATGTGTTGCATTAGGCATTCTTAGCATAGTTAGGATTCATGCATGTTTTCTAATTAGCTTCTTTCTTTGGCTCGGAGTACTCGGTAAGTGTTTATGCTTTAGTATCCTTGCATGCGTGTGAGTGATTGCCATGATAGCATGCTTACCATGAGGCTATTTGCTTATGTGATATAACTGCCTGAATGCCTGTGGGTGAAGGTTGGGTTATTTGAATTGGAACAATTCACCAATTAAGAGTTTTAAGCCCACTTGAGAGTGTCAAAATCATGTTTTCTTAAGCCCACCCGAGGGTGGCAAATCCACGTCTTAGCCTACTTGCGAGTAGCACCATCAAACCATCTTTCAAACATGAAATGTTTTGTTCCAACTCAGGCGATCCAGTCTATACTTGTATGCTGCGCGCATCACATAGTAATTCTAGGCTAATAACCGGGATAAGAGCACATAATGTTTTCAAAACTCGATATCATGGTTAGTAGAGGCCAATCTTTGATCGGGCGAGCGGGGGTGCTCACGAAGTGACCTTCCCCAATCGTACCCAAGTTCCCGAGCCGAGGCAACTTTGGTGATGACGGACACGTGGCCTTAGGCACGAGTCAGGGTTTCCTAAATTCCCCCAAAATAAAATATTTAGGTGGCGACTCTGTATCTGGCAAAGCAGTCCATGTTTAACACTTCTTTCTAAAAATCTGTTTTTCAAAACGATTTGCCGGATTTGGACTCTTTGGTGATTTATCGGTCTCGCATTCACTTTGCGGGATTAGATTCAGAACCGTGACATTTGAGTCCGAACTGTAGTGAGCCCAATGAACAAAACGGGATTCCCTCCCGGGACGTTTGGGGACGTCTACACCAGGGTTGATTTCTGTGTGTTACAAGCTTCCTTGATATAATAATTTTGAAATGGAGAATGATGTCGATTTGCAGAACACGGTATGCCTTGCCAAGTCGTTTGGGATGAATCACATCGACGTCAATGTTGAGGTGTAGAATGGGAATGCATATGGAAAGTCATGGATTTTGTAAGAGTGGCGTGAACAACCCAGTCCGCAATATTAATGGGATACATGATACACATTCACATTCACAAAAGGGTAATATACCTCACATTATGCGAAACAAACCCAACACCGTCATTAGAACAATCATACACATCCACATCCCACATCGAACATGTATGGATGTCCCGTGATTTACACCCCACATTGCGCTCGCAAATTATACTGTGCACCATAAAACACCAACTCCCTGTATCGAAACATGTGTCACAACTTGACTTGGATGTGGAACCCATACCACGATTCACATAACACAAATACATGAATACCATCACACGATTTTTCGTACCATATCCACATGCTAATCATATAAAACACAATAGCCGAATAACTAATACCATATTCATAGACAACAATAATAACACCAACATTGTATCACACCACACCACACATGTAATATAGGTGTCAACATTGAACACACTAAATACGAAAAGACATTTACAATTACCAGATTGCTAGCGAATCTATATTAATACAGTTATTGAACACATACTGCTAACCTGGTGGTGAACACTATCGTCTAAATCCATGAAATAGTTACTCCAAAAAGCATGTTCACCATTTGCAAACCAGGGCTACAAACATTGATTGCATATTGCACCAGCACACATGTATAGCACATGTCACAACATATTTTTATTTATTAATCATCAAGTCAAATACTTAGTACATGTACCAATCCCAAATTATGAACAAAACTATATCATTACATATACCAAAACATAGACAATATATACAACAATCTCGTGCTGCTCAAAAAATACCAAAACCAAGCTAATATTACATGCAAACATCATGCATCCACCAACAAAAAATAATAACATAGTAATCTATGAAGTCACAAAGTAGCAGCATCAAAAAACAAAATTTTTATAATATTTTTCAGAACATTAAGTTCAACAACTTGGAACCCATGGTAAAGTTTCTACACACATAGACTCTCGAACACATCGCTGCAAGGATATTGGTACAGTTGGTCCTTTTCATTATTTTATCACTTTTGTTGTGTTACACAAATTGCTGCATAACATAACATATTACGATTCCATAATCTAGCCTGCATTTGGTTATCAAACTGTAGCATCGAAATTAGTGGTGTAGAGTTTGAGAAAGACATGTCACATCACAACTTCAAAACACAAATAACTTATATTTACGTGCTCAGTTTTTGTTGGGCACAGTTCATACATATAATGAATATCACAGACTAATATCCACCTAACATATAAACCTAAAGTAAAATTCTCAGTTATGCGAACACAAGGGTCGTAATTATACGAGCAATCACAAATTGACACTATTGGTCTAAAAAAATGTACAACTTGAACCAAACGTATCTACGAATTAGCAAGGGGCATGTAATGTGTCAAAATGCAACATTGAATATAAAATCGACAATTACATCAATTATGAACACTGACTTCTTACACATTTGCAATATTGAACATTAATTCAAACACCAAATAAACCAACATTACATACATCAACGCACAACTATATGCATCTACAATATTAATGTTCCAATGTCACACCACATAAAAAAAAAAAAAAACCAAAACCTACCATATGAAACAATATTTCTAAAATTTTTCGCAATGTAATGTGACGACAATGTAGTTAACAGTACAAAATTACAACCCTAAACGTAAAACCCTAAAACATTGATACATACAACGCACAACTACATGCATCTACAATGTTAATGTCCCAATGTCACACTACAAAAAAAAAACAAAAAAAAAACACCAAAAAGAGTAGATCAAAACCCCAACAGATGAAACAAAATTTCTTAACTTCTTTGAATGTGGTAATGTAACAATAGTGTAGTTCATATTACAAATTTATAACCCCAAATGTGAAACCCTAAGAAATTGATACATATCCACCAACGCACAACTATATACATCTACAATGTTAATGCCCCAATGTCACACACACACACACACACACACACACACACACAAAGAGCAAAACCCCAACAAACGAAACAATATTTCTTAATTTTTTTTGCAACGTAATGTAACAACGTAATGTGATATACCTATTATATTACCAAAACTAACCCTAAAGTAAGACTCTTCAAAACCTTTTAATCTCTTTACACCAATGGTTTTTGGAGGAAAAATAAGGGAACAGAGAAAGACACATCAATGGGAAAGAGAAAAACACCGGGAAGACAATGAGTGGAGCCCATAGTGAAGTCGTTATTCGGTCACATAGTGCTAAACAATTTACATTCCTTTGGTGTTATGTTGCCAAAAAAAAAAAAAAAAAAAAGATTTCTCCAGCATTTTGTTGCTATACATTTACAGAGCCACTTTCTCCTAAATAATGATTTTTAAATTTGTGCCGGGCTGTAGACACCCCATTTTTGACCAACCTTAAGACTCAGACGTCACCGATTGAGCGCTCAGTGATGTTGCATATTGTGCTCGTTCAGAAGTCTCAGAGTCTCGGCCGTGAGCCCTGCCTCCGGACTTCCGAACCCTCTTCTGTGCCTTGCCTCGGTTTGCGAACCAGACTCGGTTTTCTCTGTTTCTTTTCCCAGAGGGAGGGAGAGGTCTCGTAGACCATCTCTCGGTGGCCGTGGGCTACATTTCGTGGTCGTAGGCCATTTTGCCCATTTCGGAGCCCGGTTCCCGATTTTCGGAGCTGTCAAGCCGTGTGCCTCGGTTCGGGACCGCCTAACTACCTCCGTTTGCTCCGATTTTTGGCATGCATCTTATTTACTCCCTTTTGAGGGACACTGTGGTCTGAGAGACCCACTTCGTGGTTGAACACCACTCCCGGTGCCTAACAGTCAGTTTTCGGGGCCTCGGACTGCGCGTTTCGGCCCCCGAACCTTCATTTTGCATCGGTTTTCGTTCATTTTTGGCAGGGACCTTTGTTCATCACCAAGAAGGTCATAGAAGGGTGGGAGGCCAGCAATTGTTTTAGCAACCAGTTATATTCCTTCATCGCCCTCCGACGCCCGTTTTTCTCACTTGAAAGCCAATGTTGACCACCCTGAGGCCACTTTCTTCAGCTCCAAACCACATATTTGTGTTGTACACACCTGGGAGGACACAAATATCACATGGCCGGCCAGTAATTCCATTTGACCCTTTTGAACCCCTTTGAAAAATGGCTTGTTCTCTCTCCTGTTTCACTTCCTCCAATTTTGGACCACAGGGCTGTGTTGAGGGCATCTGGGAGGACACCAATTTGTGGTGGCCGGCCATTAATTCACCTTGGCCTTTTTGACCCCTGGCCGGCCGGCCATGGGGGGTGGCCGGCCGGCCACCTGCAGCTCCAATACTTGGCCGGCCTTGCTCCTCTCAGTGAGTACATTACAGCTGTATACTTTTTTTCCCCCAAAACC
The DNA here is from genome assembly GCA_030407325.1 of Camellia japonica. Classification (NCBI taxonomy): domain Eukaryota; kingdom Viridiplantae; phylum Streptophyta; class Magnoliopsida; order Ericales; family Theaceae; genus Camellia; species Camellia japonica. Next base: position 64,448,928 of record JAPPVO010000014.1, on the reverse strand, counting down.
TGTATCCGGGGGGACAACTTTTGGGGGAAACTTGGCTTGTTTTCCCCCCATTTTTTCCCTCCCTTTCTCCCCTCTTTGGTCCATATAACCAGCCTCCAGCATTGGTCCAAGGGTGGGAAAAAAATCCTCTTTGAGCTCATATACATATCTCCTCTCCCTCTCTCCCTTCAAGCTTTCAAAACCTCCAAGATCCTACCCCCTTTTCACACCATCACTAGCACCACTCCACCACTCCATTCCAGAAGCTAGGAGGGGCTTCCAGCAGCTAAGAGGCAAACATTTCTTGGTACAAGAGGCAGCAAAACTTGGTCTTCAAGGGTGAGCAACTTTTCCCATTTTTTTTTTTAGCTCATTTCTTGTGTCTTTTTTAGTCCTTCTTGCTTGAGCATTTGAGCTCCAACCAAAACTAAAAGTAGTATTTTTTTGAGCTATTCTTCACCTTTCATTAAGGGTCCCTCACTGTTTGGGACCCCTTTGTTGCACTTGCTTCATTATCCATCTTGTATGCCAATTTCTTGCATAGTTATTTTGGCCTATATGTAATCTGTTTTGAGGCATTTCATAAACTGTAAGTGAGCTTATTTTTAGCCCTTCTTCAACATTTAAGAAGGGCTCATCACTGTTTGGGGCTTCCATATATCACTTGCTTTATTATCCATGTTTTAGCCCCATTTTTGCATGATTCATTTGCCCTTTGAGCTTCTATTTTTGGACCTTGGTCCGAACTGTAAATGGCCTTGTTTTGACCCTCTCTCCATGTTTTATTAAGGGTCTATTGCTGTTTGGGGCATATTTTGTATACTTTGTGTTGTAACTCTCTTTTTGGCCTCATTTTTGCATAGCATTTTGAGCACACTTGTATACTGTTTTGGGTCTGGCACTAAACTGTAAAAAGTCATATTTTGGGCCCCTATTAAACATTGTTGAAGGGCCCTTACCTGTTTGAGACCAGCATGTATCAGTTGCTTCTTTATCTCTATTTTGGCCCTTATTTTGCATAGCATTTTGAGCATACTTGTATCTGTTTTTGGGGTTTGTCATAAACTGTAAAACATCATATTTTTGGTTCCTCTTCGATATTGTAGAAGGCCCCTTCTCTGTTCGGGGCTAGAATCTGTGAGTTGCTTCATTATCTTGCTTTCGGGGCTGTTTTTGGCATGCTAGTTTAGCCCCACTTGCGTTCGCTGTTTAGCCTTGCTTAGAACTGTAAAAATTATTGTCTCGGGGCTGCCTTGCTTCTGTCTTTTCATTTCATATTCAAATTATGTATGCATTGTATAGTTATAGGCCATTTCATGCGCCAAAACCCGTGTTTCGGGACTCGTTTCATGCATCGGGTTTCATTTTACCGGGTTTCGGGGCTGTTTCGCATCTCATTTTGCTACTGAAATTTGCATGTTTGCATATCATGTCCCATGTCTTGCCATGTCTTGTTAGAGTGGCATTTCCGTGCCGTAGGTTCGGTCCTCGATTTGCGTGCACGCGTGCACGCATCTCGAGTTGTCTCATTTTCATCCTGATGGCCTCCTATGTGAGTGTGGCTGAGGTCCACTTGTGTTGGTGTAAGCCCATTATTGCATTGTGTATGCCATTTCATTCCATAGCATTGTGTATGCTAGGTTGTGTGTTAAGTGCATTTTGTATGCCTTGCTATCTTGTGCATCGTGTATGCCATTTTCATAGCATGTTGTATGTTAGGATGTATCTTAGTTGCATTTCATGCATGTCATGCATATTGCATTGTGCTCGGGATAGGGGTTAGCCCGAGCACGGGAAACGAGGTGCGTTTCGTACTCCGAGTGACAGAACGTGTCTCAATTCCCCAGTCACCGACACTCCGGATTATCCATGATGGAGTTAGGTCTTAGTTGTATCTTCATGTGCATCCATTCTATATTGAGTTGTGCAATTCGACTCCTCGGCCATCATGCATCGAGATGCGTGATTGGTGGCACGAGGATCGAGGCATGCATATATTTGTGAAAATACATTGCTATGCCCCTTTCTTGCTCTCTGTTGTAGCAAAATCAAGAATCAGCAGTCTTCCGAGGCTTGGCGCGCTTTCCAAGAACAATTGCAAAACAGAGGCTAATCGGGGCATCCAGTGGATTTCCGCACAAAGGCGACCCGAACACGCATCATTCATCACCCGGAGTGGAATCAAGGCAGTCCCTAGCTTGCATGCCAATTTTATAGCTTTCTTAGTTAATTTGTTAATTAATTAGGAATTTGTACATTTTTTGGACTGTATTATTTGGACTGTAATATTCTTTTATTTGGGACTGTATATTTATTCGGACCCTCTGTGCGAGGGCATAATTGTAATAAGTGTGGGTGAGTGTGATGTATGTTCTTCCAACCCACGTCTTTCTTCCCTTTTTTACCTGCTTATGATGGTTAGATTAGGGCATGTTCAATTAGCATACAGTATGATAGCATGTTTGCATTCATTCATCTGTCTTGCATGCACCGGGCTCGGCGCATCATACTAACTGCATTTGTATTTCAATTCCAAATTGAATACGTGTTAGTTGTAGCATTCCATATGCCATGTTTAGAATAGCCGAGCCTGCTATAGTTTGCATTTTTGCATGTGTTGCATTAGGCATTTCAGCATATTTAGGATCATGCATGATTTCTAATGAGCTTTTGTTTTGGCTTGGAGTACTCGGTGAGTTTTATGCTTTAGCATCCTTGCATGCGTGTGAGTGACTGCCATGAATAGCATGCTTACCATGAGGCTAACTGCTTATGTGATATAACTGCCTTGAGTGCCTGTGGGTGGAGGCTTGGTTATTTGGATTGGAACAATTCATCAAATGTTTGTTTTAAGCCCACTAGATAGTGGCAAAACCATGTTTTCTAAGCCCACCCGAGGGTGGCAAATCCACGTCTTAGCCTACCTGCGGGTAGCACCATCAAACCATTTTCAAACAAACAAACACGAAGTGTTTTGTTCCAATTCAGACGACTCAGTCTATACTTGTATGCTGTGCACATCACATAGTAACCTAGGCTAATAACCGGAATAAGAACGCACAATGTTTTCAAAATCAGATATCATGGTTAGTAAAGGCCAGTCTTTGACCGGGTGAGCGGGGGTGCTCACGAAGTGATCTTCCCCAATCGTACCCAAGTTCCCGAGCCGAGGCAACTTTGGTGATGACGGACACGTGGCCTTTGGCACCGAGTCAGGGTTTCCTAAATTTCCCATTAAAAAACATTTAGGTGGCGACTCTGTATCTGGCAAAGCAGTCCATGTTTGGCACTTCTTTTCAAAAAAATCTGTTTTCAAAATTGATTTGCCGGATTTGGACTCTTTGGTTCAAGATTAAGAACCGTGACATTTGAGTCCTTGAACTGTAGTGACCCCAATATGAACGGAACGGGACTTAACCCTCCCGGGACGTTCGGGGACGTCTACACGGGCTTGTTCGGTAATACAATGCTAATGAATTTGAATTAATTCAGTGCCATGTTACCAGACAAACTTTTTTTTCCCAACAATATATTGCCGTTCGATTATATGATAACAAGAAATTAATTTGAGGCCACTTGTGAAGTTCCTGTTCAGTGATACATTGCTAGACAAATTAGATTACACTACTATCATGTTGTCAAACTATAATATAGTTGTCTAGCCACATGTCGTTGTACGCTGAAAGATTTACTTTTTTCTTCCAGCATCCATAAATCAAACATGCATCCATAAATTATACATAAAAAGTATCCATAAAAATATTCATAAAAACATCAAGTGTATGAACATCCATAAAAGTATCCATAAAATTCGTCATTATTTGCATCCATCAATCAAACATGATATCACAATTTATCTATATCGATAGTTTCGGTAGTTACTACATTAGGGTTGACAAGCATTCAGAATTGATGAATATAGGTAGTATATTTATATCAATGACAAATTCAGTTTTTTTTCCCAACGTCAGAAGCCCATTTAATCAATACTTGATGACTACTAGAAATCTAAAAATAATGAATACATGTATACGTCAAATTATTAATAAAACTCATTACAAATTAAAAATAAGAAAAAATCGTATTAATAAAAAAAGTTAACAAATCTCGTCTGTAATGAATTCATGACTAGAGTCCACTAATGATACAGTACTTGCATTGTTGCAATGAGTAGAAACATAATCCTTCCAAGTAAAAAAATAAAAAAATATAAAAAAAATAAAACTGGAAATACATGGTAATGAGTGGCCGAACAAGTTAAAAACATTCGGCCTTGGGTTATCAGAAATGTACCTTTTATTCGATAGTTGGTTACCAGACATATATGTTTTGTTCGGCAACGTAATGTCGGAATATTTTATTTTGTTCAATTTCAAAACACCGAGCAAAAGTCGAAAAACAGTTCAAAAAAATGAAACAAAAACCTACCAAACAAATAAAAAAAACTCACAATTTCACTTTTTTGATTGTTGTTCACCACCGTTTCTTCATCTATTGCTTTCTTCTATGATCAAAACACTATGATTCTCACTTTTTGAAAAGAGATGCGTAAGATAGAAGAAAAATTGAGAAAAGGAAGAAGAATTGTAAGGATTGAAGACTAAGGAGGGTATGAAGATAATAAAATATATTTAATTTTAGTATTTGTCCTTAAAGATAATTTCACACATGGATAAAATTGGAAAAAAAAAAAATCCTTATACAGAGGGTGTAAAGAAATAAAGTAGTTGTATAAGTAGAATCAGCCAAACACCAATAATGTATTCTCAACCAAATTTATTGATCTAAAAAAATGATGTAAATATTGCCCAAGTGCAAAAGCGAGAATATCAATAGTCATTTTTCGAAATCTTATAAGTAATTTATCATAAATTTGTCCACAAAACATTAGTTTAGGGACCAAATTCAACTCTTCTCTAAATATTAGTCTCTAAAACGCTAATTTCTTGTAGTGTCTTGTTGCCAACTTGATTATATTTATTAAATATATTTATATGTATATAATGTATATAGTCTATTTTTTTTCAATATAATAAAATTAAAATACTAAAATATTATAATTAATTCACTTATTTATTTCTCATAACATCTTTTAATTCTCATTAATTACAAATCATTATTTATAATACATTATATTATTTTTAATTTTATTAGTATTTCAACTTTTTAAATTACAAAATTAACATGTCTTCATCTTGCTTCCATCTTCTTTTTGATTTGCCGTGCTCTTAATATAATACGGGACGAGATCTGGATATTACAAAGTACAAACTCGTCCCATTGTTGTTCCTACTTAATTTAACTCATTTCAATCAATGAGAATCATACAATTCCTTCAAGAGTTTATTTGATGGGCTTGGGGTAATACTTGACACCATTCAACTTGTGACATTTATTTTATTGTCCCTTAAAAAGTAATACAAAAATAGTCAGCCTTACTATTTAAATCAATAAAAGAAAATAAAAAATAATAATAATAATTAAATTCAAAAGAAAAAAAAAACCAATAAAAATTAAGTTTAACACCACTTAACCTTACCCTAGGAACATCAAATAATTTTCTCATTACTTCCTTTAATCCTCCAAATTCGGGATCCATTCCTTCGGTCATCATTACCACTTGCCAAAATGATGGTGGTACAAATCATGAAAGAGGCCCATCACATTTTTTAAAGTTTGACATTTTTTTTTTGGTTTTGTTTTGTTTTATTTTATTTTTATTTTTAAAACCAACAAAACATAAACAGGAAAATCGTCCATACGACGACCATATCATTAACTACAGACTTATTTACTCCTGTTCTGTTGCTTTGGTTGTTTTTGTTGTTGTTTTTTTTTTTTTTTTTTTTTTTGGATGTTGTTGTGGGTTTTTATGTGGGGATTCATGTATTTTAATTTTCTAGTTAAGTTCTTCTTAACTCTATATTTTAAAAAATCGAGAGGCTTAGGGGTTGGTTGTATGGATGCGAGTAGCAGTAGTAGGGGTATTTTTATACCACCGAATCTCTCTCGATGCATTTCATCTTCTTGTACTTTTAATTTCTTGCTATTTAATGAAATTTTTCTTTGCCGATCAAAAAAAAAAAAAAATATTAGAGGTTTAAAAATTTTATTAAAAGTTTTATCAAATGTTTTACATAGATGTGAGACTTACATGATATTTGATAAAACTTTTGATAGAATATTTGAAATCTGTAATATTACTCATTTACTTTTGATACAATGAGAAAATTAAAGTACCTACTATTAAACTATGGATTTGTTTGGGAAGAAATTTTTTTGGTTTTTTTTTTTTTTTTTTCACTAAAGACAAATTGGTTACAAAAAAATAAAAATAAATAAATTCAAACAAATATCATATTGCCCCATAATCATTTCACTTTTTCTCTCACAAACATCACATCCAATTACAAAAAAATTCAACTATCTTTCCAAATACAAAATTTTTTTTCTCCAATAATATCTTACAACTAAAAAAATTTATAAAAAAACCAACTTTCCAAACACCACTATGTGTCGTCAATTAAAGTTGCTGAAATCCAAAAAAGAGCGTAAATTAGCACCTAAGAGTCGGTGTAAATTGCAATGCTCACCATCCTTCTTCGGCTATTGAATCGCATCCGGACAAGCTTTGGCCTCTACTGTGAATGATGATGGAAGATGGAGTTGAGTGGCCTTTTATGCTACTTGTTCTTAACTTCCGTTGTAACAATACTAACCCATGCTCTTCCTGCGCGACCATCTTCTGCTCTTTACGATCTATCACCACAAATTTGCAGTCCAGGTAAATTGGATTGCCCCATGATTCCTAGACTGCCTGACCTTTTTTGGAACAGATTTTTGAAATGGGACACAAGCTGTTGTTGAATTTGGGTCTGGTTCTGTGATTAGTGACCCATCCTCCAATTGTTTGAAGCCAATTCTATTGCGTTGCTTTCTCTAGGTAGCCATACGATGAAAAAAATTATTGTTACGTTCTCTATGTGCTATAGCCACTGCTGTCTTGTATTTAAAATCTGCCATTGTAAGCTTCCCAAACGCTTCATCATTATCCTTTGTTTCTGAAGCACCTCAAATTGACTGGATCCTTGCACCTGCACTGTTATAATATTTTAATAAAATAAATTATACTTTGTTTTATATAAATAATATTTAATTATAAGAAATCAAATCAAATAGTATTCTTTTTAACCGTCCTAACTAAAGAGTTGTTTGGGATGATCTAAATAAATATATTTTTTGATTTTTTATGAAAAAATATATAGAAAATTAGAGAAGTGATGTGATGAAAAAAAAATAAAAAGATGGATTATTTAGGGGATGCCAAATTACCCCTAAGTTTTACGTTAAAAACCTTAAAGCTGTATAAATATTGGATTAAATTGTGAAGTTATAGCAATTTATTTTATAATACGGTAGGTGTTAAAAAGGGGATTTTTAGTTTTTTACTCAACATTTTTGTTATCAGAATCTTACGATTCGCGATTCGATTCATGATTCAATTCACAATTTTTATAAAATCGATACGAATCTGTAGGTGAACCTATTTTGAAAGTCAATCTCTAATGAATTGTATGATTCATAATTGATTTACGATTTGATTCACTTTTTACGCTTCATGTAATTTTTGAAATTATTACGTCCGACATATTTTCGACTTTTTTTCTTCATCATTTCAGTGCAAATGATATAACACAACTTCTAATAGCGTTTAATACCAAAATAGCCAACATATATACATGATTTGTTATTATTTTTGTGATCATGAAATTTTTAATAGGATCCAATCAGATTTAGTCAGACCCATATTTTTAACTTCTCTTCTCATTTTTTTTTCCTTTTAAAAATCATAATATATCTTCTAAAGATGTTTAAGATTAAAGTTATACTACGAATTATCTATTGCTATTTTTTAAAATTGAATATAATTGAATATTATATGTGTGAGGTCAGCTATACTTTTTAAAATGTTTTAGACTTTAAAATAAAAGATTCTAAATAATTTTTTCTTAAGATTTGTTCATTGTTACTTAGAAAAGTATGTATGCTTATTGTTCAAATATCAATATCGTTGTTAATTATTGTTACTTCGGAAATTGATAGTTTGTTTTGATAAGAAATATCTAAAGGAGAAAAAAAGATAAGATGGTGATCTTACATTGAAACTTTTGTTAATTTGTTACCTACGTGATTATCATTCAAAATAACATTTTTATTGATTTAAGTCTGAATATTTCACATTTATAAAATATATTTAACATCTAAATGTGTAGATACGTTTTTAAGTAATTTAAAAAAAAAGACCGAATCGTTACAATTTACGATTCGATTTGATTCGATTCGTGATTCGGTACGAGACTATTTTGATTCACGATACGAATCTCGATTTTACAATTATTTTTTAATTGTTTCATGCTTGTGATCATTCTATACAATGCTCTTTATTTGTACATTCATTATATTACCATTGCCACTTGTCTGGTGTAAAACGTGGAGCTCCCTACTTCTAGATAATATATATATATATATATTTTTGATCGGCAAAGAAAAATTTTATTAAAAACATGAAATTTACAGGTACAAGGAAATAAAACGCAATGAGAGAGATTCGAAGAGTAAACATTCACTCTCCTACTACTGCTACTCGCGATCTTACAACCAATCCCTTAGCCTCACGATATTATATTTTAAAAAACAACAAAAATATAAAATAAAATAAAATAAACCACCCTCTTGAACCCCACCTAAAACACAGCTACACTCCCAAGCTTTTTTATTCACCCAAGCTGCTACACACCTGCTACACTGCTACACACCCAAGCTACGCTGCTACAACACAGCTGCACTCCAGCCAACACTGCTACACTCCCAATGCACAATCTATTATTCACCCATGCTGCTACACTTCTAAAGCACGCAAGACCCACCAAACTACACACCTGACTCGAACACACCCCAACCATCAGACTGCAACAGCTACACACCCTCAGGCTCCATTGCCGTCGAGCACCATCGACAGCGACTTCTTGCTTTACCATCGAGGACCACCCTTGCCTGAAACTACTAGCTTCATCTCTGAACATCGACAGCCTCTTCTTGCTTCACTCTCCTTTTCTACATCTGCAGCAGCCTCCTTCTTTGGTTCTTCACCGTGACCCAAACAACACCCTCTGGCTCTGCCTCTCTGGCTTTGCCGAGAACCACCTGGAGCTGCTGGTGCTGTCACGCTAATACCCGGAAAACCCAGTTTTCCATCTTAAACTTCTCCCACGGTTTTCCTCTCCCAAATAGCTCCCTCGGTTTAACCTCACCAACAAACGCTACGCAGTCCCCTCTTTGTAGACCAGGCGCCATACTCCTCTTAACCGAACACAAACACCGACCACCAAGAAATGAACGGAAATCACCCCTCAACCTCCCACTCGCAAGGAGCGCTCGAATGACGATCCTAACCAATTTCGGATCCTCCACCCCTCAAACTTCTAGATAATATATATGGAGTGCTTGGCTGCTTTGAGACGGACACATACGAAAAAGCAAAACCTGAGAGCCTTTATCAATTCGTTGTTTTATTCATAAACCTCATCACAATATTTCATATATACACAATAGAGAATTTTAATTTTAGAATTTTAAAGATAGCTCTAATAATGTGACAAGAGAAAAAATAAAAAAAAAACAAAAATAAAAACATAGACACATACATCATATCACATGTGAACCTCACTCTTTGCCATATCAGTAGAGCTCTTTTTAGAGCTCTAAAATTAGAGCTCTCAATCTTTATTCCGTACACAAATATATATTATTATATTATTATGGGTAAATTACACTCATCTTCCCTAATTTTTTTGACAATTATAAAGACCTCTCTTATAATTTTAATAATTACAGAAATTTCATTTAATTTTTCTGACATTGTCAACATTTCCTCTTCCCATTAATTTAAGACAAACGGTGTTAACTTAGTTGTGCAAATGACCATAATACCCTTTATACTTAATATTCTTCAATTGATTGTAATTTACTTATATATTAAATTATTATTTTATTTCTCACAAATTTTTTTATTTTTTTATTTTTATTTTTGTGTATTTCCTTGACTTTGTATTTTTTTTCCATTATAATTTTTAACTTTTAAAAAAATAAAATAAAAAATCAACCATTAATGAAATTAAGAAAGAATATCCATGTTTCTTATTTGAATTAATTTTGAGATTTAATTTAATAAAAGTAATTTAAATGAAAGAAACAAAGATGGAGATATAGATTTTAGACGTAGTAAGTAACAAATATTTTTTCAATACTTTGTTATTTTCAAATAATTTATTTCTTCAAGTAAAATTCTATTTTAATTAGATGTAAGAAATGACAAATTTAAATAGTTTATTATTCTCAAACAATTTCTTTATCTTTCATTCTCTACATCTAATTTTATTTTATTACAACGTGATTAGATATTTTTTTCACTTTTATATTTATTTTTTGAAAAATTTATTATTAAGGTGAGGAATATTGACTCATTTTTTCATTGATAATTAAAATTTGAGAACAATATAGGATTGTGAAAAGATAAAATGATAATTTTTTTAAATATATTTATGAGGTAACATTTGGTAAATTTTATAAGTCAATTTTTTTTTTAAATTATAAATATGAAATGTTATTATATTTATTTAAAAAAAATAAAATTAATACACAAATATGTTTACAAAAAAAAAAAATTCATGTTTCGTAAGTTGCTATGGTATTGGGTGATGCTAGCTAACATTGATGAAAGAGAAAAAATGATGAAAAAAAATTGAGAAAAAAACATAGAGAAGAGATCAAATAATAATAATAATAATAATAATAATAATAATAATAATAACAACAACAACAACAACAACAACAACAAATTATATGGTGTGGCTATTTGCTGCAGTGACACTATGAAAAAATGAATTAGAAAATAAATAGAAAGAAAAATGAAAGAAGTAAAATAAACAAAATGGAAAGAGATGGATAATTTCTCCAAATATGTATTTTTCATATCGAAAAAAAATAATTCAAATACCTATATGTATTTTTAATTTTTTATTCAAACTCTAATTTCTCAAAATAATTATTTATAAAACTGGTGATCTTTTTAAAAATAAAACATCTTTTATACTTTGTTTCGTAATTTTCAAAAAAATGATTGTATTTAATCTAGTATAAGGTTTAATGGTGATCAATTTATTAGCTCTTTTTCATTTTTTAAAAAATTTATTTATTTATTTATAGATAAGGTGATGTTTCATTATTCTACTATATATATGCTTGTCTCAACAATTTTGATTTTTTTAAAATATTGTATAGCGTTTAATAATTTTGTTTAACATTATTAAAATAATGTATGGGTCTTTATTAATTTTTTGTAAAACCTCAGGGGAGGTGAAAGAAATTTACTATTTGAATATACTCATAATGTTTGGTTATTTAAATAAATTAATAGAAGATTAACCCCGCGCGGCCGGAGGGGGGGGGGGGAATCTTAATAATAGTTTCCAAAGTAAGGCTTGTTTCTGTAATTATTGAAATTACAGGAAAGGTCTTCATAATTGTCAGAAATCTAAGGGGACGTGAGTGTAATTTACCCTATTATTATTCTTGGACAATTCGATTCGTGATTTGATTCAAACCTCCTGATGTTCGTAAGCACTATACGAGGACTGCTGTGAGTGCTTTTGGGTTTATCTTGGAACTGTTTGACTCTACTAATACCTTCATGAAGAGAGATAAAACAGTTTTAGGACAGTGACAACGCGACTCTCAAATTCTCGCAAGCAATTTTTGAAATCTAATATTTCTATTCGTATATATTCTTTTTTTAGTTAGCATGTTTATTTGTTTGCTTTATTTAATTTGAAATCACATGTTAATTAGTTTATTTTTTTGTCATTTTGTTTAATTATTTGTGTTTCATTTGTTGTGTTTTATTTTGCGAGATCAACAATCTAAAGCTGTCATTAAATATTAATAAGGCTAGCAACAGAGAATTTCTTGTTTAATTTCACAGATTGTATACCTCTCTAAAATATTTAAAATAAAATTATTTTATCATCATGCATAGAGTGGATGATTCTCATATGGTTAAACCTGAGAGGTTTGGGGGTGAACATTTTAAGAGGTGGCAAACTCAAATGCATTATTGGCTTACTGTGTTAGTCATGTTTGGAGGCATTGATGATTATGAGCCCAGCCAACAATGGGCAAATTGGATGAGCAAAGGACAAATTGAGTATTATTGTTTCAATAGGATACTTATTACTCTATCCAACCATCTCTATGATATATATGATAACACCACCAAAACTGCAAAGATTTGTCGGCTACTCTTGAAGCCGAATATGGGTTAGATGATGCGGGTATTAAGCGGTTTGCGATTTCTACATTTAATAATTACAAAATAGTTGATGAAAAATATTATTGGTGACCAAGTTCATGAGTTTAAAGAGTTTTTGAGGGGTGCTGAAAAGGTTTGAACCATTTTTAGTGACGATTTTTAAGTGTCTTGCTTGATAGATAAACTTCCACCGGCTTGGAAAACTTTTGCTCAATCCCTTAGGTACAAACAAGGTGAGCTTAATTTGACTAAAGTTATATATCCTATTAAAGTTGAGGAGAAACATAGAACCGTTGTTCTAAAACCCACTACACTTCCACCAAAGGTAAATTTAGTTGAAAATGGGATGACCAACAACAAATTTCATAACAATTTTTGCAACAACAATAAGCCTCGAAATTTCAGTAATAGGAAGAATTTCAGGTTGAGGGGTGGTAACTTCAAACCTAATGGTTTCAATCAATGTAAGAATAATCAACACCAAAACAATTTCAAACCTAAGGGCTTAAGGTATGGTGCGATGCCTTGCTTTGTTTGTGGAAGAACCAATCATGTGGCAAAAGATTGTTATTTTAAGAAGACTGAACTAGTGCAAAATCAAAGGAAGCAAAAAGCTCAAGTAAATGTCTTGGAGGAAAATCATGATCACTTTAGGTATAGTACTTATACTTTTCTAACTAAAGATTGGAGGTTAGATTCTGGAGCTAATGTACATGTTTGTTTTGATCGTCAACTTTTTACTACTTATCAGGAATCAAGTGGAGGAAGTGTAACTCTACGAAATAATTCTACCGCACGAGTACTTGGAGTTGGAAATATTGAATCAAAGATGACATCGGGAAAGATTTTGATTTTGAAAAATGTGCGGCATGTTCTAGAAGTTACCAAAAATCTTGTTAGTGGTTCTAGTTTAATTTAAGAAGGGTATAATGTTGATTTAGAATCCAATCGAGTTGTAACAAGTAAGAATATGTTTTTGTGGGAAAAGGGTTATGTGTTAGATGGTTTATTTAATTTGAATGTTATTTTTGAAGTTAATGACATTTCTCCTCAAGTTTTGAATGTTGAACTTTGCGATGTATGGCATGGAAGATTGGGGCATATAACTTTGAAGAAAATCAAAAGAATGATGGATTTAGCTCTTATTCTAAAGTCTAACTTTGATTTTAAACACAAGTGTGAAATTTGTGTTCTAGCCAAACAAACTTGGAAGTCTCATAAACAAGTTGAGAGAAATACCAATATTTTAGAACTTATCCATAGTGGTGTTTGTGATTCTTCTAGATCATCTACTAGAGCAGGAAATAAATATTTTGTGACTTTTATAGATGATTTTTCTAGGTATTGTTATATTTATCTTATCAAAACTAAGGATGATGTTTTTAATAAATTCAAGGTTTACAAAACTGAGGTAGAAAATCAATTAGAGAAAAGGATTAACAAGATTCTTAGATCCGATAGATGTGGAGAGTATACATTAATTGATTATTCAACTTGTTGTGAAGAACATTGCATTAACCCAGAACTCAACGACATTGCATTAACCATATCTATCAAAGTTTTATTTTTCCTCTCGGCTACACCATTAGATTGAGGTGAATAAGGAGGTGTTAATTCTTGAATAATTCCACTTTTTCCACAATAAGTTATATATATATATATATATATATTCACCCAAAAACTTATTGTGAAGAAAGTGGAATTATTCATGAATTAACACCTCTTTATTCACCTCAATCTAATGGTGTAACCAAGAGAAAAGTAGAACTTTGATGCATATGGTTAATGCAATGTTGTTGAGTTTTGAGTTACTCGAAAGTTTGTGGAGAGAAACAATTCCTAGTGCATGTTTTGTGTTAAATAGAAAACTGTGAAAGATTTGGAGAAAGCCCCTTATGAGATTTGGAAGAATAGAAGGCCTGACTTGAATTTTTTTGAAAGTTTTGGGGTGCCTAGCTAAGGTAGCAATACTTGAACCTAAAAGGAAGAAAATAGTGCGTAAGACCGTAGATACTGTTTTCCTAGGATATACTCGTAATAGTAGTGCTAATAGATTTCTAGTAATCAATTCTGAAATTAGTGAAATTTCTAATAACACTGTGATAGAGTTTGGAGATGCAACTTTCTTTGAACATATTTTCCCTTATAAAACTAGAATTCAAACTCAAGTTAGCGAGACTCTTCTAGTGGTATACCTTCTACCAGTTCCAATTTAATTAAAAATAAAGAAGTAGAAATACAAGTAGAGCCTAGAACAAGTAAAAGAGGAAGAATAGAGAAAAACATAGGTGATGAGTTTTTTACATTCTTAGTAGAAGGAGAGCCTACTACATATAGTGAAGCCGTGTCCTCTTTAGAGGCACCTTTTTGAAAGGAAGCTATAAATAATGAAATGGAATCTATATTAGAGAATAATACTTGGGAAATAGTTTCTTTGCCTCCTGGAAATAAGGTTATTGGTTGGAAGTGGATATTTAAAAAAAGGCTAAAACCTGATGGAAGTATTGATGAATACAAGGCTAGATTATTAGTTAAGGGATTTACTCAAAAGAAATGGTTAGATTATTTTGACATCTATTCTCCCATGTCTAGTATTACTACCATTAGAACCATAGTAGCCTTAATTAGCATTCATTCATAATTTAGTGAGACATCAAATGGACGTAAAATTTATTTTCTTAAATGGAGATTCAGAATAAGAAATTTACATGGAACAACCCGAGGGATATATTGTAAAAGCTCAAGAAAATAAGGTGTGTAAGTAAAATCTCATTATGGTCTTAAACAAACTAAGCAATGGTATGAGAAGTTTGATAAGATAATTTTAGAGCATCACTTTAAATTCAATGAACATGGTAAGTGTTTATATTATAAAGACACTAGTGGGGGTGTAGTGATCTTATGTTTATGTGGATGATATTTTGATCTTTGGGACAAACTTAGAAATAGTAAAAGATACTAAGTCTTATCTCTCTAGGATATTTGATATGAAAGATTTAGGAGAAGCCATGTCAAGGTATTACTGTTAGTCAATCCAACACCATAGAAAAGATGTTGAGGAAGTTTGAATATTATGAGTGTAATCATATGACTATATCTTATAATCTTAATGTGCAATTGAAGCAAAAAATGGTCAACCTAAGCATTCACAATTTATAGGATCCTTACTTTGTATAGCAAATAAGTCTAGACTGGATATTTTATATGTTGTTGGTAGACTTAATAGATATACTTGTAATCCTAGTAAGAAGCATTGGAGTGCTTTAGAAAGGTTGTTTAAATATACCCTAGATTATTGCTTATGTTATAGAGGTGACTCTTCTGTAATTGAAGGTTATAGTAATGCTAATTACCGATAGTTCAGACATTAAGTCTACCACTGGTTTTGTATTTTTATTAGGTGGGGTTGTAGTATCTTGGGGTTCTAAGAAGCAAACCATTATATCTAGAAGTACCATGGAAGCAAAACTTATAGCTCTAGATACAACTAGCATTGAAGCTGAGTGGCTTAAAAATTTGTTACTAGATATACCACCTGTGAATAAACCATTGCCTGCAATTTATATGCGTTGTGATAGTAGAGATGGTATTGAATTGGTTAATTAAACTCATACAAATAAAATGATGAACATGCATATTCATGTAAGATTTAAATTTGCAAGAAGCATGCTAAATAGAAATATTATATCTTTGGGGTTTATGAAAACTAAAGGTTTATTTAGGAGTAGAGTCTTAGATTTGTCAATGGGGATGGGCTTAAGCCCTAAGGAAGTCACCTAAAAAAGTAACCCAACCTTTGTGATTCGGAACTCCATGAAAGAGGTGCAATGGGTAGAAACAATCTGTATTGCGTGACTTGTGATCCAATACTTTTATATGAAATGAGACATTTAGACTCTCTTGCTCATCCCTATGGCATTTGTGCTGTCTAATGTGATGGTTAGGAAGGGTGAAACCCTGAATGAGTTTTGAGGCAGGCATTCTCTTGCAAGGTATATGAAAAATGTAGAAATCCCCTAGATGTTGATTTGTGATTATGTATCAATTTTAAACAGTAAACAACAATTCCAATCAAACAATCAAGACAAATCGACACAACGATTTTACGTGGAAAAATCACAATTGGACACCTCCAATTGTGATAAAAAAACCACGAGCAACAGTCACAAAACATTCCACTAAGAAGATATAAAGAAATTACACAAGTATACTTTCAATTACCTAGCGAATCCATGCCCGAATTGAACCAACCCCTATGTGCCTCTTCCAACTCCGTCTTCACCTCGGAATTGTCTTGACGATGAGCCACTTTAGAATCTACCAAAGCTTCAGGCTCGAATTCTTTGGAATCCACCGAAGAACAACTCTCTCTTTTGTGTAAAACAAACAAATAATCCTTTGATGTATACTCTTTAAACCATGAGTTGAATACTCAATCAAAACATCAAAGAAAAGTAGCAAAATATCCCCAGATATAAACTTTAATATCCAAGAAGAAGATCTGGAGGAGTAATCCTAGTTTTGGACTAAAACAAATACTTATAGAAATCTGGGACTGCGAAGCTCGCTCGAGCAAAGACTCTCTCGTTCGAGCGGGGAACCAAAAACGCGTGTTTTCCATAAGTGGCTTTGCTTGAGCCACGCACCCTTCGCTCGAGCGTACATTCATCTCTTGAAAGTATTAACATCACAAACTTCTCTGCAAGGCACAATTTGGGTTGGATTTGCATCTAAACACTCATAGCGTCACTGAAATAAAAAGTGCGAAAATAAGTACAACTGAAAGGAGTTTTGTCAAACGGGATTGCCAAGAATAAAAGCCTAACAATCTCCCCCTTTGGCAATGCCGTGACAAAATACACCTAACAAATAAAATCCTAATTACCCCAACCCATTACAGCTAACAAAAACAAACTTCTTTCTCAAGGTCATGATCTGCAAAACAGTTATGAGTGCCACAATCTCCAAAACAATTATTAGTGCCACAAGAGTATATGAAAAATCAATTAACATATGACAATATTATCTTGAAGCATGAGATGGAAAACATGAATAGATGCGACTTGGAGATATTAATAACATGTAGCATGAAAACATGAAAACTAAGACACATGCACTTGACAACATTTAAGCTCAAACAACTAAAGTAAAAGCATAAAACACACAAGCAACGACATGATAACAATTAACCAAACTCCCCCTCACTAAAAGCAACCACAAACACTGAAAAACAGTGAACAAGAAGAAAACGACAAAAAAAAATATGGTGGAACAAGCAAGGAATTTCAAATTTGGACCTTGAAACACACAAGATTATCGAAGAAGCACAAGTACTTGAAAACACAATGTGCACAGCCTCTAGAAGATTCCTCATAAAAGAAAGTGATGCATTATGTGAAAAGCATAGATCCCATGATAAAAGTGTGTGTGTGACTCTTGGAGTTCGACAAACGCAAGATTCAAATCCTAGTAGTGATCTGATAGTTGGACCTTAGGCAATAGAATCTAAGCACAACTAAGGAAAGTCAAACCACTAGGAATCAAGGGGTATTTGGTGAGTAAAGGCGGAGGTTCCCCCTTAATCAATGAATCTTTTTTTTTTTTTTTTCACATTTTTTTTTTCTTTTGCACATTTTTTTTCTTTCTTTTGCACACTCATTGGCAGCTGACACGCTCAAGAGTATGGAAACTGAACCAGAGAAGCATGGATATAAAAATGATAGCTTGGTTGGTGACTCTGAGGTAGCTTTTTCTCATGGCTGGACTACAAAGAATAGAGAGGAAAGCCGTGGAGATGCAAAAAGATGGAAGTGGTTAAGAGACTCAACATCACCCATGATATGCTAGTATAGGTCAATTCCTCTAGAAAAACAAAAGATACAATGCCAGAAGTCCATAGAAAAAAAATGATCACTAAGGCGGAAGACTCTGATATTTGCTAATCCAAGAGTGTGTACAGAATGAGATATACTAATTAAAAAACACACACTCCAAAATGAGTAATGACCACAGAAAGCACACACATATTAACATGTAATGGATATTCTTATTAATTCCAATATGCACCAAGGACTACTCAAAAATTTCAAGCTTGCAAAACCATACAAGAAAATCTTTTTGGATTTTTTATTTTTTTTTCTTTTTCTAAACAAAGCAAGACAGAAAATGAACATGCACACATTAAAAGACTCAAAAAGAAAAAAAACACACAGAAACCTAAAAACAAAACCGAAAAAACAAATTAACACAAGTCAAGTTTTCTCACCAAAACCGCTTTAGTATGAAAAAAGTTGTGAGAATTGCGGTTCTTGGGTGGTGTCTTGACGTTGTTGTTCCCTTTCCATTCAATGGGAACCCGTCTCGACTTGGTTTCCAACTTCATATTCCAAGGTCTAGTCAAACACATCCTCTGTTCATGTTTGGTCTCAAGCTGATCAAAATAGTGAGGTCTGATATGACCCTTAACCTCATTACCACCAATGAAGTGTCTCCTACCCCACGAGATGTTGGAATTTCTTCAATCTCTATGAGACACTCTCTCATGCATACCACAATGATGACAAATAAAAACAGGGTGTACAGGGTGTACCTTCTTTTCTTTTACCTTACCAACTCTAGGAAGTTTTAGAAGTCCATCTTTATGTTGAATTTTTCGTTCTCCCTTTCCTTGAGTTCTTGTATCATGAGATGTAGATGCACTCTGTTTTTGCTCTTTGTGATCACCAAAGCCAATGCCACACTTGTCACAACACATTTGTTGAGACCCAATGATATCCTCCAAAGTCTTTGATCCTTTGTTCCAAAGACCAATGGTGGCCCTAGCACACTTGAGCTCTTCCTCTTTCTTGATCATTAGTTCTTCCAAGGCAACTTGAGACATCTCGAGAGATTCAATCTTTTCTTCATACATTGCATAGATTTGCTGTAGCTCATTCCTCTCTGTCTCACAAGTCAAGAGTTTTGCACTAAGAGCTTATCGATCATTAGCTATCTTGATGGCATCAATCCTAGCCTCGGAAATCTCCTTCTTTAGTTTGACATTCTCACTTTCACATGCTTTGAGTTTCATAGTGAGTTTGTCATTCAATTTGGATAAGTTAAGAGATTCCTTATACAACTTTTCATAAGCTTGCTCAAGCTCTTCATCATCACTCTCCGAGGATTCATCATCAGTGGCATTCTCAACCGACCTCTTCGGATACTCTGTTCGTCCTTCAGTTTTGGAAGCCGCCATGAAAGTAAGGAATTGTTTATGTCCCTCTTCACCGTGATCTTCATTGTCACTTTCATCTTCATTAGATTCCGATTCATCATCCCAAGTGATAGTGAGGGCTTTCTTCTTCCTCAAACGAGTGGGGCATTCTGAAGCAAAGTGGCCAAATACTTGGCATTCATAGCAATGGACTCTTTCAGAGTTCCCTTGTATCTTTCCTTTCTCCTTCTTGGCTATAGAATTAATTTTGAGTTTATCTTTGCCTTTAGATTTATGAGTATGAGTAGATTCCAAAAGATTATGATTCTTTTTCAAAAAGGATTTTTTAAATTGTTTAACAAAAGCAGCCGTAATCTTGGAATCTATCTCACAATCCTCATCAGAATCCTCTCCAACTCTATGTGCACTACTAAAAGCAATAACATCTTTTTGTTTCTTTTTGAAATTCCTATGTGCCTCATAAGTTTGGAGATTTCCAACCAAGTGATCCAGCTTGAGGTTGTCAATATCTTGAGCCTCCTTAATAGCCGTAACTTTTGGTTGGAACCGATCGGGAAAGGATCTCAAAATTTTTCCCACAACTTTGGATTCTGGTATTTTTTCACCTAAATTGAAGCTGGAATTAACAATGTCACTCAACTTTGCATAAAATTCATCAAAGGTCTCACCATCTTTCATTGAAAGGTTTTCGAAATTAGACGTGAGCCTTTGAAGTTTTGAGCGTTTAACAGAAGGAGTGCCCTCGTGAATAGTTTGTAAGATATCTCAAGCCTCTTTTGTGACTTCACAATTGCAAATA
This sequence comes from Camellia japonica, assembly GCA_030407325.1. NCBI lineage: Eukaryota > Viridiplantae > Streptophyta > Magnoliopsida > Ericales > Theaceae > Camellia > Camellia japonica. Next base: position 64,428,570 of record JAPPVO010000014.1, on the reverse strand, counting down.
CGACTAAACTCTTCAGGTGTGACAGCGCAAAAAAGAGAATTGATAGCTTTACTATTCCAGCTACTATTTTGATAATCAATTGTGTCCCATTTATCAATTGGTTTGGGGAAAGTTACTCCATCAACGGTAATCGTTGGTTCAGTCCACCCATACATGACAGATTGCGAAACTTTTTCATCAATAGATTTTAAAAACGATCTCATCCGAGCTTTCCAAAAAGAATAATTGGATCCGTCAAGTAGGGGTGGTCGAACCATAGAATTTCCCTTACGAATTGTATCCATTATCACAAATCAAACAAGATCTCGCTCTAATAGATTTGTAAAACAAAAAAAATAGAGCGACCCGCTTTGATACCAATTGAAAAATCTAGAAATCCCCTAGATGTTGATTTGTGATTATGTATCAATTTTAAGCAGTAAACAACAATCCTAATCAAACAATCAAGACAAATCAACACAACGATTTTACGTGAAAAAACCATAATTGAACACCTCCAATTGTGATAAAAAACCACGGGCAACAGCTACAAAACAATCCACTAAGAAGATATAAAGGAATTACATAGGTATACTCTCAATTACCTAGCGAATCCACGCCCGAATTGAACCAACCCCTATGTGCCTCTTCCAACCTTGTCTTCACCTCAGAATTGTCTTGACGATGAGCCACTCCAGAATCCACCAAAGCTTCAGGCTCGAATTCTTCGGAATCTGTAGACACCCCATTTTTGACCGACCTTAAGACTCAGACGTCACCGATTGAGCGCTCGGTGATGTTGCATTTTGTGCTCGTTCAGAAGTCTCAGAGTCGCGGCCGTGCGCCCTGCCTCCGAACTTCCGAATCCTCTTCTGTGCCTTGTCTCGGTTTGCGAACCAGACTCGGTTTTCTCTGTTTTTCTTCCTGAGGGGAGGGAGAGGTCTAGCAGATCATCTCTCAGTGGCCGTGGGCTACTTTTTGTGGCCGTAGGCCATTTTGCCTATTTCGGAGCCCGGTTCCCGGTTTTCGGAGCCGTCAGGCCGTGTGCCTCGGTTCGGGACCGCCCGACCATCTCCGATTCCTCCGGTTTTCGGCAAGTGCCTCTGTTTTATCATAACGAGGAACACTGGGGTCTCAGATACCCACTTCGTGGCCGAATACCACTTTCGGTGCCTACAGCCTATTTTCGGGACCCCGAACTGCGTGATTTGGGCCCCGAGCATTCATTTTGCATCAGTTTTTGTTCAATTTTGGCAGGTACCTCTGTTTTAGCACCAGGAAGATCACTGGAGGGTGGGAGGCCAGCAATTATCTCAGATAACCAGTTATGCTCCTCCGGCGCCCGTTTTTCTCACTTCCGGGCTAATGTTGAACACCCTAGGGCCATTTTCTTCCAACCAAAACCACATATTTGTGATGAGGGCACATGGGAGGACCCTAAAAAATGATGGCCGGCCAGTAATTCTGATTTTCATTTTTGAGCCTCTTTTTCAAATGCAATGTTGCGTCTCCTGTTTCAGAGTTGCCAAATTCCAACCATGGGGTCTTGTTCTACACCCCTGGGAGGACACCAAAAATTGGTGGCCGGCCATTAATTGTTGTCTTCATTTTTGGCCATGGCCGGCCGGCTATGGGGAGTGGCTGGCCGACCAGTGGGGTGGCCGGCCGGCCATCTTCAAGAAAAGCATCTGGCCGGCCTGCTTCCCCCTTTTGACCACTTTACAGCTGTCCAGCTGTTTTTCAAAATATCTTCTGCCTCCGAGGGATATTTTGGGAGGGAAAGCTTGGGTGCATTTCCCTCCCCTTTTACACCCCTTTTTGGTCCATTTAAGGGGCTTACTAGCTCCTTTGTTAGGGTTACAAAATTTTCCCTCAAGAGCCCATCTCCCATAGCCTCCATCTTCATCTCCAAAACCCTAAAAAAACCTTCAAGTCTCTAGCTCATTCCTTCATCAACACCAAGCCTCACCATCACCACTTCCATTCCAGCAGCAAAGGGAGCTTTTTCAAAGGCTAAGAACCAGCAAATTGAAGCCAAGAAGCAACAAAAGCTTGATCTTCAAGGGTAAGTCTCAAATTCCCTTTTTCTAGCTTATTTTTGCTTCAATTTTCTACCCTATTTGCTCACTGTTTTGGGCTCCGACCCCTACTGATTTTGTGCTTATTTTGGGCCCCTCTACAACATTGTAGAAGGGCTCAACCTTGTTTGGCATCTCTATCATGCACCTCTTTCAATACCTCTCTTTATGCCAATATTCTGCATGGATTCTTTAGCCTGTTAATGATCTGATTTTGAGCCTGATATAAATTGTGAGTGGGCCTCTTTTGAGCCCCTCTTCAACATTGAAGAATGGCTCAACCATGTTTGGCCTCTCTATCATTCACTTTCTTTGTAATTCTCCATATTTACCGTAAAATTGCATGATTTATTTGGCCTGTTTGTGATCTGATTTGGAGCATCTCATGAACTGATATTGTGCTTATTTTGAGCCTCTATTCAACATTAAAGAAGGGCTCAACCTTGTTTTCATGCTCTGCATGTCACTTGCTTTGAATTCATGTTTTACCCTTGCTCTTACATGCTATTTTTAGCTCATGAGTGATCTGTTTTCGAGCATACAATATATTGTGAGTGGGCCTATTTTGAGCCCCTATTCAACATTGAAGAAGGGCTCAACCGTGTTTGGTAACTCCATCTTACACTTGCTTCACAATTCCTCCAATTTACCGTAAAATTGCATGCTTTGTTAGGCTTGCTTAGCTTCTGTTTTGAGCCTTCATCAGGCTAGTAAAGAGTATTATTTTGGCCTTCTTGTCATATTTTGTTAAGGGTCCAAGGCTTTTTGGTCCATCCTTTTGGTATCTCATGTTATAGCTCTCTTTTGGCTCATATTTTGCATGCTATGTTGAGCATATCTACATACTGAATCGAGGGATGTCATCTACTGAAAATGTGCATATTTTTGGTCCCTCTTTAATGTTGTAGAACTATTTTTTTCAGTTTGAGCATTGTATATATCATTTGCTTCATTATTCCCCTCTTTTCCCCCATTTTTGCATGCTATTTTTGCCATACTTGTGATTGTTGTTTGGCCATTCTTTGTACTGTAAAATTCTATTTTAGGGGCTGCCTAGCATTTGTGTTTACATGTCGTGTCCATATTGTGCATGTTTGGCATAGTTGTAGGCCGTTTCGGGTACATAACATTGCATTTCGGGCATCGGGTGTAATTTTGTTATAATTCGGGGACTGTTTTTGCATCATTTTGGCTGCTGAAATTTACATTTTCCATATGCCATATGCTACATTTCATTTATATCATCGCCTCGGTTTGCGTGCCTGTGTGCACGTATTTCGAGGCATCTCATTTTTTATCCGAACGGCCTCTTACGTGAGTGCGGCTGAGGTCCTCTCATGTTGGTATAAGTCCATTTTGCATTCTGTATGCCATTTTAGTCTCACTGCATTGCGTATGCCATTGCCTCGATTTGCGTGCCCGTGTGCACGCATTTCGAGGCACCTCATTTTCATCTCACGGCCTCCTGTGTGAGTGTGGCTGAGCCCCTCTCATGTTGGTATAAGCCCAATTTGCATCGTGTATGTCATGTCATGCTTTAATGCATCGCCTCGGTTTGCGCGCCCGTGGGCACGCATTTCGAGGCATCTCATTTTTTATCTGACGGCCTCTTACGTGAGTGCGGCTGAGATCCTCTCATGTTGGTATAAGTCCATTCTGCATTCCGTATGCCATTTTCGCATCATTACATTCCGTATGCCATTTTCTCGGTTTGCGTGCCCGCAGGCACGCACTTCGAGACATCTCATTTTAACCTCATTACATATCACTTCCATGACATTTTACATTCTGTATGCATCGCCTCGGTTTGCACGCCCGCGGGCACGCATTTTGAGGCACTTCATTTTTATCCGACGGCCTCTTATGTGAGTGTGGCTGAGGCTCTCTCATGTTAGTGTAAGTCCAATTGCATTGCTTATGCCATTTCATGCCTTAGGATCATCGCCTCGGTTTGCGTGCCCGTGTGCACGCATTTCGAGGCATCTCATTTTCATAGCATTGTATATGTTAGGATTGTATTTTAATTGCATTTCATGCATATCATGCATATTGCATTGTGTTCGGGATAGGAGTTAGCCCGAGCACGGGAAACGAGGCACGTTCTGTACTCCGAGTGACGGAACGGGTCTCAATTCCCAAGTCACCGACACTCTGGATTACCCATGATGGAGTTAGGTTTTGTTGTAGCATTCACCTGCATTGCACCCTATATTGAGTTGTGCAATCCGGTCCCTCGGCCATCATGCATCGGTATGCGTGATTGGTGGCACGAGGATCGAGGCATGCATATATTTGTGAAATACATTGCTATGCCCTTTTCCTGCTCTCTGTTGCAGCAAGATAAGGAATCAGCAACTTTTCGGAGTCCAGCACGCTTTTCGAGAAACATTGCAAACAGAGGCTAAATTGGGCACCCCAGTGGATTTCCGCGCAATGCAGTCCAGCATACATCATTCATCAGAAGCGAGGCAGCCCCTGGCTTGCATACCAGTTTAAAGCTTTCTTAGTTTAATTTGTTAATTAATTAGGAATTTGTATTATTCTTTTATTTCGGACTGTATTATTATTTATTCGGACCCTCTACGCGAGGGCAAAACTGTAATAAGTGTGGGTGAGTGTGATGTATGTCTTCCAACCCCCATTTCTTTCTCCCTTTTATTTATCCGCTTATGATGGTTAGATATAGGGCATATTTCAATAAGCATACAGTATGATAGCATGTTTGCATCATTCATCTGTTTTGCACGCACCGGGCTCGGCGCATCATACAAACTGCATTTGTATTTCAATTCCAAGTTGAATACGTGTTAGTTGTAGCATTCCACATACCATGTTTAGGATAGCCGAGCCTGCTACAGTTGCATTTTTGCATGTGTTGCATTAGGCATTTCTGTATAATTAGGATCATGCATGATTTCTAACGAGGTTTTGTTTTGGCTTGGAGTACTAGGTGAGTTTTATGCTTTGGCATCCTTGCATGCGTGTGAGTGTTGCCATGAATAACATGCTTACCATGAGGCTACTTGCTTATGTGATATAACTGCCTTGAATGCCTGTGGGTGGAGGCTGAGTTACTTGGATTGGGATAATTCATCAAATGTTTGTTTTAAGCCCACTAGATAGTGGCAAAATCATGTTTTCTAAGCCCACCTGAGGGTGGCAAATCCGCGTCTTAGCCTGCCTGCGGGTAGCACCATCAAACCATTTTCAAACAAACAAACATGAAATGTTTTGTTCCAATTCAGGCGGCCCAGTCTATACTTGTTTGCTGCGAGCATCACATAGTAACCTAGGCTAATAACCGGAATAAGAACTCACAATGTTTTCAAAATAAGATATCATGGTTAGTAGAGGCCGGTCTTTGACCGGGCGAGCGGGGGTGCTCACGAAGTGACCTTCCCCAATCGTACCCAAGTTCCCGAGCCGAGACAACTTTGGTGATGACGGACACGTGGCCTTTGGCACCGAGTCAGGGTTTCCTAAATTTCCCATTAAAAAATATTTAGGTGGCGACTCTGTATCTGGCGAAGCAGTCCATGTTTGGCACTTCTTTCAAAAAAATCTGTTTTCAAAACGATTTGCCGGATTTGGACTCTTTGGTTCAAGATTAAGAACCGTGACATTTGAGTCCTTGAACTGTAGTGACCCCAATATGAACAGAACGGGACTTAACCCTCCCGGGGCGTTCGGGGACGTTTACAGAATCCACCGAAAAATAACTCTCTCTTTTGTGTAAAACAAACAAATAATCCTTTGATGTATACTCTTTAAACCATGAGTTGAATACTCAATCAAAATATCAAAGAAAACTAGGAAAATATCCCCAAATATAAACCTTAATATCCAAGAAGAAGATCTGGAGGAGTAATCTTAGTTTTGGACTAAAACAAATACTTATAGAAATCTAGGACTGCGAAGCTCGCTCGAGCGAAGACTCTCTCGCTCGAGCAGGGAACCAAAAACGCGTGTTTTCCATAAGTGGCTTCGCTCGAGCCACGCACCCTTTGCTCGAGCATACATTCATCTCTTTCAATTTTTTACACAGACACAGCCTTCGCTCGAGTGAGAACTCCTTTGCTCGAGCGAGCAAGGGCGGACAGGCAACTTTGAATGCAATTTTGCATTTTGCTTTGGGGGGCAGTGCTCCTCGATCCCACTGTGGCGCAGCCCGGGACCCGCCAAAGGGCGCTGCCCCCTGTACCCTTGCGAGTTGATCGGGCAACTCGATCCCCGTCATAATCAGCGAAGTGGCAATCTTGAAAGTATTAACATCATAAACTTCTCTGCAAGGCACAATTTGGGTTGGATTCGCATCTAAATACTCATAGCCTCACTGAAATAAAAAGTGCAAAAATAAGTACAACTGAAAGGAGTTTTGTTAAACGGGATTGCCAAGAATAAAAACCTAACAGTATAGGTCACATATACTCTTGGAGGACTCACTTAAGTGGGAATCGTCGTGAGGCTGCGACCGTGGGACTTGGGCTATTCTCTAAAATTCCCATGAGAATCAATATTAGAGTGCATGGTCTTTAATAGCACTAACTGCAAATCATAATCCAATATCAATGCTATGTGTGTGATATGTTGAAATTTGATTCAAAGAATCTAGTTCAAGACCTAGTTCACTATGATTTTTCGAAGGGAGATTATTAACACTAAGTGGAGGTTCAAATACGGAAGAGACATACACCTATTGTGCAATATACATTGTCCTATATTATGTTATTTTCTATTTGTTGCTTTTCAATTGTATTTTCAAAATTGTAGGGGTTTAATTAAAATTTTGAAATAATATAAAAATAATTTTATTTTATTTAAAGTGGGGGATAGTTATAAAATTTTAATAAAATAAATTATATTTTGTTTTATATAAATAAAATTTAATTGTAAGAAATCAAATCAAATATTCTTGTTAATAGTCCCAATCAAGTTTTAAGTTACAAACTTTAAACCTATATAAATATTGGATAATTTTGTGAAGTTATAGCAATTTTATAGCGATTCTGGTTTAGACCCGAACCATTTGATGTTTTGCATCCGAGTTTCATTGTCTTATATAGTTGTTCATGTCTTGTTTCCTTTTGTTTCTCCTTGAGTTGGCTATTGGGATGTGTTGGTTGCATTTGGAGTAGGTTGGTAGCTTGTTTTTCAAACTGTTGTTGCCCAGAATTTTGCCTCTTCGCTCGAGCGGTCCTTGTGTACTCTCAGTATTTTTGCAGGTTTGCAAAAGTACTGGAAGTTGGCATTCATCGCTCGAATGAAGCTTCTTGCGCTCGAGTGGTGGTCTTCTATCTGTAAAACTTCTAGGAGTTGGTATTCTTCGCTTGAGCGAAGTTTCTTGCGCTCAAGCAGTTAAACTTATGGTGTTTGGTCACTCGAGTGACACTTCTTGCGCTTGAGGGAGCTGAGCGTATATCAGTTTGTAAAGTCACTTTTCTGAGTCACTTTTTCACTTCTCTCTCTCTCTCTAAACATTTGAAAACTCTATTTTCTGTCACTATCTCTCTAAAACTCATATTCTTTTCCTGAATATACCTAGATCTGTCAATTTTTTCACCCATGTCCCTTTGTTAAAAAGATAGAGCTCGAAGAGGGCTTCGTTCTAATCAGAGCAAAGTCGATGTTGGTGTCTTTAAGTTTCCCACACTCTCTCTCTCGTCTTCTAAGCTTGAGGTAGGGATTGCTCTATACTTTCTTATGATTTTTAACTTAACTATTTGTGTTTTGAAACAATATTGTGAGTTGGGGAAATTTTGAATAAATCTAGGGTTTTTGGTCAAAACTCAAAAGAGGGATTTTCTACTAGTTTCATGAAAATGGTTGTAGGATTAGAAATGGGGTTGAGTTGTGATAAAATAGTTGGTTTCGATATGTGGATTGATTATGTCAAATATTGATTTTATATAAATTATGGAATTGGTGTGGGGAATATGAAATTGGATTGGTTTTGATGAGGATGGTGGAGTTGAGTATGTATTACCACTTACATCTTGGAAATTTGAAAGTCTATCTTTATGAAAATTAATTATCTATTTAGAGATATCTGTTTTGGGTTAGCAATAGAGGATAACTATGATTGTTGTTGAAATTGTATAAGAATTAGAAGAATTGAAACTATTTTCTCATTCATTGCATTGAGCATTGTTGCATATTCAATACATTTGGAAATGTTGTTTTGAGAAAAAGGGGTGAATATTGTTGAATCTGGGTAGGAGTGTAGTTGTGATATTAAGTTGGCCTGTGTGTCCTTGGTGAAAGACCAGAAATCGGCGGGGATAGGTGTCGAGCCTTCTGGTTAATATCGGTAAAAATGACAAATTGGTAGTACTTGTATAGTCTACTAGCAGACATGTCCTAGAGATTCACAGTGTTGTATTTATCGCCCTGTTTTCTATTGTAACGGTAATGATATCAAGTATGGAGAGGTAAAACTTGGCATTGCACGCTTTTGAAAAGAGAAAATGAAAATATTTTGGCACGAGCATTGCATACACATCCACCTTATATCTTTGTTAAGATTCATAAACTGTATTATAGTATCTCTATTTGGTTTTGGCTCACCCTATGTGGAAAACCATTTTCAAATGTTGATGACATGCCTCCGCCAAGGCAATAGATTTTAGGAGGACTTGGAGCAAGAGCTTCATTTTATATAGTTATTGTATTTACTTTTGTATAAGCCAAGGGCTTTAATTGTATTGGATTCAAATCCACTTTGTTGTAACTAAGTATTGACTTGGAAAGCTGTAAGCCCTTAGGGCATTTCTTGTCTGTTTAACTTTCATTCTTTTATTTATTCTACAACATATGCTATAGATTCAGGGCCTGTCTTGTGAATATACACCTGAATATGTTGTTCTTTTGTAAACTCAATCGGACTTAATGGAAGATGATTACTTCACCATTGTTGTTATTTATTAATGTTGTAGATGGGTTATTGTCTTTATTTTTGGGGCGTTAATATTGTTACTACAACAAATTGCACTTTTGGCAACTAAATTTTTAGTCGCCAAAAATCAAGTTTTAGTCGCCGAAGGTTTTTAGCGACTAAAATATTTGGTCGCCTGATTAGTCGTTGAAGACTTGTCGGGAAAAGTAATTGGCGACTAAAACAAATTTAGTCGCCAAAAGTAGTAAATTGCCGACTATTTTTTCAATTGCCAAAAGCATTGAAATAAAATTAAATATCACATTTTCAATGACTAAATTTTTAGTCACCAATTTTTTTTTTTGTTCATCTTAATTTTTTTTTAGCTACTAAGCTTATTAGTTGCGTAAAGTCAGATTGGTTTTGGCTACTAAACTTTTAGTTGCCAAAAATATTTTTAGCTACTAAATATTGTAGTCACCTAAAGGCTGATTATTTTTTGGGTACTAATCAGTTTGTTTGGTTTGAGTTTTTTGAATTAAGTTTTTCGAAAACTGAACTTTTTTGGTTTTCGTGTTTTTTTTTTGTTTTTAGTGAATATTTTTAAAAATTAAATTTTTTTTTTTACTTTTTTAGATGCACCTTACTTAGATGTATCTAAAAAGTAAAAAATTTGTGAAAAAATATTTTAAAAATTAATAAATACATAAAAATATAAAAAAATGCACTGAATTCTCTCTCTCTCTCTCTTTTTTTTTTTTTTGTATTTTTGGTATTTAGTGAATTTTTAAAAGGTTTTTTTCACAATTTTTTTTACTTCTTAAGTATATTTATGTTAGGTATGTCTAAAAAGTAAAAAAAAAAATGCTTAAAATATTAAAAAAATTCAATAAAAACAAAAAAATACAAAAAAATAAGAAAGTAGAATTTTCTAAAAAGTGTTTTTGAAAAAGAGGAACTCAGCAAAGTGAATATTTTAGTCGCCTAAAGTCTCACTTTTTTCTCTACTAAACTTTTAGTCGCCAAAAATGTTTTTGTTGTCCGTCTTATCTTTTTTAGCTACTAAATATTTTAGTTGCCGAAAGTCTGATTGTTTATTGGCTACTAATTTTTTAGTCACCTAAAGTCTGACTTTTTTTCCTACTAAACTTTTAGTCGCCAAATTTTTTTTGTTGTGCATCTTATTTTTTTTCGCTATTAAACAGTTTAGTCACCTAAAATCTAATTGTTTTTTTCGCTACTAAGCTTTTAGTCACCAAAAGTTTTATTTATTCATTTATTTATTTTTAGCTACTAACTATTTAGTCTCTAAAATATGTATTTCCTTTTTGACTACGAATTGTTATATCAAGCCAAAAACATGATTTTATGATTTTTCGGAAAATTATAATTTCTTCTCAACCTGTATGTATTTTGTGCAACCTGGAGTATGTATATAAACAAAACAATACGCATATTATTAATCATTCCACAATCTACATCCATTTCACTTCTATCTATCCAAAAAGGAATAACTTTAAATGTCAAATTCCATACAAACCAATTATAGTCCAAACTAAAATAATAATTCTATACCAACAGAGAGGCATACAAAAATCAAGCCCTCCGTATACAAAAAATATATTTACTACCATACCAAGTGGACATTTGGCGTGGTACAAATTACCATCGTAATCTATACCACGGCAAAAGGTAATCCATATACCATGCCAGTAAGTATCAGTTCAATGCCAAAAGCTATCTGTATTAGTAATAGTAATCTACACAAAAGTAGAGGACGACAAAACTAGTAGGATCATACGAAATTGTAAATTGTCCTCCATACACGAAAATGGATTATCCAAAAGTCCACGCCAAAATCCATCTAAAAATAATAATAATAATAATAATAATAATAATAATAATAATAATAATAATAATAATAATAATAAAATAATTGCACCCATTAGAAAATATTAGTTGAATCAAACATACAAAAAAGGTTTTAACAAGCAATTAAGTTAGGAAATACATCCCGGCTCTAACTCCTAACCTATGCGTGCTAATTACATCCCGTCTGTTGCCACAGGTCCTATTTATCATGAGGATGTTGCCCGTGACATCCATACAGTGGTTGGGGGCTATTTTGCATTTTCGTTCCCCGAATGCCATTTTTCGACTAAGTTTAAGGCGTTTTTGGCTCTAACACTCAACCTATGTGTGATAATTACATGTCGTCTGTTGCCACAGGTCCTATTTGTTATGAGGATGCTGCCTGTGACATCCATACGAAGGTTTGGGATTTGTTTTGCATTTTCGCCCCGCAAGCACCCCTTTTCGACTAAGTTTAAGGCGTTTTCGGCTCTAACTCTCAACCTATGTGTGATAATTACATGCCGTCCATTGCCATAGGTCCTATTTTTCATGAGGATGCTGCCCGTGACATCTATACAATGGTTCGGGGATTGTTTTGCATTTTTGCCCCCCGAACGCCATTTTTTGACTAAGTTGAAGGCGCTTTTGACTCTAACTCCCAACGTACGTGTGCTAATTACATGCCTTCTATCCCCATAGGTCTTATTTTCCATGAAAAAGCTACTCATGAATCCATACAATGGTTCAGGGGCTGTTTTACATTTTCGCCCCCCCGAATGCCCTTTTTCGACTAAGTTTAAGGCGTTTTTGACTCTAACTCCCAATGTATATGTGCTAATTATATGCCGTTTGTCCCCACAGGTCTTATTTTTCATGAAGAAACTTCTCGTAAAATGTTCAAATGGCTACAAAGGTTTGCTACATTTTTTCTGTTTCTTGTACTGATGCAAGTTGTAGCACAGTGACCAGATGGGATTATGCAGCATGTAGAACCAAAAACAAAAACAACAATAAAAAAATCTGAAAGCTAATAATTGAGCAAGAACTCTGGAAATATTCTAAATGATAAGATCAACATCAAACCTCAGAAAGAGAGAGGGACATAAGATATACACAGTTAACTGACAGTAAATAAATACACGAGAAAAAAAAAATTCTAAATGAGCTTGAATCTTACAGAGGTAGAGAGTGTATTTGAAATAATAGATATTTTCAAGAATGTTTAAGAGAAATAGAAAAAAAAAAACAAAAAATTTAATAATTTCAAAATTCACTAAAGTACTTAAATATTGATTGGATTGAGCATATGTTCACTGCATATGAGGATCAAAATATTAGAATCATCATGTTACATGCACTGATGGGAAATTGTTAAATAATTGGTATGAAAGTGAGAGGAGAGACCTAATGCAAACATAGCAATCTTCAAACAAGGTCTCCTAGTTAACTTGCTCCAAGCAAATTGAGTATGTCAATTCATACTATGAAGCCTTCTTATCTGTATCTTATTTTCTTGAGTCTTGAATTGTCTACGAGCCAAATTTGAAGTCAAAAATTATAAACCATCCTGAAAGAGTATATACAACGATGCCCATTCCAAAAATATATGTTGGCAACTGTTGGCTTTTTTGGCTTTCGAAGGTTATTACAATAATTGTGAGCGTGCCAGCAAGGATCAATCAGTCTTTACATAAATTTAATTGCCAACCAATTATCAGACGATTGTGTTTTAGTTCTTTCAGCCTTAATGAAGAGGATTTTTACTGGTGGCTTTGCTTAGGAGGAATAAACTGACAATAATTAAATTAAGAACAATTGCAGTATTTCATTAAGTAAAACGAAAAACTTACAATGATCCAATTCAGCCTCATAGAGGTTTACAACAACAATCTACTTGAAACTACTCCTATGAACGAAATGCAGTGCAGGAATTTAAAGTACAGAATTACAAAGAACATGAAATGTAAAACTGTAAAGGAAATAAAGTAGAATAAAACTAATTTTTTGGATCTAAGTCTGGGCCATTTTCTGGGGTCTTCTCTGCTATTTATACTTCTCAAGGATAACCATCGAACTGCACTTCTAACCATCGAACTGCTCCTCCATGATCGTTGATCATGTTGCCATATAGTTAGATCTACTACGCCAATACTGCAGTTAGGCTTCCCTCCTGATTTTGAATTTAAATGTGAGTAACCGTTGAAGCCACATCACTTTGCATCTCTTTGCTGATCTAGTAGTATGTAGATCTTATGAAAACCAATACTAACTACCATGTGGACGATCACGATCGAAGGTTTGAATTATCTTCCCGTATTACCCTCAACCTGCCACGTGTTGAACTGTGATTGGCTTTATGCAAAATATGTAGCCAACATTACCCCCCACACTAATATACCCAATACTTGGTGATATTAGTGGATCAAGGTATTTTCCCACGTTTTAGAATGTGCATGGGCTTTTGCATTTCTCAGAAATGCAACTGTCATTCATCATTTGCATTAAATTCTCATCTAACCTTTGAACACTCCCATTATCTCAGTATTCGAAAGACTGATACATCTTTTATGGCCATGCCAATCTTCTCTTTTATTGATCGAGTACACGAGGAGTCATCTGATGATGCTGATCTTCCTCGAAAGAACCTTCATGCATTGATTAGCCACCTTTACCCACCTTCCTATATTCAAGTGATGGAAACTTTTGCAAACTATCAACCTTTGGATTATGCACTCGCTACTCATAATTCTCTAACCCAAAATTTTGCAAAAATGGACATTGGAAGCTCTTCTTCTAATCCACAATCTTTTGCATGGGATGAGGCTGTGGCTTTTTCTTCCTCTGGGGCTTCTGGTTGGAGAAGCTGGTCGGAACCTGAGGCATGTGAGTTAAGGGAGCGAGTTAATCATCACTTTGTCGAGTTCACTGATCCTCTAGAATTCCCTTCTGATGCTCGAAGTTCGGTGGTTTATCCTTACGTGCCCATCGACTGCCGACGTAGTCTAGAGGACAATCTGCTTGTAGCATGGTACACATCCTCCATGTCTACAAAGATAGTACAAGCTACCCAACGCCCAGTAGAGGCACAAAGGTATAACCCATCGTTCTTAGCCCAGAAGGCGAGGCTTTGCTCTTCTGACTGGCTTGATTGTATTAATGCCCCTCAGTTTCCTCCTTCCTTCGAAATGGAAGCCTCTATACCTCCTCCTCCGCAAAATCCCTGCTAGACAGAGAGACTGAGGCTTACCCTCTCTGCGGACAAGGTTTTGCCCCCCTTTAAGCCTCTACCTTTCCCTACTCCAGCTCAACAAAAGCAAGCCCAACTTCTGCTTGCGGCCTTCTCTCACTTGCCTTTCAATGTTCTTGAAGACGATGTTCCTTACAAGAACTTTCGATGGGCTTGTGATGTTATAACTCAGGGTCACGTCCTCAATCCCATCACCCAAGCAGAACTTCAAATGTTTTTGGACCAACTCCCGTTGCTTCTTCATTGGCACCGGACTTCTGTGGCCACCACCCAATCTTTGGACCAACTTTCTTCCCTTCGGGTTCATGCCCAGTACGAAGCAGAGAACCTCATCGAAGAATACGATGACTTCAAGAATAAAGACTCTGCGTACTGGGACGACTTGGATATGGACGAACTGGAACAAGGGTTAAAAGAAACAGTGTTCGAAATAAAGGCTAAAGAGCTCTTTTATCAAGTGAGAGCACATCAACTTCAGCAGCCAAGCCTGGAGAAAATAGAGGATAGAATAAAAAAGGAACAGAAATTTATTGACCATAGCTGGACCAAATTCCATGATCTTGTTATTTATTCTATTCCTTACTTTTATGAACTCGAATTTGTACCCAAAGAGGGCCATTTGATGTAATTGCTTTTGTTTTAATACAACTAAGACTTTTCTCTTTGTTTGGCATTGTTTGATTTTATCTCTGTCTGTCTTTACAAGCAAATTTAGGGCTTCGAACTCAACAATCTTATCCTTCGAATCTAGATTCAATCGTCTTAAATGAAACACTGAAAAACCAACATGAACTTTTCTAATTCATGGAATACAGTTGACAATTTTTACTGATTTAGAATCAGTGCTTCGAATTTAGCAATCTTACCCTTTAAAGCTTGTTCTAATCATATCCAACATATGGTCGTTTGGTTAGTATGATCAATCAGTTTTAAATTGACCATTTTTGCTTTGAACAACAATCCATACTTTTCAAAAATATGGAAACCCCTCTCAAGGGCTGCACTGTTTTAATTCGAAAGAGCAATCTCTTCTGTATATTATCAAACCAACTATTGGTTTTGATACTTCAAACAACAATTTCCATCCTTAAGGGATCTCAAGTTTTGCTTCGAAGGATTTATTCTCGCTAAGAAACCAAAAAACAGGTTCTCAATCCTTTTGAAGTAAACAAATATCTTAAACACTCTTTCACCGTGAGGCATGGAAAGTGCTTCGAAGTAAGCTTTCGACATTCGAAGCCGTTTTTCATTTCATTTTGGCGCCAAAAATTGGCTTCGAAGCCAAATATTTTATTTCGAAGTTGACATTAGTATTTGAGATGTGTTTCCCTCCAGAAATTATCAATATTGAGGGAAACTCTTCGTATCCGTACTTTTAGTACTTCTTTACAAATTCCAGACACAAAGGTTTAAAAACCCTTTTATTTCGTGCTTTGAATTCACTTGTTTGCTCAACACACAAACCCTTCCCCTCTATTAACCCTCTCTTCCTTGCTGCTTGCCACCAATGGATTCTTCTTCTCTGAAAACACCAACTGGCGATCGTATAAGCCCAACAATGGCTTTGAAAAAATGTATTGAGGAAGAGATCGCCAAATTTACAGCTGATGGGTCAAGCGCCATAGACGGACACCTCTTTGTTCCTCGCCATAGCGACAAACAAGAATATGTCCTAGGCCTCATCTTTCGAGAAACTCCGGCTCAACTTCCAGCTTTATACCCTCGTTTAGAGGACCACTTTCTTCTCTACGAAGGGGGGCTCGACTGGGGAAATTGGAGAATGAACCGACCTCACCGTTGCTGGCTGACATTGAGGGCTGAGTGGGAGGAATAGTATGACAGAGTTGTGCCTGCAAGAGAAGGTGACATGCAAGAGCTCTATATTATCGACGCCCTTCGTCTTTCCAGGTTTATCATCCTTGAAGACCCTTTTTTGATTCCCGCTGCTCTTTGCTTTTGGAACATGGCTTTTAATTTCTTTCAGTTTCGGTGTGGCATGATGGCCCCCACCGTTCTTGATATCTACCATCTCTTAGGGCTTTCACCACTTGGCACTCCTTTTACTCCCAGCTACCTAGATCTTTCTGTTAAGTTTTCCCTTCCACCCTTAAATTCCTCCTTCAGTGATTTTGTAAAGGCTGAAAATAAAAGGGAAGGTCCCGTGAGAGATCGAGAACTCTTTTCCTTTATTTTATACTGGTTGTGTAAATTTCTCTTTTGTACATCATCTCAGCGGATCATGCCTGAATTCGTCCCACTTGCGAAGGCCCTTGTTTTGAAGAAACGCATAGCTTTGGCCCCTTATCTCTTAGGCCATGTTTATAGAGCTTGCTCCCAATTTTGTGAGAAACCTCTTGATATCAACCAAGGAGGTCCCCTTTGGGTGCTCCAACTCTGGCTCTTTGCATACTTTACTGACATGCATCCTAAGTGCTTGAAGTTTTTTGTTCAAGACCCTAGTACTTACGGAGAAAAGTATGCTAAAGTAGTTCTTTACCCTGCTTCCTTTGCCTATTACCTCACCTTTTCCCACCAACTTCCTATTTCTCCATCTGCCACCTTCTTCTGTCCCTTTGATGCCAACAAAGGACCAGCTTGGCTGCAAACATTCTTGGCCGATAAAGAGTGTTCCACCTCACCACACAAAGATATGTGGGCTTCAATTTTGTTACCGAGGGAACTATTCATTGGTACTTTAAACCCTCGAGCTTATAAGTGCATATCTGAGGTATACTGCCCTTCTCAATTTGCCAGGCAATTTGGGTTTACTCAAGGGATTCCCATTCCACTTTGCAGCCTCTCGAATGTCCATCTTACAGCCAGAGATCTGAGAGTACACAAATCAAAACTAGAAGAGGCAACATTTAAACTGTTGAAGGATTTGAGCGAGTTCAAATTTGTCCCATTCCTTCTCTCTGGCTTGGCTTTGAAAAGATTTCAAAACTGGTAGACAGACAATATGGATGTGCGCCTAGCAATACACCCTCATGATTTACTGATAGGGCTAGGAGTACCTTCTAAGGCTAAACTAACAGCAGTCGAGAACATTTCCCCTCTTTCCACAGCTGCCAAAACTGTTCCTGCAGTCTCATCCCCTTTTTCTAGAGTTACCAGAGTTGCTTCGATAAAGGGTATGTATCTTGAGGTTTCTTTTCTTTTAGACTTTTCTGCTTGTTTTCTTTACATTCATACTTCCTGGTGTAGGATCTCCACAAGAGAAATCTCCTAAGAGAGCTGAAGCTCTAGCTACTCTCAAAGATAAACATCAGCAGAAAAAGAAGAGGAAGCTAATACTCACCCATGAAGAGTCTGAATCTCAGACTGAAGAGAGAGAGAGAGAGATTGAGAAAGAGCATGAAGTGCCATTACAGAGGAAGAAGAGAAAGAAGATGACTGTCCCTCCTTCTGATTTGGTCGAAGACCCCACTTATGAAGCAGCTACCAAAGTAACAGAGAAGGAACTCACTCTTGAAAAGTCTGAATTTCAGACTGAAGAGAGAGAGAGAGAGAGAGAGAGAGAGAGAGAGAGAGAGATTGAGAAAGAGCAGGGAATACCATCACAGAGAAAAAAGAGAAAGAAAATGACTGTCTCTCCTTCTGATTTGGTCGCAGACCCCACTCATGAGGCAGCTGCCAAAGCAGTAGAGGAGGAACATTCTAAAGAAATAATTGTTTTTCAAAGAGCTGAGAAAAGGCGACAGCAACAATTACTAAGGGATGAAACAGCTGCCACCGATGCAACCCAAAGGGAAACAATGAGAAGGCAACACATTGCCGAGCATTATTCCCTCTGTAATTCTCCCGTCATTGCCACCACCTCTGAAACCAGTAATTTTCTTTCATGTCTCCACTTTCTTTTCCCAAATTGTTGATATTGAGACTTATCATTGTTTTGTACTTCTTCATTTGTAGTGACAACTACTGAGCCTATTCTCTTAATAAGGACTCCCTCAGTTTCGGTTGAAGTTGATCAATAGCCTATTCTCTTAATAAGGACTCCCTCAGTTTCGGTTGAAGTTGATCAATTGCAAAATGTGAAGTCTATTCAGATAATACTCCCACTTCCTAAGTCTATATTCTTCGTACCCTCCTTGAGGCCAAGTATTCCTGCTTCTTTCCCTTCTGGCTTACCTCCATATTTCCCTCATTTGACTTTTGATTTTTCTCAATTTAATTCTCTTTCGAGCCTTGCTTTTCCTCTCCCTCCTAAGGAAATTCCAACTGATACTCCATCTTTGATGGTAGCTGGTTCCTGTAGATAAGGTACTGGTAGCTCTCCAACTCATGGTTCATTATCTCTTCCTACCTCCATTCCTTCTTCTCTTGACCAACTGGTAACCAAAACCATAGAGTCTGCTAAGGATGCTCCATCAACTTCTCTTATTCCTATGCAGTCCTTTCTTCCTTCCACCAAAGCTCTTCTGCACCTTTCATGTCTACGGATGAGGTAGACATCTTTGAAGCTAGACTAGCTAGTCTCTTCGACATACCTTCCACCTCTCCAATAGCTAGCAATGAGACTGAGCCATTAGTTATGGCCGATTCCCTGCTAGAAATTTTTGAGAGCTCTTCCACCAATAGTAAGACTTCATTGCCTCCAATAGACTTGGACAGCTGTCTGGAGCTGCTGACATCTTTCTCGAGGGTCCCTTTCGAAACCTTACAGAGGCCTATAATAAGAAATGGTTTCCTCCAATGCTGCAAGATTATTGAGCAATCCGGCATGGCTATCTCAAGTCATTTGTCTCAAGAGGCAGCCACTATTGATTTTTACATCAACATTTGCCATGCTGCCAAGGCTGCGGAGGAGAAATTGGTGAGGGATCAAAGCTTTGTTTCCAAAGTACACACTGAGGTATCAGAATTGAAGGAACAACATTCCTCTGTCTCTCAATTTCGAGCCAACTATTGGAGAAGAAGGCTCAACTTGAGAAGAATTATCAGCAGTTAACCAAGCTTTGGATCGGACCATTACCAAGCTGCAAATCACTAATCAAGAGCTAGCTAATCGAAAGCAAGAGATGACTACGACCATCCAATTGTTTCCATCCCTCAAGAATAGAGTATCTATTGTAAAAGAACAATTTAAACATTGTAATGACTTTTGGGCCAATCTATGGCTACACGTGTTTGACTCTTTATGAAATAAATTCTCATTTATCATTGAAGTATTCTCATGTTCTTTTCTTTAGCACTTATTCTATTCCTTGTGTTTCCTACATGGTTGGATAATAAGGCTTCAAATATCTACCATTAATCTTTTTTGGGATGTACATATCCATTCAAATTTCTCAAATGGTATGCTCCAAAAGACAGAACTCTATGAACTTGATATGGTCCTTCCCAGTTAGGTGACCATTTGCCAAACTTATGGCTTTTAATTCCTATTGGGAGTATTGTCTTCCATACCAAATCACCTTCATCAAAGTCAATGTGCTTGACTTTCTTGTTATAGTTTTTGGCTGCTTTCTTCTTTTGAAAAAGAATGCTATTTAATGTCAGAATCCTAGCTTCATGTATACTTTCTAATTCCAGGCACATACTATGATGGTATTGCTTAAGATCTAACTGGTCTTGACATCTCACCCTCAAGGATTTAACATTAATTTCCACAGGTAGCACTACATCATGCCCATACACTAAGGCATATGGAGTGATTCCTGTACTTGATCTTGGAGAAGTTCTATAAGCCCACAATACATCCAACAATAAGTTATGCCAATCCCTAGGATTATCTTCCACAACTTTCTGTATTCCTTTTTTCAAAGACTTATTGGATGATTCAGCCTGACCATTGGCTTGTGCATAATAGGTGGTGGAATTAACAAGGCTAATTCCAAACTCTGCCACAAAAGACTTTACTATTTTTCCATCAAATACAGTTCCATTATCAACAGTTATAGTTGGTGGGATACCAAATCTATGGATTAAATCCTTAATGAATCCAATGACTTCAGTATGGTCTACAGCCTTATATGGCTTAGCTTCGACCCACTTAGTGAAGTAATCAGTGGCCACTAAGATGAAACAATGATGCTTCGAAGAGGGTGGGTGTATTTTCCCCATCATATCCATGGCCCATTCTCTAAATGGCCAAGGCTTCACAACTGCATGCAGGTCAGTTATGGGCACGTGCCTTATTGTGCCATGCTTTTGACATGCCTAGCAACCTTTTGCATATTCTATGCAGTCTTTAAGGATAGTTGGCCAATAGTAGGAATGCCTTCGAAGCAGCCATCTCATCTTCACACCAGGCTGATGAGCACCACAGATGCCTTCATGAACCTCAGCCATGGCTGTCAATGCTTCCTTTGGGTCTAAACATTCCAGCAATAACCCATCTCCCCCCTTTTTGTAGAGAGCATTACCATACATTATATATTGCATAGATTGCAATTTAATTTTTCTGCTGGCTTTCGAAGATGGGCCAGCCAAATACTGCATTATTGGATGCCTCCAATCTTGTTCTTGTAAGTCATTATGATTGACTTCCAAGACCACATTCCTTTTATTCAAAGGCGGTATTACTTTCTGATATGTTGTTTGATTTATGTTCCCTTGAGTATTATCCCTTCTCTTGAAAGTTGAAGCTTTTTGAGCCACATCATTAGCTTTATTATTCAAGAATCTTGGGACATGGGTTACATTTGCTATTTGAAATTGAGAAAGCAGTTGTAATGCAACAACATAGTATGGCAACATGCTTATACTTTGACATTTGAAAACCCCTTTCACCTGGTTAACTACCAACTGAGAATCTCCAAATATGTCAACTCCATGAGCTTGTAATCCAATAAGTATTTCCAGTCCCATTATTAAGGCTTCATACTCAGCTTGATTATTGAACAAGTAATTTCATCCACTCTGAAGCCATGTGTGGTTCTACTCCTTGTGGTGACTTAATTACTATACCAATTCCTTTTGATCCATCGAACCACATTTGCCATGGTTCAACACTAGCCATACCAAGTTCCATTATCTCTTGGCTTTCTGTTTGAGATGGATGGTCTGCCAAAAAATTAGCTAAAACTGTCCTTTTACTCCTTTTGGGGAACATATTCTATGAAATTCTGATAAAATTAGAGTTATATTCTTGCCAACATACTAGTCATTATAACATAGTCTAGATAACATATATTAACCAAATCTGTGGTTGCAATTACCAAGACAGTTGTAGGCAAAAGATAGTATCTTAATTTCATTGCAGCAAAATACAATGCAAGGCACAGCTTTTCTACAATTGAGTATTTACATTCACAAGAATTAAAAACCTACTAAGGTAATAAACAGCTTGCTCTTGCCTTCTTCATTGTCTTGGGCTAAGAAAACTCCAATGAATCCTCTGCTGCATATGTACAACTTCAAGGGCTTATCACCCCTTGGTGGCATCAGCACTGGAGGGTTGGCAAGTAGTAGGCTTTGATTCCTTCGAAAGCAATTGATGCTCTGCTGTCCACACAAATCCTCTTCATCCTTCAGCCTTAATAAGGGAAAAACTTTAGTTTTCCCTGCAGTATTAGAAATGAATCTTCGAAGAAAATTAACCTGTCCAAGGAATTTTTGTAATTCTTTCTTACTTGATGGAGGTCTGGCTTCAATGATAGCTTTGGCTTTATTCTGATCAATCTGTATTCCTTCTTGTGTACTACATAGCCCAAGAAGTTTCCAGCTGATACGCCAAAAGCACATTTGAGAGGATTAAGTTTCAACTTGAACTTTCTCATTCTTTCAAAGGCTGCTTCCAAGTGAAACAAATGTTCCTTCATGGATTGGGACTTTACTACAATATCATCAATATAACACTCTAAATACCCTCCAATGAGGTCATGAAAAATAGTGTTCATAGCCCTGATATGTAGCCCCAGCATTCTTCAACCAAATGGCATTTTAACCCATTCGAAGGTGCCAATATTCCCAGGACATCTGAATGCTCTTGTGGATATCCTCCTCTGCAATACAGATTTGGTTATAACCAGAATGCCCATCCATCATTGATAAAACTTGATGCCCTGCTGAACTGTCTACCAACAACTCCACTATAGGCATAGGATACTCATCTTTTGGGGTTGCTAAATTCAAGTTTCTGAAATCGATGCATACCCTCATTTTACCATTCTTCTTAACTACAGGCACAATATTGGATAGCCATTCAACATACCTGGCTGTCCTAATAAAGCCTACCTTGAGGAGTCTAAGAATTTCCTCCTTAACTTTCTGAATCACTTCTAGACTCATTTTTCTTGGTTTTTGCTTGTATGGCTTGAAATTAGGCCTCATAGGGAGCCTATATTCTACTAATGACTTATCCAATCCCGGTAGTTCATTATAAGACCATGCAAAACAATCTTTGTATCTCTTTAAGACCACCAACAACTGGTCCCTGTCAAGAGCATTCAACAAGCACTTACATAGGTGGGCTGCTGTATGGAACCTTCCCTAAGTCCACTTCTTCCAAGGGGTCTTGTATCTGAGAACTTACTGATGCTCCTTCTTTGATTCCTTCTGACTTCGAAGCAATCTCCTTGCTTTGTTCTGCTCCCAGTTTCTTTGTTCAACATCCTTACCCTCCTCCTCATAGAAAGTCTGTCCACAAGGCATCCTCCTCCTGTATCTTTGGACTTTTATTTCAATATCCAAAGCACAGTATTTATCAAGGCCAAACATCTGACCTGTTGCTGTTCTGCTTCCAACCAATTATTATGGCTTCTTTCTCTTGTTCTTGCACTTTCTGGACTATTGATGTTATGTCCAATGCTGAAACTTAATTAAAGCCAGAGATTTGGCCTCCTGGGTTCCATCTCTTGCCTACAACCAGGCATCATTGTCATCTTTAACGACAAACTCTTCATCAGCACTTTCCTGGACTAAGTGCTTCAGGTGTGCTAATTCCTCATTAGCCGTCACTTCGGCTGATCCATCAGGTTTCTCAGTATACTGAGTGGTGCCACTCCTTCAGTATACAATTTGGCCTCTGCAAAAATCTGCACAAGCTATGAAGGGTTGAGGATCTGCATTAATCTCCTCCGTCTCTCCATTGCACAAGGCCATCATGATTTTCTGATGTAAAGAGAAAGACACACTTGTTGGTGTGAATCCAATCTCTTCCAAGTAAAGCATTATACTTAGCATTGCTGTCGATAACGAAGAATGCTGTCATGCAGTCCCTGGTTCCCACACTCAGGTTGATGGGCCCGTTTATCCACCAGCACCCGATTCATTTGTATTCCATCGAAGAAGGCCTTGATATACAAGGGTTTGACATGCTGTGTCATGGATGTCGTGGGATACTCAAAAGGGTATGAGAGGTTAATACTTACCTCTTCCTCACTCTCGTCTTCAGTTTCCATTGGTGTGGCTACTTCGGATTCATCTTGCACCATACTTACTTGGGAGTCTTCACTGGAGACTGGAATTGGGTCAATCTCCTGACCTTGGTTTTCATCTTCAGCTTGAAACTCCTGTGGTAGTATAAGCACCATATTCACTGATACCAAAGGAAATGAGCCAAATTGAATGACTGGCTGTACCTGCTTTCCCTCTTGGTCAACTTGTTCAATTACTTCAGAAGCGTTCTCCATGCTGCATTCTAGCACTTCTGTATTAGTAACTTCCTTCGAATGGTCTGTTTCTGTTGTTTTCCCGACCAAAAATGGCTGTTCAGCCATGAAGGCTTCAAACATTTCTTCCTCAACCATCTCCTTCCTTTGGCTTAGGCCGACTTCTTCCTCTATCTCACTATCACTTTTCATCAGAGCCTTTTCTAATCCTGCCAGACTGGACCTTTCTTTGGCTTTTAGCTCAGAGTGAACTTTGGCTAATTGTTCTCTGCTGCAACTCTTTTTGTCTTGAAGAGTCGACTTTAGATTACGGTCTGACTTTGAATCCTCTTCTCCTTCTGCCTGGTTTCTTTAGCTGAACCAATGAAGAACTTTCTCCACTTTCTTTCAGATCTTCTGGTACTGTTTTGAGTGTACCTTCCGGGTTGGATCTTCCTTCTTTGGGACCTTAGAAATCACTGGGACCATGTTTAGTTCTCTTGTTTTTGGGTGCTTAAGCAATACCCAATTGTTTGGAGCCACTGAAGGAGGTTGACCATCCTACCTTGGTTTCAACAACACTTCTTTGGGTAGACATCTCCCTAGGTTTGTTCTGCATGGCAAACCAATCTGGAACTCTAAGTACCCACGAACCTACTGACCCAGCTGTTGAACTATTTCTTTCTTCCTTCGAAGCTGGCTGTGAAGGCCACTGCTTGGCCCTAATTTCTTGTTTTGGGCCCAATTCAAGCCTTCGATGAAAATTTCCACCTTCTGTCCTGTGTGAGACTGGTCTAGGATGCCAATCCCTGGCTTTGATCCCGTAACTTGAACCCCTTTCAGATCTTCTTTCAAGATGACTGCCCTCCATTTTGTAATAGTTAGGTGGCCTAGATTCATGTAGAGTTCTCTTGCCTTTGGAGTGCATCCTAGTGACTGTTGGCTTATCCATTAATGGCTGCTACTTCGTACCAATTGGAAATGGCCTTTTGTTTAAGCACTGGTTGGTTTAGGACGCTCTGCACATCCTTGTAATATTGCTTCCCATCAATTGGAAGCCCTTTCAACCACTTGTAGCTCAGCCTGCATCTGGGACATATTCTTTGCATGACAGCTGCTTCTAAAGAATCGTCATCCAGTGCTTCTTCATCAGAGTCTTCCCTCTGGTCTGAGAAACCTTGTCCAATGGCTGGTAGATTTCCAGTGTCTTTCTTGACAGTTGTCTGGCTGGCAACATGCATCTGCACATTGACTTCTTCCAATCTTTCAAGGACAAGTTCTGGAAGTCTGGCATAATAACATTGGCTGCCACCTCTCCAATTTCTGGGAATGGATTAGTATCAATCCCCATGGTCTTTTCTACTTTAGCTGGGAATTTTAAACTCCCTTTTCGAATATGCTCTTGGATCCTGTCTTGAAAAACAATGCAGTTTTTAGTTGAGTGAGACCAAGAATTATGCCATTTACAATACACTTTTCCTTTAAGTTCCTCTGGAGATGGAATTTTAACTCCTTTTGGTAACTTCAGGAAATTCGCAGCAAGCAAACAATCAAAAATGTCATCTGCCTTTGTTAAATCGAAAGAATATTTCCTATGAAGGTCTTTCTTTTTAAACTGTTGGTCAATTGTTGTGTCTTTATGAATTAATGCTTCACAGATCACAGGTTCTTTCCCTACAATCTCTGCTGCATCAATCTCATAATTAGGATCTCTATAATACATCTTGTATGATGCATTACTTCGATCTTGTTCTTCTTCTAGTAATGCTTCATACTTGGACACCTTATAGGTTAATTCCACTAAGTCTCTAAACTCAGTTGAGTCAAACTTCTTTCGAAGCCTAAACTCTAAGCCATTTTGAGCTAATCTCACGAATTCTAGCTCTAGTAGGATAACCCTACATTTTTTTCGTGCTCTTTTAAATCTGACAATAAATTGAGCAGCCTTTTCATCAGGCCTTTGGCTCAACCTTGCCAAATCTGCCATGGACACTTCTGGCTCCGTTTGGAAGAATTGGGCATGAAATGCCTCTTCCATTTGTTGCCAAGTTTGAATGGAGCCAGGTGTAAGGTTAATCTACCATACGAAGGCTGCCCCTATAAGAGAATTTGGGAACAATCTTAACTTCATGTAATCATTATTGGTGAATTCACCACATTGAGCAGGAAACCTAGCAATATGCTCCACTGTTGACTAGTTTCTATTCCCATAAAAAAGGGTAAAGTCTGGTATCCTGAATCCTCTTGGGTATTCATGTACCCTATCTACCCATTCTGGATATGGTTTCCTGTACACAGGAGTTTGAACCCCCCGAGCCATTGGTCCACACATCTCTTTAACAATATTAGCAATTTGGTCCCTAGGGACCATATTTTGTGCCTGTTGAACCATTACTGGAGGAATAAACACAAGATTTGGTGGACAACCTTGTGCCTGGGGTCCTCTTGGTCCATAAGGTGGTATATTTGGGACTGGTTATCCCTGTGGTGCCGGCTGCTGTTGGGGGTATGGGTGACCCCTTTGAGCTTGTCCTGCGAAAGGACCTGCGAAAGGTGCTGGAACAGGTGTTGTGTCTCTTCCAGTTGTAGGAAAACCTTTCAACCCCCCAGGTATAAATTCGAATAAAGGATTAGTGAACCCCCTCGTGCTAGGTATGGCTTCGAACATGGGATTTGGAACCATTCTTATGCCATTTTCTTGTACTGGGCCAGATCCACCAATTTGCATGGCTTCGCTGTTAAGTACTGAGGCATTTTGACCTTCTATAGGCCTCGAAATAGGTTCATACCAAGACTGAGGTGATGGTCTTTCATAGTTCTGATTACTAGTTTGACCATTAGAATGTCCATTAATTTGCATAGGCTGTTTATCTCTAGCCAATCTTTGCTGAGGGACATTTGAAATTTCCTCCATGTGTCTTATGTTTGTTGGTTGATGGGTATTCATTCGATCCAAAAAGGATGTTACCATCTTTCCATTGTATTCATTAACTGCTGTCCCATGGTATCTACTAGGCCACCCCATGGATTCATTGGCTGAGTAGATGGAACAGTGGAAGGTCCAATTCCTTGGCCTCGTCCAATATTATGACCATGTGGTACTTGTTCCGAAGTGCTGGTTTGTTCGACCATAGGTTCTGATAAAATTGGTGTCTCCACAGGATGTGTTATCACATTATCCTCTAGATTAGGTATTTTCACCTCTCCTTCTACGCCTTCTTCAAAGTGTTCATTTTTTCCTTGTCTTCTACGTCTAGCCATTTCAATTAGTCCCACTAGGCGTGCCAAAAATATATGTTGGCTTTTTTGGCTTTCGAAGGTTATTACAGTAATTGTGAGTGTGCCAACAAGGATCAATCAGTCCTTACAGAAATTTAATTGCCAACCAATTATCAGGCGATTGTGTTTTAGTTTTTTCAGCCTCAATGAAGAGGACTTTTACTGGTGGCTTTGTTTAGGAGGAATAAACTAACAATAATTAAATTAAGAACAATTGCAATATTTCATTAAGTAAAACGAAAGACTTACAATGATCCAATTCAACCTCGTAGAGGTTTACAACAACAATCTACTTGAAACTACTCCTATGAACAAAATGCAGTGCAGGAATTTAAAGTACAGAATTACAAAGAATAGGAAATGTAAAACTAGAAATGAAATAAAGTAGAATAAAACTGATTTTTTGGATCTGAGTCTAGGCGTTTTTCTGGGGCCTTCTCTGCTATTTATACTTCTCAAGGATAACCATCGAACGGCACTTCTAACCGTCGAACTGCTCCTCCATGATCGCTGATCATGTTGCCATATAGTTAGATCCACTACGCCAATACTGCAGCTAGGCTTCCCTCCTAATTTTGAATTTAAATGTGAGTAACCGTTGAAGCCACATCACTTTGCATCTCTTTGCTGATCCAGTAGTACGCAGATCTTATGAAAACCAATACTAACTGCCACGGACGATCACGATCGAATGTTTGAATTATC
The DNA here is from genome assembly GCA_030407325.1 of Camellia japonica. Lineage (NCBI taxonomy): Eukaryota > Viridiplantae > Streptophyta > Magnoliopsida > Ericales > Theaceae > Camellia > Camellia japonica. The sequence goes on along the minus strand of JAPPVO010000014.1, from coordinate 64,401,021 downwards.
TTCCCGTATTACCCTCAACCTGCCACGTGTTGAACTGTGATTGGCTTTATGGAAAATATGTGGCCAACAGCAACAAAGCAGTGAGGAAAACATCCAAAGAAGTAAATGCAGAAACACACACACACACACACACGCACACACACACACACTCTCTCTCTCTCTCTCTCTAGGACCACTGACAACTAAGAATCCAATGTATGGAAAGCAATGAGCGTATTAAAGAACGACGCAAGAATCTCGTAAGATATTTATACAACTTCTAATGCCGATAGTCAGATATTGTAACTTTTATGAAAATCGTCCATCATTGAGATAGTCAGGCATGAATCATAATCATCATGTGACACCCATGACGATACCATTAATGCCTTTTTTGGAGCATTTTTTGCATGTTTCTCTTCATGAAGAAAAAAGAAGAAAATTTAAACTAGGCTACCAAGCCAAAGGGTGGAGGTGTGCCATGTAAGCTAACTGATGGTCCAAGTGGGCCTACTTTGAGATGGAGAGGAAATCGATTGCAGTTTATATTAATGACAGAAGGCTACATAATCCAGCCAAGAGCACTCTTGAATTAGAAGTTTGTGACATAAATGAAGGTACCTAAATTGGAATATAGCAACCATGAGATTATGAAACAAAGAAAAATAGAAAACTACCTTAAAATTACAATTTCCTATATACAATGACATCAATAGGAGGCATTATTAGTTTATATACCAAAGAGTAGATTTTACTTTATAAGAGTTTAGCGGCTATCTGCAATCCATAGAGAATATTATGGTGTCGTTTGGGAAGTGGGTTGGCTTTTTGGCTATTTTAGCCTGGGCTAAAAAGCTTAGTTTGGGAAGGACTTTTTGGCTTTTTGACTTTTTTGGCTTTTTTTGTGAGAGAAGAGTATAATGATTATGGGTTGGATGTGATGTTTTGTTTGTTGTGGCTAAAATAGCCTATTTTGTCTTTTGTGACTAAAATAGCCAAAAAAGCCACAAACTCATCTTCCCAAACGGTGCCATATATATCTTTGAAAAAAAAAAGAACATTTATTTGATACTTTACTTGGAATCCATTTTAGAATTAGGTAGCTATTGTACTTGAGAAAAGTTCACATGTAAAACAATTGCCAATAGATGGATGAAAAATTGTCCACAGGACCTATTAAAAATTACCTCCGAGGTAAACAGTCCAGGCTGACAAATACAGCTCCAAAAACAACAAACAAAACCTTAGCAAGATAGGCCCAGGTGCACTAATATTCCACATAAGGAACAAAGATGGGTAAGAACATGTTTTCCTTAATAAGTGGGTAAGAACATGTTTTCATGCATTAGTGACCAACAGTAGAGGTTCTGAGGAGGTTACAGGGTAGCATGTGATAGACATGGATCCTAAAAACGAATGCTGCAACCAGGTGGCATATATGGGTGACCCAATTTGGCCTCAATTTGCTTCAAATTATAGTTCAATGAAAACCCTAATTAACTAATATACCAGCAATTACTAGACCTTCAAGCATGAGTAGAAGAAATCGTTCAAGCATACAAACATAATTTCTAAACACGAAATTGAACTACGGAAAACTCATATTGTACAAGCAAACCCAAATCAAAATGTATTGAATTTGGAAATTTGAATAGAAGTAGTTACTTGTAGATGTAAAAACCCAAAGCCGAGAACTCAGAATTTGAATAGAAAAAGAACGCAAAGTCATGGGAGAGAGAGAGAGAGAGAGAGAGAGAGAGAGAGAGAGAGAGAGAGAGAGAGATATCACAATTCACAAATCAACATGAAATTAAACTCAATAAATCAATATAAAACCCTAGAGCAAGAGAAATGGGGAAATAGGGGAAGAGCAAGAAATTAAACTCAATAAATTATATAAAACCCTAGAGCGAGAGAGAGGGGACAAAGAGAAAGAACCTGTTTGTATTGTGGTGGTGGCAATGTGCGACGTAAATGAATAATGGTGGTGAGCGACTGCGGTGAGGTGAGGTTTGGTGGTGACTGATTCTGTGTGTGTGTGTGTGTGTGTGTGTGTGAGAGAGAGGAACTAGAAGGATGTAAAATCTGGGCACCAATCTCATTAATATTTCCCCACTAAAATTTTATAAACCTTTTAGTGACTAAAATGTTTTTAGTTGCCATAAGTTGGATTATTTGGCGACTAATTATTTTTTAGTTACCAAAACTGCATATTTGCCGACTAAAGTTTTGATCACCAAAGAGTAATAGTAAAATTATGGCTGTTATTTAAATTAGTATGCTATGACTAAAACAAACTTTAGTAGCCTAAAAACTTGACTAATGGTGACTAATATTTTTTTAGTCACCAATTGTGGAATATTTAGCGACTAAGTTGCCAATAAATAATATACCTTGACAAAAATAGTTTAGTAGCTAAATCGTAAACCAATGCCGACCAATATTAGTTTTAGTCGCCAAAAACTGAACTTTTGGTGACTAAATTCCTTTTAGTCGCCAAATTTGGTCGCCAAAAGTGTAAATTGTTGTAGTGTTAGTATTAAAAAGGGGGTTTTCACTTTTCTACTCTATGCCATTATATATATATATATATATATATTTATATACTTTAATTGTTTCAGGTTTGTGATTATTCTATATAATTCCCTTTATTTGTATATTTATTATATTACCGTTGCTACTTGTTTGGTGTAAAACATGGAGCTTCTTACTCCTATATAATATATAGGGTTAATTATAGTTTATCTCCTTGTGGTTTACTATAAAAATTCGTTACCTCCCTAACATTTAAAAATGTACACATAAACTCCTTGTGGTTTGAAGTAAAATTCAAAATGTGACTCCGTTAATGATTTTTTTTGAAAAAGTCAATTTTACCCTTAATTTCTCCTTTAATTTTCTTTTCTATGCCACTATTACCACTACTCTATTTCTGGAATCAAACAACTCAGCCATTAATAGCAACACCACAACCACTTCCGCACAACTTAGTCCCCCAACATCGTTATTGATTGCTTCTCACCTAAGATAGTCAATCTGTGGTTGAATAAACCCCCCAAATAGATACCAATGGTGATCCTAACAAGAGATCGAAAGGAAAAATACAAATCACAAGTCGAGAAACCTAATTCTTCTTACAACTTGATGGCTGAGACGATATATGAGGTGAGGAAGATGTGGCCCCCATTGCTTTCACTCTGACAAATTAATTCCCTAGAATTTTATTAGCATCAATTCCCTTGAATTGAAGTGTACATTTACATGTTCACCATAAATAGGAAAAACACCTAGCAATAACACCCAACAATCACCTAAAATGAGTTTAAATATGCACAACACCTCTGCCTATGATGTTGGGTTTTGGTGTCAACCATGGCTAGTCCATGAGGCTGGTGAGGGGTATTTTGGTTAGCTGAGTAGGTGATGGAAGGTGGAATGAACCAATATTCCATGTGGGAGAGTGTAGCTTTTCCGCTATTAAAGTGGGGGAAGAGAAGAACATGTGTTGGTCTGAAAGAACAAATATATATATATATATATAGAGAGAGAGAGAGAGAGAGAGAGAGAGAGAGAGATAATGAAGAACGAAACAAAAAATAAATAAAAATAGAAAGAGATGAAAGATAAAAGATGAATGGTGAGAGGAGTGGTTACTGATTACCGCAAGACGGAGATGATGGAGAAGGAGAAAAGAAAAACAAAAACTCAAGAGGTCAAAAGTGTCATTGAACATTTCAATTATGTCATACACACTCAATTTAGTGCCTGCATAAAACACATTGTTAATTTTGAAAGAATCTGTTAATTTTTCATTTTACTACAAACAACAACGAGTTTATGTGTACATTTGTTAAATGTTACGGAGGTAACGTGTTTTTCTAGTAAACCATAGGGAATACAATTAATATATCTTAGATTAACATTACTAGTATCTTTATCCTTATCTTTATCATTACCAGTATCATTACCATTATCATCTTATTAACCCTAATATACATGTAGTGCTTGGTTGCTTTGGGATGGACATATGAAAAAGCAAAACCTAAGAGCCTTTATGAATTCACTGCTTTATTTATAAGTTTGATCACAATATTTCATATATACACAAATACATATTATTATATTATTATTTTTGGGCAATTCGATTTGCAATTTGGTTCAAACGTCCTGGTGTTCATGAGCACTAGAAAAGAATTGGTGTGAGCACTTTTGAGTTTTATCTTAGAATTGTTTGACTCCACTAATAACTTCACGAAGGGAGTAAAAACAATTTTAGGATAGTGACAATGCGACTCCCAAATTCTCGCATGACATTTCTAAACTCAAATATTTCTATTCATTTTATTTTTCTGTCATTTTATTTAATTATTTGTACTTGATTTATTGTGTTTTATTTTGCTAGATCAGCAACTGCACATCCCAAGTTTTCCTAACTATATAACTAATGCATGCCTTTGACAACCTCACCACTTCAAACTAAATCTGGCCTTCCTTTGCACTTTTGTAGCAAGTGTCCAATAAGATAGATATAGACACCCCATTTTGACTGGCCTTAAGACTTGGGCACTTTATTCTGAGCACCCGATAATGAAAGTCGCAATGTTCAGTCTTTTGAACGCCTCAACAAGAAATCCAAAATTCAAGCTTAAATTCCAACTATCTTGTCCTAACACCTGCTTTGGCCAAACCATTTGTGACCCTCTTAAGACTATTTTTCAAATTATTTTGGTTGCATAGTTCCAAACATTTCTACAATGTTCTGGGACTCACATTTTTGAATTCCAAATGTTGCCTTTTTTAATGGACGGAGCAAAGAACATAGTGCGAGAGAATGGAAGAGTGAAATTCTCTAGAAATACATGTTTTCCCTTTCAAGTTATGCTAGCCTTACACTATTGATCCAACAATACATTTTTTTCATTGTCCCTATAATTAATTATGGCCGGATGAAAAATGTGGTTGGTTGGATTAATAATGGTACAACTGGCTTTATTGTCCGGGTACATAGCATTTTCGAAAAATTTGATTTTTTTATATTTTTTTTTTTGAATTTTACTCAAATATCTTAGATATTTTCATCCGAAAGTCTATATATAATCACCTTTTTTTTCATTTGTAAGGGTGGAGAAAATTTTCTAAAGACTAAGGCCTCGTTTGGGAGCAGGCTAATTTAGTAACTTTTTGGCTATTTGGCTAAAATATGAGCTAAAAAAAACTAGTATGTTTGGGTTGACTTTTTGACTTTTTACGAAAAGATGTGCAAAAAGTAGAGAGAAAAGAGAATTTTTGATTTTTTGGTATGGATTGTTGGCTTTTTGGGTAACTTTTTGACTTTTTGGCTAAATGTGAGGGTTCCCAAACGGGGCCTAAATGACTTGTTGAGAGCCCAATACCATTACTTCATCTCAACCACCATCCTTCTTGCTTACACCACGTAAACACCATCAAACCTTGAATTGGAACACCATACTTACGGACCTTGAGAGTGCTAGGAAAGAATTTGACAACCAAGAAGCTCACCATCTCTTCAAGAGATAAACATTTGACATTTTCTTCAACCTTTTTTTTTTTTTTTTTTTTCTCTTTTTCGAGCTTTGGATTTCATTATTGTGTTGTAATCATGTTGTTAAAACTTTGTGGATGTGGAGGGAGTTAGAAAGTAGCCACCAATCAACAAGTTTGATTATGTAGTGTAATTTCTTTCATTCTCATACACTTTCTCACCACCTTTCTCATCGTCCATGCATATTGGTTCATGTGCTTCAATTCATGTTCAACTCTAATGAGTAGTTGTGATTGTTGCATGGAGCTAGTTGAATGATTCTTGAGATTTGGTGTTGAAAATGTTGTTGGCATTCATTTTGATTGATACTTTCTTGGAAGCAAAGTAAGAGTTTCTTAGTCAATAGGAAGAGGAATTTTCAATAACCTTTGATAATTTCTTACTTTCAAAGCAAGACTTCTACCAAGAAATGATTGCAATCTATTATCTCTAATTAATAGCATGGATTTGGGTATTAGCTTACCCTCATCCACAAAGAGATGAATGTTGTTTTCCATTTATTTCTTGGGCTTGATTTCTTCCAACCTCAATTTTTATTTCATTTGATAAACTATAGTAAATATCTTGTTGTATATAACTTATTGCGTTGTTGATTGAGGATTGAGGCTTATCCACCTCTTCCTTGATTGTCTCTGTAAGAGAAAGAGATAGAAAGGACGAACACCCTTTGGAAGGTGTGTTGTTGTTTTGTTTTGATTTTGCCACACAAAATAGAGTTTCCTCAGATCTTTTTTTTTTTTTTTTTTTTTGGAGGGGGGGCCAGTCAGGCAAATAATATGGCCAGTAAATCTTTCATCCAGCCGATTAACCTTTTCCAGCTAGAATAGAGCAGAATAAGGCAGTTTCTGGAGGGTGATCTCCTAGGCATTTGTGGCTGTTGTCTATAATTTGTTTTCTATTATCTTATGATTTATTAAATTCAACTTTATTTGGCTGAATCAATTCATTGTTGTAATAACTTCCAAACCCATGCCTTTCTATTCATTCATTGTTGCAATAACTTTTAAACCCACATCTTCCTATTCATTCATTGTCGTAATAATTTCCAACCCCACGTCTTTCTATCCAATTCATTCATTATTGTAATAACTTCTAACCCCACGTGTTTTTATCTCTTTTATTTCTACACTTTCCATGTCTATTGATAAACATCATGTTTTATTTATCATATCCATGCCTTGCATCCACTTTCATGCATCTGGGATTCGAATCATCTGCATTTGCGAAATTTATCTTTTGAAACATGATTCCGTACATTATCTCGTGCCTTGAGATGATTCACATGTCACGTATTAGTAGCTGCATCTTTAGTTACATTTTGTGTATGTATTGCATTTGTTATTTGCATATAGGATCAATCATATGTTTATAGCATATTATTTTGGCTTACCTTAGATAAGTATTAGATGAGCATTTCTAGTTTTAGCATTCCGATTGTGTATGTTATTTTACTATGTCCGGCATTATACCATGTGGCTACTTGCTTATCTGGAATATCTTAATGAATGTCAGTAGATGAAGGTTGTGTTGCTTGGGTTGGAATGATGTTGATTCTTATGCTTCTGAACTCACTTTTCTTTGAGTTATGTAAAAAAGATGTTAAAAAATGCATGAAATCAAAGCATGCCAAAGTAAGTGACACAATCTATGCTTGCTTGCTTCATGTAGTAATGTTAGCATTATCCAAATAACCTGAACATGAGCATATGGTGATTATAAAACTCATATCATGACTTAGTAGAGGCTGATCTTTTAATCGGGTGAGCGGAGGTGCTCAATCCATGACCCTCTCCCTTCATACCTAAGTTCCCAAATTGAGATAATTTGGTTATGATGGACAATGGCTTTTGGCACGAGTTAGAGATTTCCTAGTTTTTCCAAAAGATTAGGTGGCGACTTCAAGATCAAATGATGTAGCCTATTTCTGGCAAAAGTTTTGAAATAAAATGGATTTTCTATAAAAGTTGTTGGATCTAGACTCTTATTTATGTTTCACATTGCCCTTGTGAGACTAGATCAGGGGATCGAGAGTCTAAGCCATTGGGGCACTCAGGTCCCCCCTGAAAACATCCTATCGTTTCTGGTGACTTTGCTGGGGAAACTAAAAGAACTTGACTTGAACTTCATGATATAAGATTTAATTTCATTTAGATGTTTATTGCATTTGCATCCATGGTGCGTATTAAGTCCCTATATTTTCCATCTGATATCCTAGACGGCTTGCCAAACATGGGCTCTGTCATGGTGGGAATATAAGCCTCGGATCTGGATCAACAACGTACCGCTTGATCCTCTTTTCACTTAAGGTGTTGGATAGGGTAGGTATATAGGTATCTTGCTGGGGTACTCTTTTTGACGAATCCGACCTAGTGCATATACTGAGCTGTAGTACCTTTCCAACTTAGGACATGAAGCTCTCTTATTTTTCAGGATGTTGTAATACCGCTTGTTTGAATAGTAAAACCTTAGTTCATTTCAAAGTTAGGACATGGTAACCCTAACCTCCCATAGAGGTGTTTTGGTTCACTTTACCTGCTATGTGCTATGTGTTGGATCCATACAGGGGTTCCCAAATTTAGAATAGTAGTACAGGTACATCAGTTTTGTAGGATTGAGTTCAGTTTATCAGTGACGCATACAGTGATTTAGTAGTGATTCGTTGTTCAAAATTGAGCCGAAATGCTGTCGAATGTTTTGTTTTTCTTTTGCTAGGTATTTATATCACCATAGCTTCAGAAAGTTCTAATATCCCTCAAGTTTTATGGACTTGCGCTGGTAGACTCTGCTAGACTTTAGATTTAGTTCAAGGTCAGCTAGTGTTTGTGTAACTTCCATCAGTAATCAGGAGAATGAGGGTCAGCAAAGAACAATTGGTTTAAAATTTGCATCAATCACCTCTGAAATTACATCCACTTAACTCCCCAATTGCCAATTCATTGACTTTTGTGATGGCACAGAACCTAGCACATTTGATGGACATGCTCACAAATTTTCAGCGGACTATATATGCTCTCAACCAGACAGTTGTCGCTCAGGGCGAGACTAATGCCTGATTACAGCAATTGTCTGGGGCGTCCACTACTCACCCACTTCTGATCAACCATCCAATTCCTAATCGACCTCTACCGATTGAGAACTTTCAGGGTCCTAGCGAACAAGAAGAGCTAGTCCAAACTCAAACCTTCAAAGCTCCGGCATATCCCATCGAAGGACTTTCCCCCTTGACCTCTTTGAGTTTGATGCCATAATTTTAAAAATGTGAGGTACTAACACCGGATGGGTATACCTCTCTGGATCCGATAAATAGGGTTGCCCTAGGTACGCTTGGGGTTGGATTGAATCCGTAGCATGTTAAACATTTTGATATTACTTTCTTCGAGGGGTCTGTCCTCTTTTCAAGTCAATCTGCAGCCGGCTAGTTCTAATAATATCCAAATCTAACATTGAATGACCATACCCAGATTACCTTGGCTATGCTGAAAGTAGTTAAGTTGGAGAAGTTGTTTAAGAAATCATAAGGCATCAACTTTATTCTAAACATCGAGGATGGATATATAGAGATTGTTTTGAGATTGCCAGAAAGGTTGAAGATGCCATATGTAGACAGGTTTGATAGGTCCGGGGACCCCATGGTTTATATCATCTCTTTTCGGATGTCCTAAAACCTATAGTCTTGATTCATGTCCAGAAGTTGTCTCTGTTCAGGAGATCTCTTTTAGGTGTAGTTGCCACTTGGTATACTAAGTTGGAGGATTCAGTAAACCAAAGTTAGGAGGAGTTAGTTGAGGCATTCATTATTCAGTACTCCTATAACACGTAGATCGAGGTAACTACTCGAGGGCTGAAGGCCATTCTCCAGGAGCCTATGGAAAGTTTTGTGGAGTTCATAACCAGATGGAAAGCCAAGATGGCCATGATGACAAATTGGCCCCCTGAGAAGGACCAAATCCGGATGGTGGTAAGGAATCTGCATGGGAAGATGCTGCAGAAGATGATGGACCTTTCACTCTTCACTTTCAAGGAGTTGCACGAAATTAGGGTTTAGATTGAGGATTTCATTAAACAGGGGATTACAGTAGATGAAAAGAAGCCTATGAGGAAGACCTATGTTCGTAGTTCCAATGTTACTACCAGTAGTAGCACAGCTGTGAAGGTCCCAAAAATCAACACGGTCACCACCACCACTAAAACAGCTGACCCTTTTACTATTATCAGTCCACAAGTACCTAATTTGACACGACCTGGCCCAGTACCCAGAGGCTAGGTGTCTTGATAAGACAATAATTGCGGTTATAACAAATTAATAATACAGCAGAGTAAAATTCAAGGGTACCCACAAATTTATTTAATTACAAAATATACATTGGAGCTTTTATTTATTTATATTGCCAAAGCTAGTCTATGATTACAAAGTGCCCTGTGCCTATTCCACACCCTGGTCCTGCCACTTCCAACTTATGAACAAGGGGTTAAACCCTTTCCTAAGCCTCATCACCTAAAAGTATTTAAAGGCTATGAGCATATGGCAAAGTGAGAAATATTATACTGAGAGTACAAGGGTAAAAAATCACCATAGATAATTATTTAGGCTAAACAGAGAATAGTTTGGTTTGAATAAATAAATTATTTTAATAACAGACCTCTAATACATAAATCATACAAGTAAAATAATTATAACCATGGTATAGAACAGAATAGAACAAAACAGAATAGAGAGTCAATGAATACAAATGTATGGACTCAAGAAGTGGTTCGTATGGCTTACACAATAGTGTAGCATTTAGCTCTGCAAAACAATTTACTCTACACCAGAGAATCACCAAAGTGATAATCAGAGGGTCACTAAAGTGACAAATTAGAGGGCCAACGGTTATTTAAGTCCCGCAAGGCATGTGACCGTCAGAGGGTCACTAAAGTGACAAATCAGAGGGTCAATGGCTATTTAAGTCCCCCAAGACATGAGACCGTCAGAGAGTCAATAAAGTGACAATTTTGAGGATCAACGGCTATTTAAGTCTCCCAAGGCATGAGATTGTCAGAGAGTCAATAAAGTGACAATTTTGAGGGTCAATGGTTATTTAATCCTCTAAGGTATGACACTTTTGTGGTGGTACTTACAAAACACATAATCAAATATCAAATCAAAATCAGAGTTAATAAATAGTTTATATTTATGGATTTCCCTTTTAAACAAATAGGGTTCATAAAATAAATAATATAATTGAAATGTTAATATAATTTATAAGGCATGATTTGCATAAAATAATTAATAACATAATAAAACAATTCGTCATTACCCAAGGTATAATATAACTCACCTCAATATTGATACCTAACTTTTACTTTCGTTCCCAACTTACTCTCTTTACTTGCTATTTCTTTTTCTTCCTCATTTCTGCTCCATTGCTATAGCCTCACTTCCCCCTCATATACAAGGCCAAAAGCGCTGACTCACCTAAGCCTAGTTTTCCCCCCTTAATCATTATATCATAGGTGGCGTACCTAGGATGCCACCAACCACAGCCATATCTTCCTACTACACTTGGCTTCATTAGGTGATCTCCAAGTCATTGCCACATTTCCTAAATTTTACCTTGGCCCTTAAATAACATAATATTTCCATTAACACAATGGCCCCAATTTTCAAATTGAATTCCATTTTAGCCCATATAACAATTTATTTTATTTTTATTATACATATATATATATACATATTTAAATTAATTTAATTATTTTATATATTAAGATAATTAATTTGGCTTAAAGCATTCAAAAATAGATAATAGTATGATTTTCGTAAATAATATTATTCAGGGTATTATATAATTCAACCCGACCTCAAAATCGAAATTTTCACCCTCTTTATATGGCCTTATCCTAAGCTATGAATGTTCTGAGGGACAAAGGACATCTTAAGCTCCTTGATCATTGACCCTTTCCTGATTCCCTTCCATCCAGACATAACCCTACCAAGTATTGTGCCTTTCACCAACAACACAATCATGAGACTGATCGCTGCATCCGCCTTCGTCATGAGACTTAATATCTCATTAACCACAAGATCATAAGTCTACCACGGAGACCTAACTTCACCACCAACCCACTCCCATCCCATGACCGAGTACCATCACCTCCCTACCTCAACTTAATATATACACTACCACCAACCTTCAACCCCAACATATACATCACACCATCCCATCTACCTAAGCCTAAGGTGTTTTTTCTTGAAGGCACTGACTTATGCATGATGGATGCACAAGAACCCTAGCCAAAACTTGAAAACCTTGTGGTGGCAATGGTGCTACAATTTGAGAAGAAAAAGGCAGTGGTAGAGGAGAAAGAGAAAGTGGTCGTGCAGAAAGAAGAGATGAAACCCAAATAAGGAGAATCCAAAGTACTAGTGATAGAGAAATGGAGGTTACCTAATGAGGGATATGATCCAAGTAAATACATTGTGTCTGTTGGTTAACCAAAGCCAAAGGTTGTGTTGCCTAATTCATTCTGCATCAATGTCATCAGGGAAAACTAACCTGAACAAGGTTTAGATAATTTAGCAGACCTGGAAGAGGACTTAGACAATCTTCACTTCTTTGAGGAGCACGATATGGGGAATGTACAAATTTGATGGTGGAACCCAAGCAATTTGGAGAACGGCCATGGATGGATGATTCGAAACAAAGGGGGATAAAAATGAGGTGAAAAAAGGGCTTAAAAGGCCAAGGGAAAGCGGAAAATTGGTGAGAGTATCAAAACTAAAAAAAGTAGCAGAAAAAAGAGTTTGAGAGGGAAGAGAACAAAAGGGAGAAAATGCTAGAGCAGTACCAACAAGAAAGAGATGAGGAAATACAGAGAACAAGCCGAGCATGGGAGCATATCAGAAGAGGGGAGATCTCCTACGAAATCCGGTCAATGTCACCTTATCAGCCAAAGGATGATGATCATATCGTTGGAATGATTTGAGCTGAGCTTAATAACTGTCTATCAATCAACGAGGGTAAATGGTGAGAGGATAATGATCTCTGTAACGCCCCGAAATAATAACCATAATTCATTCCATGACAATTATTAAATAACCATACAGTTCTGAGTATAGTATTCTTCCATTCATATGATTCCATTGTACAAAAGGTAACACATGCAGTTATATAGTCATAAGCTCCAACCTTGAATCTATAGCATGTGCAACAAGTTAATGGTATGAAATAAATGTTAAATAGATATATAAATGCCATAATGGCTACAATTTTCCGAGACAATGCTTGGTTACAACAAAAGTGAGTTTTAATTCAATACAGCTTAAGCCTTAGGCTTGTACAAAAATAATTACAACAATAACCAAAAAAACTCTTGGCTCCAAGTTTTTCTAAGCTATGGCCTTGGTAGAGACATATCATTAGCACCTGAAAATGGTTTTTCACATAGGATGAGCCAAAGCCCAGTAGAGATACTCTAACACAGCGTACGAATCTTAACAAAGCTATAAGGTGAATGTATATGCAATGCTCGTGTCAAAATGTTTTATGTCTCTTTCCAAAAACCATGCCATGCTAGGTTTATATCATAATTCTTGAAAACATTTCATTTACAATAAAAAACAGGGTAGTCGATACAAGCCCTTGGAATCTCTAGGTATGTGCTTGATAGTAAGCTATATAAGCACTACCAATGCCATTTTTACCTGTATTAACTGGAAGGCTCAGCACCTAACCGCACGGGTTTCTAGACTTTCACGAAGGACACATAGGCCAACCATAATACCACAACCATACCCCCTAATCAAAACAATATACATTTTCAATGTGTTAAGTATGCAACAATGCTCAATGCAAATGGATGACAAATTACTTTCAAATCTCCTAATTCTCATGCAATTTCTTCAACAATCATAGCTATTCTTCACTAATAGCCCAAAATGGATATCTCTAAATAGATAGATAATTTTTGATAAAGATAAACTTTTCAAAATTTTAAGATGGGAGTGATAATGCATATCCAACTCCACCATCGTCATCATCATCATTCTAATTTCATAAAACCCAACATCATTTCCGTTTCCCCTTTACAAAATCAAATATTCGCATTTTAGGGAAAAATCCCCTTTTGCTTATAAATCAATTCTAAGGATAGAAATCCACCATTTTATGACAATTCAACCACATTTACAAACCCATAATTGTATTTAAGAACCCATTTGAAAACCTCTATTTTGATTTTTAAACCAAAATCCTAGATTTTGTTTAAAAATCCCCAAATCACAATATTGTTTAGAAATGCAAATAACCAAGTCAAAAACCATACGAAGTGTGGAGAAATTCCTATCTCGAGCTAGAAGGCAAGAGAGAGCATGAAGAAACCTCGACAAAGCTGAAAATCAACTTTGCTCCTATTAGAATGAAGCTTTAGGTGAGTTTTACATTTTTCTCAAAAGGATTAGGGTGTAGAGATCAATAAATGATAGTGTATTTGAATGTAGAAGATGAGTTCTAGAGAGAGAGAGAGAGAGAGAGAGAGTAAATCTAGGTTTTTGGAGTGTAAAGAGAGAGTGTGAGGACTGAAAATGACTAAGAATGTGAGTTTTACAAACTGATATACGCACAGATCGCTAGAGCGATCAAACACAATAAGTAAGAGTGCTCGAGTGAACAAAGTTATCGCTCGAGCGCACAATGACACCCTCCCAGAAGTTTTGCAAATAGAGGCTAACCTCTCGAGCACAAGAAAGACTGCTCGAGTGCAAGACCTCTCGAGTGCAAGAAAGATCGCTTGAGCTAAAAACACCACCCTCCCAGTACTTTTGCAGGCCTATAAAAGTACTGAAAGTTCCCAAAGACCGCTCGAGCGAACTGACCAAAATCTGGGCAAAGTTTCATTTGAAAAACAGATTCCTAACCTATTTCAAACGCAACAATGACGTCCAAATAACCAAACTCAATCAAGAATAGGATGTATAAGGGTATGAACAACCATTTAAGATGAGAAATCCTAGATCTAAAGTAGTAAACAGGTCGGGTCTAAACCAGAATCGTTATAACCTTTCCTCCTTAAGGAATTTCATCCTCGAAAGTTTAAATCAAACAACAGTACTGTGTTAAATCAATTACAACAATAATAACAAGTCGAACTCATAACCATGACCTATCTACCGGTCATTCATTCTCAAAACAGTGATATACAAGTTTTCAATACTGAATATACAATTCACTTTTCCAAAACATATACAATGTTCACATTAAATCAACATATCAAGGTTTTCAGACATTAACAAAAAGATCCGGATACTTCTTACGGACTTCCACCTTGTGCACCCAAGTCGTCTCTTCAACCCTATGGTGTTGTCATAACACTTTTACCAATGTAATAGTCTTGCCTCGCAAGATTTGGTCTCGAGAGTCTAAAACTCGTACCAGTCTCTCATAAGAGGCATCCTCATCTGCCTCTAACTCGGTCTAATCCAACACATGTGACGGATCCGGCTCATACTTCCGGAGCATACAGATATTAAACACATCATGAACCCTGGAAAGTTGTGGCAGTAAGGCCAAACGATAAGCTACCTCCCCAATGCACTCTAGAATCTCGAAAGGCCCAACAAATCTAGGAGATAACATTCTGCTCTTCCCAAATCTCATCAAACCCCATCTCGGTGATATTTTCAAGAAGACATGATCTTCTACCTCAAATGATAACGGTCTCCTCCTACGATCAGCATAACTCTTCCGATGACTCTAAGTTAAAACCAAACTCTTATGGATAAGTGCAACCTTTTCCATTGTTTCCCAGACTAACTCAGGACCTAATATAGGTGCATCACCCATCTCAGCCCAATATATTGGAGATCTACACAGTCAGCCATACAAGGCCTCAAACGGCACCATACCAATACTCGCCTAAAAGCTGTTGTTACAGGCAAGCTCTACTAAAGGCAAGTGCCTCTCCCATGACCCCTTAAAGTGAAAAACATAACCCCAAAGCGTATCCTCTAGGATCTAAATGGTACGCTCCAACTGCCCATCAGTCTGAGGATGATAGGCGATGCTAAATGTCAATCTAGTGCCCAAGGCATTCTATAGGCTCTGCACAATTGAGCTATAAAACGCGGATCTCTATTCAAAACAACAGGGGCCCTATGAAGTCAAACTATGTCCCTAATATAGAGGTTGACAAGGTAATCTACCGAGTCACTTGTGCGTATAGGTACAAAGTGTGCTGACTTAGTTAATCGATCAACTATCACCCACACAGCATCATTACCTCGTTGAGTCCTCCGAAGACCCACAACAAAATCCATCGTGACATGCTTCAACTTCCACTCGGCTATAGGCAAGGGTTGCAACAAACCCGCAAGTCTCTGATGCTCGGCCTTCACTTGTTGACAAGTAAGGCCCTCGAAACAAACAAGGTTACGTCTCTCTTCATCTCCCTCCACCAAAACTGGTGGCTAAGGTCATGGTACATCTTTGTGCCTCCCGAGTGTATTGCAAGGCGTGAATGGTAGAACTCTCAGAGTACCTCCTCCCTCTACGACTCTGGCACAAAAGATAGTTGAGATATCTAACACTTGAGTCAGAATGCACATTCAAGCCCTTCTCTACCTTCCCACTAGATATCTTCTCCTAGATGGTTTTTGCTTCATGATCACCCCACTGTGCTTCTATCATTCGGCTCATAAGTGTAGGTTGTGCAACTATGGTAAACAAAGCTGCCGACTCAAAGAACTCGCCAAGATGCAAGTCAAACTCGCCAATAGCGTCCAACATCTCCCATTCCTGGATGACAATACTAGCTACGTTGCTAATCGATTTCCTACTCAAGGTGTCAATGCAACTCAAAGTCGTAATTTTCCATAAACTCCATCCACCTTTTCTGCCTTAGATTCAAATCTTTCTGTGAAAATAGATACTTTAGACTCTTGTGATTAGAAAATACCTCAAAACTTTCACCATAAAGATTATTTCTCTAGATTTTCGAAGCAAAGATCATAGCTTCTAGTTCTAAGTCGTGAGTAGGATAATTTCTCTCGTGTGTTTCAACTGCCGTGAGCCATAAGCTACTACCTTTTCCTCTTGCATCAAGACACAATCCAAACCTTCCAGAGACGCATCACAATACATTGAATAGCCAAAACGCCTCTCCGGAATTATCAACACTGGAGCAGTGGGAAGTCTAACCTTAAGCTCTTGAAATGATTTCTCACAAGTCTCACTCCACACAAACTTAATTCCTTTTCTCTTCAATCTAGTCAAAGGTGAGGCCAATCTAGATAAATCTTTCACAAAATGATGGTAATACCGGGTGTAGACGCGCCCACGTGGGCCTCATGCTACAGTTTGGACTCAAATAGTCACGGTTCTTAATATGATCTCGCAAAGTGCAATGCGAGATTGATAAATCACCAAAGAGTCCAAATTTGGCAAATCGTTTTGAAAAACAGATTTTAGAAAGACGTGCCAAACATGGACTGCTTTGCCAGATACAGAGTCGCCACCTAAATATTTTTTATGGGGGAATTTAGGAAACCTTGACTCGTTTGCCTAAGGCCACGTGTCCGTCATCACCAAAGTTGCCTCGGCTTGAGAACTTGGGTACGATTGGGGAAGGTCAGCTATGAGCACCCCCCCCCGCTCGATCAAAGATCGGCCTCTACTAACCATGATATCTAGTTTTGAAAACGTTATGTGTTCTTATTCCGATTAATTAGCTAATCTTACTATATGATGCGCACAGCACAAACGTATAGACTAGATCGCCTAATTTGGAACAAAGCATCGCATATCCGTTCGTTCGGAAAATGGTTTGAAATTTGCTACTCGCGAGTAGGCTAAAACACGGATTTCAATGAGTTGTTCCAACTCAAACAATCCAACCTTCACCCACAGGCATTCAGGCAGTTTATATTACATAAGCATATAGCCACATGGTAAGCATGCTGTTATGTTAACATTCACACTCATGCGAGATGCTAAAGCATAAAAAGCTTACCAAGTACTCCGAGCCAAAACAAAGAGTTTGTTAGCAATCAATGTATGATCCAAGTCCATGTTAAGTGGCTAATGCATCGCATACAAAATGTAACTAGAATAGGCTCGGCTAATCCTAGGATGGTATGTGAAATGTACAGATAGCATGTATTCAAGTTAGATTTGAAATACTATACAATTAGTATGATGCGCCGAGCCCGGTGCACGCAATACAAATGAAGGGATGCACGCATGCATAGCATAAGGATGCTAAATTAAACATGCCCTAATACTAACCATTAAAAGCAGGTAAGTAAAAGGGAGAAAGAAGTGGGGGTTGGAAGACATTCACACACGCACCCACACTTATTACAAATTCGCCCTCGCTCGAAGGGGCCAAAAGAATAATACAATTTAATCAACTGACAAGCTAATTAAATAATTATACAACACTTAACTAATTAACGAATCAATTAAGCTACTGAAAGCAGTAAAAGGCCTCGGGAAGAGGGATGCACGCATGCTCGGGTTGGCTTCGCTCGGAAATCCACCGCCATGCACAAGCTGCCTCTGTTTGCACTGTTTCTCTCCTCTGAAGACTGCACAAGTCCCAAGGAATGCTTTCTGAACACTGTGGAAGGTCACCGGCCATGAGGAATGGTCACCGGCCAAAGGGAAGTGGTTATCAACCATCTATTGAACTCTCGGCCACCAATTCATGGCCGGCTGGCACTGTATGTAGTCGGTCGGCCACCTATGCCTGCAGAATCCTGTTTTGACAGCAGCAGAGGGCAAAACATGGCATGGCAATGCATTTGAAGCAATGTTTGCACCAACCACACTCCTTATCATATTCATGACTCAAAGGAGTTTGGTACTCGGCCCTCGGACCACCAATCGCGCATTCCGATGCGTGATGGCCAAAGAGGCCAAGTTGTGCATTTTGATTTCAAATGCAATGCAAACCGAACGAACACATAAAGATCCAACCTCTATCATGGTGATTCAAGAGGCAAGGCATGCGTGCAAGATGCAATGCAACCTAGGCATGCGAGCTAAGTATGCACTACGAACATGAGGGCAAGCAATGCAAACATGCAACATGGACAACACGCAAACATGTAACAACATGTTAAGTTGCTAAAAAGAGGGAATACATGCCAAATGTATTACAACCCAATCATGCAGCAACATGTCATGCAGCTCAAGCAATGCAACAAGATGTAATTACACATGGCATGCGACACAAGGTACAATGGAGCAAGCATGTGACAATATGCAAGGCATGCATGCAATAACATGGTGGGATGGACTTACACTAACATGGGTAGCTCTCAAGCATGCCAAAATCAGCGGCCAAATACCAAGGAAATGAGGGCCAAAACACATACAAACATGCATGCAAACATGGTCCAACACTTAGGCATAAAGAAGCAACTTTTAAGCACACTTAAAAGGGATAAACAAGGGCAAATACCATGCATATAACGCTCTGAAAATCATGTTAGAAAAGGGTGCCATACCAACTTGACAAGACAAGCATAGCATGTGATAATGTCCAAAACTCAAGGCAAGCCAAGGGGCTTAAACAATGGCCATGCCAACCAAGCCTCAAAGGGCCAAGGGGACTCAAAACCACCCCAAGGCAGTCCAAAACAAGGTCAAGGGCACACCTAGATGGCATCTAAATGGCCTGAATCTAAAGGCATGCAAAATGAACCAATCATGGAGCATAACACACAAACCTTTTGAAACATCAAAGGAGCCATAAATGCAAGTATACAAGCATGCTATATGGACTGAAATGACATGGTAAGTGGTTCCAAACCACTGAAACAAAGAAAGTAAAACATGCTAGAGGGGTCAACACTCAAGGCTCACAAGGGGAATTGCATGGTAGCTACACAAAGCAAAGCATGGATGACCCGAGCAACAAAAAACAGACCTCAAGCATACTAAAGCATGCTTAAAAGCTTCACAAAGCTAAGCCAAAACAAGTAAGCATGATAGTCGAAATGCTAGGCGCATGTTAAGGCAATTCATGGCATTACAAGACAAGTATGCAAGGCAAGCATGGTGTGTCTAAACCAAGTAAAAACAGTGCTATATCATGGCAAAATAAACACAAATAACACCTAAGACATGGCCAACATGAACTCAAGAATGGTGCTCACACATGAGGCAACAATGACACATTTTGAAGACAACAAGGAGAGGGGATGGCCCTCTCCTTCTTAGGACCTCAAACCACCATCCTCACCACTGAAATCCCTCAAGATTTCAGTGGTGAGGAGGCCCAAACAAGGTGGTCCCGGAGCTCACCAAAATAGCACAAAATGGGGGCCAAGCAAGGCCTAAGAGGGGTCAAACAACCCCAAACACCAAAACAACCTTAAACAGCTATTTTAAGCAAGTAAAAATAGAACTTTTATATGTTATATACTAAGCTTAAAACAACGAGCAAAGATGGCTAAAAGCCTATGCAAGAATGGGGAATAAAGGGCAAGGTTCTTACCCTTGAAGGCTTTCTTCAAGAACAATGCTCCAACAGCTTCCTCAAGCTTGAATCCACCCCAGAACTCCAAGAACAACCCTCTAATGCCTCAGCAACTAAAGGTATAGTGTAACACTAGGTGTTTGTGCACAAAAGTAAGGACAAACACATATATATACACAAAGAGAGGAAGATATAGAGATAGAATAGATACACTATGCTAACCCTAAAACCAGACCTCTGGAGCTTTTTTTTGTAACCCTTGGGGAGGGAGGAGAAGGCCTTCCTTTATAGAGATTCACTCTTGCAAAGCTTACAGAACAAGCTAAGCAAGAGTGAAATCCCTCCATACACGTGTATGGGGGGGGGGAAAGTGGGTGCCAGCTATCACAGCTGGCACAACATATCTGCCAAAAGCAGATGCACAGTGGTCGGCCAGCCAAAAGTGCCAAATTGACCAAATACATGGTCGACCGACCAAAAAGAGTGCCGGCCGGCCAAAAATTTTGCCGATGGCAACAAAACAATGGCCGGTGGCCTCAAGCCATGGCCAGTGAGGTGTGGGGATGGCCAACAAGCCATTCCCTTCCCCTAAAAAGCAAAACACAAGTGTTTGGTGCAAAACCAAACACAAAACAGTCGAGTCGAGAGGTCTTGAGGCAAGGCGCGTGGCCGAGACCTCCGGGAACTCAAGACGAATACAAACAATGATGATCATCGAGTGTTCAAACGATGACGTCCAAGTCTTGAGGACGGTCAAAAATGGGGTGTCTACAGTTGCCCCTCTTTGACAGAATTCGAAAGTCATAACAATGACGGGAGTGAGTGTCAAAGCCCAGAGACGACCCATTTTTGACAAGGCCGAAGACTTAGACAAAGCATGCAAGACAATAAAGATATGCGCCCGAAGGCGGGAACAAAATGCAACCGACAATGCAAGAAGCCGAACATAACTTATGATCATGCAAAGAAAGCTGTAACGAAGCATAACATGTGATAGTTTTAAGCAATCAAACACAAATCCAACTACATTACAATGCAGAAAGGATGTTAGAGAATTATGTAATTCTCACTACGTTTCACGGGGAGAATACGATACCTGTGCGGCTCGTCTGGTTGCACCAGCTTCAAATGAACCGTACATACAATATCGTGCCTGAAAGAGAAAGAAAACTCAACAAATACAATATTGTTAGCAACATGCATAATGATGCAATCGAAAGCTGCGTAACAACGCAAGTGTAGGAGTGCATGACAATGCAGCCTATGTATGACAATGCAGAACAATGCGGAATGGATGCAAAATGATATGCAACATTTACAAATCTACGTATAAACAATGCAAATGATATGCAATGCAATTGAATCATGATCAAATCATGAGCGGTTCAAAAACCACACAAATGTCATAAAGATGATGGAGATGCAAAGTTCGTCTACCATAGAAAAGGTGTTGCCACCCTCAAACCACAATACCAGCAGTGGAATAGGCGCGTACACATGCAGAACTATGAGTGATGTAGACGGAACATAAGAACAAGTAATTGGGTGGAATGACATAAGTGAGGCATGCTCTGCTCAGAAAAGCTCATGATCCTAAATGCTGGATGCAATCGTACTACACTACAATGCAGTATATACAATGGATATGGCGCGCGACCAAAACATATCTTGCCTAGGAAAAGCATGGACATATACAAACCATGTTTAACACAGAAACGGTGACGTCACCCACAACCCTAGGTGCGTACACATAATAACATAACCGTGCTTCAACGTGAAAGGTATGGGCACATACCAGACCAAGCTCAACAAGGAAAGGCACAAGCCGTAGGCGGGGGTGATGTTGTGAATGCATGCAAGCTAAACTATGTACAATACAATGAATGCATGACAATGCAAGCTACGTTCAATGCATGAGGCACGCGGCCAAACCAAATCTTGCCTAGGAAAGGCATGAACACATACAAACCGCGTTTAACACAGAAACGGTGCCGTCACCCACAACACTAGGTGCGTACACATAATATCATAACTGTGCTTCAACACGAAGTATGGGCACATACCAGACCAAGCTCAACAAGGAAAGACACAAGCCGTAGATGGAGGATGCAACAAATGCATGCAAGCTAAACTATGTACAATACAATGAATGCATGACAATGCAAGCTATGTTCAATGCATGAGGCACGCGGCCAAACCAAATCTTGCCTAGGAAAGGCATGGACACATACAAGCCACGTTTAACACGGAAATGGTGTCGTCACCCACAACCCTAGGTGCGTACACATAATATCATAACCGTGCTTCAACGTGAAAGGTACGGGCACATACCAGACCAAGCTCAACAAGGAAAGGCGCAAGCCGTAGGCGGGGGTGATGCAGTGAATGCATTCAAGCTACAATGCAATATATACAATATGCAATGGAATGTATGTAAATGCAATATTTACAGTGAGATGCATGACATATGCACTATATACAGTGAATGCATGACATATGCACTATTTACAACGAATGCATGACATATGCACTATTTACAGTGAGATGCATGACATATGCACTATTTACAGCGAATGCATGACATATGCACTATTTACAATGTATGCATGACATATGCAATATACGTACAATGGAATGCATGACATATGCATGTTGTTTTTGTTGTTTTTTTTTTTTTTTTTGAAATGCATGCAAAGTGCAAATGATGCATGTTTTTTTTTTGGTTTGTTTTTTTTGAAACGCATGCAAAGTGTGAATGATACATGTTTTTGTTTTTTTGAAATGCATGCAAAGTGCAAAAAACAAATGCGTGACAATGCACGCCTTTTGAGATGCATGACAATGCACATGAGGTTGAATGCGTGACAACGCACGTCTTTCGAAATGCATGACAATGCATGTGATCTTAAATGCGCGACAACGCATGTCGCTTGGAATGCATGGCAATGCATGTGAACTCGAATGAACGATAACGCGCGTCGCTTGATATACATGACAATTCATGTGAGGTGCGCATGACGATGCGACCTAAAGAATGTGCATACTAATGCAAGTATGACATGCGCATGACAATGCGAGATGTGTGCATAACGATGCGAGTGAAATGACGTATAACCAACGCGCGTTTCATGACAAAACGTTGTAACGTATGCATGTGGGGCAACTTTCGAATCTCGCAAGAGACAAGAAGGATACAAAAAGGATACACCTCGCACGTATTCGAGTGCTACGCATAGAAGACACAGTCCGAGGTCAAAACGAAGGCCGGTCAAGCTTTGGAAATGCACTCTCTTGCACTGTGTTGAGCAAAGAAGGCCCCAAACCGCATATCTGACCCAAACAAAGGTGTAGGAGGCTCACCGGCCAGGAGGGGAGTCCACCGGCCATTCACCGGCCACAAAATAAGGCCACCGGCCATCTATTTGGCCGACTGGCCAACAATATGGCCGACTGGCCAAAAGTGCCTGTTCGGGGCAGTTTTGACATTTCGGCCGTGGGACTTTAAATATAGGGCTTCAAGCCCTATTTTTCCACTTCCCACAAACTCGAAAACTCTTGCCCTCTCTCCCTAGGTGATTTTTCAACCCTCGATCCATGCTTTTGTCGTGTTTTAGAGCCCGTTTCGTCGTTTGATTCGCGAACTCCTTCGCGTTTTGAACACTTTGAACCGAACAAATCTCCGTTTCGGTGTCTTTTTCCTCGTTTTCCGCCACTCGGGGTTTGTTTCCCCCAAGTTTTCCTTGGTCTTTGTGCCTTTTCCACACCCCGACTTTTCTGGCCATTTTTCACCCTCTCGGGGTTGACTTTTCGGTTGACTTTTCATATTCTCGCCCCGTTTTCACTTTTCCGACCATTTTCACACCCTTTTCAGCATGGCAGATGATATTCCACGAGGCGGGACTCCTCTGGAGCAGAAGATGGACCCCGAGGCCAAGCTCTTGCCCTTGAGCGTTCGACCGTTCGATCCGGCGGCCTACAGACCGGTGATCCATGTGCTGCCTCCCGACGGCATTTGCCACTTCAGCAGCTTCGCGAGGGGTGTGGTGCCAGAGCTCCTACTGCGCGAGCCAGAGTCACATCTGTCCTTCGGCGCCTCTGAGGTACACTCTTCTTCGTTTTATTTTCTGCAAAGTAGAATTATAACTGCAATAGTCGATTCTGCCTTTTAACTGTTTAACTCGGATACATCGATATACCGCATGCTGTAGTTGACTGTGAACATGCTTGCACCTGATATCTGTTTGAATCTAAACATGTGCACTGACGCTGTATTTTCACTGAACCACCCAAACACACTGACACATCGTATGTTGTAGTTCACTATGAGCACACCGGCACCCGATATCTGTTTGAATTTGAACACGTGCACACACGCTATATCTGTACTGAACCACTCGAAAACACTGACACATCATATGCTGTAGTTCACTGTGAGCATATCGGCACCCGATAGCTGTTTAAATCTGAACACGTGCACACACGCTATATCTGTATTGATTCCGAGCACATTCAACATTGTATTCATAACGCCGCTTCGCGACTGTTTGTTTTGACCACAGGGAGATTCTCATGCCCTCCGGGGGTATGGGAACGTCGCCGCACGAGGTTAGTACATGGAGTTACCTGATGCGGTTCGTCGCATCATCGACCGAGCCAGCTTCGGGACCTTCTGCATGGGGCTCTCGCGCCTTATTGCGAGCAGGCCGCTCCTTGCTGCATTGGCGGAGAGGTGGTGGGACACCATCGACTCCTTCCACTTCTCTGCCACGGGAGACATGACGATGACTCCCTTCGACTTCTCAATGCTCACCGGCATCGGGGCAGGGGGTGATCCGATCCCCTTCGATACAGATATGGACGAGTGAGAGGCCGCTCAAATGTATCTGCTTGGCGCCCTACCACCTCTTGCTCGTCTAGGATTTGTACGATATTCTTGGTTCGAGGCTCATTTTCGGATCCAGGCACCGACTACCCAGGAGGAGGAGGAGCAGTATGCACGCGGCTTTCTGATGTTCCTGTTGGGGACCACTCTTTTCGCCGACCGGGCGAACACTGTGCCCCTTTACCTGCTGAGTGCACTGGTTGACGTGACCAGGATCCGTGGCTACGACTGGGGTGGCGCAGGCTTGGCCACACTCTATGGCTACATGAGTTCATCCTCCCGCCTCAGCGGACAGCTGCTCGGAGGCTACTGGCGGGCTTGGGAGGTATTTCTTCTTCTTCTGTTTTTACATTTCTGCTTTACATTCTCTGTATTATGTACACTGCACACACTGCACAATACACTGCACATATCACTTTCTGCTTTATCTGCATATTGCTTTATCTGATAAGCATACTGATATCTGTTCTATCATACTGTAGTTGTGGGTATACGCCTACTTCCCGAGGCTTGCCCCAGTGCTGGAGGAGGAGATGCCTCCCATGATCCCCTTCTCTCACCGCTTCGACGTGAGGTGCGAGCGGAGGCCTCGGGAGTCTTTCATATTCTTCCGCCGCTATTTCGATACCATCACCGCCGCAGAGGTATTTCAAACATTACAACTCATTTAAGCTTCACTTTGCATTGCATTTCCAATAGCAGTAGATAACGAATTGTATTTTGTTTGCAGATCACCTGGCAGCCATGGGCCTCATTGCCCATCGCAGTACGGGAGCGGTATGCTGGTGCCCGAGAGACGGCCCGATTCAGAGTTTTACTAGAGGGCCCCGTCTGCCGCGCCTGGTACTTGGGGGAGCGCTTCTTGCGGCAGACCTTAGGTGTGCCAGAGCAGACAGTTCCGCGGCCACCTCCTACTCATATGAGGCATACCGAGAGGTACACTCTCGAGGAGATAGCATACTACACGATCGGTTGGGACTCCGAGGGCTTAAGGGGCGAGGGCGACTATGCAAAGTATGTCCGGACCTACGTCATGCGGCCTTTGAGCAGTGGCCATCGAGTTGAGCGAGAGAGGCCCGCGGCACCAGCGGATAGGGTAGGAGCGGGAGCAGGAGCATCGAGGACGGCTCGGGTCCGTGGCAGGAGTGGGACTCGGAGAGGACGGGGGGCTAGTTGGCCAGTACTGCCCACGACGATAACATGCCGAGGGCAGGGTGGGGAGACTTACCAGATCCCCATTGCTCCCCCTCCGGCTGATCACGAGCTAGTCGGGTTTTATGACTTGCCTCCGGTATGTACTATTGCATTTTACATCTTGCACTGTCATTTCATTTCATTTCATTTCATTTGATATTCCGCAGAACACTGATGTTTCTAACACTTTTGCAGGCTTCCTCTGAGTACACTCGCCAGTCCCTGGAGTTGGCCGCCTTTGTGATGGGGATGCTCCAGCGGAGCCTCGACCTTCTGGCCATCTACAGTATTCCGGTATGTTCTTTTGACCACGGCCTCACACCATACATAAACTGTTTCACATAATCTGATGTATCGTACTGTCAACACAACACTCGATACACTGCCCTCACATCATCTGATACATTGCATCCCACAGATTGTTCACAGCATTACTCACGGCATTCACACACTGCACTCAGTTACTGCATTCTGTACCAACATACTGCTCACAACATTCATACACTGTACTCATACACTGCATTCTGTACTGATACACTGCTCACAGCATTCATACTCTATTTTACGTACCATACTGATGCGTTTGCCATTTGCACTTTTCAGCCTCCATTCCAGATTCCTGCTGCAGGAGGTGCTCCAGCTGGGCCTTCTGTTCTTGCACGAGGAGGAGGGCGAGGAGGCACAGTATATCCCCACACCAAAGCGGGGCGTACTCATGTTGGGAGTAGCTCTCGGGCACCAGTTCCTGCTGATGACGAGTCCGAGGCAGAGACAGAGACGGAGTCCGAGGCAGAGTCGTCCGAGGAGGAGACCGGAGATGACTTGGGCTCAGGCTCAGATGATGGCGCTGATGACGATGCTCCTGGACCTTCGTCCAGGAAGAGGACGAGGATAGACTCGTAGGCCTGAGATGATTGATGCTGATCCAAACTTTTATTGCTTTTCTTCTTTTGTTTTGCTTTGTTCAGACACTTTCCTTTTTAGCTAGTAGTTTGAGTACTTTGTACTGCCGCTGGCAGGTTTTTGTTTTCTCCAAAGCTATGTACTTGAAAAGATGATGAAATGAAACAAAATTTTTGTCTAAAAAAAAGTGTTACATTTGTACATTTCATACTTCGCATTGCATTGCATCATATTACACCTCAATGTAAATGAGATTGATCTCCTGTCTGAAAATCAAACACTTGCATCGTAATAATCAGATGAGGAACCGGCCAACAGCAAAACAACTCAAACAACCCACTGCTCATTTTGAACACATAGCCCATAACACAGTACTCAGTTTACTTGGCACATAGCCCATACACACCGTTCATACAACGCACTGCTTGTTCTGAAAACTGCTCATTCTGAACTCATAGCCCATAACACAGTATTCTTAGTTCATTCTGCACACAGCGAATCCTGAACAAACAGTCCAATCTGAAAAGACGGAACACAAAGGTGGAAGCTGCTAAAGCTGAAACACACTCAGATGCAATCCGGAACCCATATGTTCACTATTTCCAAGTGACCCAGGTTGAACTCCTGCAGTTTTTCAAAAGAACCAAATCATGTTTTGCACAAATGTGGAGAATGGCACAGCACTCTGAGCACAAAACGATCTGAGAAAAGGGTTTTCAACCGGGTATTGAGCCTACGACTGAACACAGTGAAAAAGACTCAATAACGAAAAATAAAAGGTAAACAACCTAAACACGACGAGACACGCTCGGAACGACTCCAAACAAGAATTGAGGCAAACAAAACAAAAGACACGACACACAGACGTGTTACCGAGACGAGAGACCTTAGATCGCGAGGAGCCAGTTTCTCAAGGTCTTGTTCCCCACCCTTTCTGATTTGTGGTTCTCACATCACTCAGCCCTTAGGCTCTGTTTTTCTCTAAAAAAAAACCTTTGCTCACTTTTCTCTCAACATCTCTCTATTCTTCAATCTCTCATTTTTCAATCCCTCCCCTGGGTGGTTGACGGATAAACAAGAGGTTGTGGGTTCATGCCCAACACTGTTAGCTCACAGATATTTCTTCCGGTGACATCTAGTCGATGCCCTGGATAAGGGAGTGGAGTATTCTGATCCATTCCAATTCGTGCTTCGCACTTGGTTTGATACCTCGTTGCTCGGAGGATGTTGAGAGCTTTCAGCCCTTTGTTGGCAGGTGGAGTGCCCTTCTGGCAAGTATGTCGACGATGGGGGAAAGACAGAACACCTGACTCAACTGCGCCCCTAGTTCATCATTTTGACCATTTTTTCGCTTTCGTTTTCTACTAAAACAATTGTGACCAAGATGAGAGTTAGATTAACACACTTGTTCGATTTTTGATTTGAAATCATGCAAGTCAGGCCATGAGCACTGAAAATTTCCCTTTTTGGGTCCAAGAAAATGGTCCAGTTTTGGAAAATGAAATAATTTTCGAGAAATTAGTCAACCTCAGTAAAAATTTTCAAAAACTATTTTTGCAAACGGTCAATGCTCAACGAGCGCAGAACTTACTCTCGAGATGCACAACCTCGGATCGGAGGCAAGATTGCCCCTTGCTTGAAGAGAGCTGCATGGCAACGGAAAGTTGCCCCTGGTTTGAATGGCGACTCATGGCAACGGAAAGTTGCCCCTTGTCTGGATAGCGCCGCGGCATTTTGTAGTCAATCCTCATTAGCGATGATCGCAGCCGAACTCTCGGATACAGAGAAGACGAAGATGGTCAAAACCAATATATGGACACAGTCACTTTGAAAGTGTTGGTGGCTGGACTTCAGGATGAAGTTGCCTACGTATCCCAAACATGGGAATCAAGCCTTACGTAGTTCCGGTTGTCACAACCGAACTATCGGATTCAGAGAAGGCAAGGATGATCAAAACCATTACATGGACACACTCGATTTGGAAGTGTTTGTGGCTGGACTTCAGGATGAAGTTGCCTACGTATCCCAAACATGGGAATCAAGCCTTACGTAGTTCCGGTTAAGGTACACTCGTGTATTAACCCTCACCACGCTCTAACTTTTGCCAAGGTCGCCCTTCTGGGTTTTCAACCTTGCGAGCTATGTTTTTCTTTTCTTTTCAATTCTTTTTTGTATCTTATCTCTTAATTTTTTTTTTTTTGCATTTTTCTCTTTTTTTCTCTTTTCTCTTCTTTTTTCTTGCTCTAACTTTTGCCTGGGTCGCCCTTCCGGGTTTTCGGCCCAGCGAGCCTCTCAAGGGTAAAAGTGTAGCTTTATCCATGCCAAATGGTTTTGAGATCCTGAAGTCATCTGAATCCAGGAGAATAGCTGTTGTATTGACTTGCAGAAGGATTCATCTTCGGCTCTTCGAGTACATCGGACGTTTTTGCCCCTAGTTTGAGGGGTGCTTCTGATTTAGTCTTGCAAGCTTCTTTTGGCGACATCTGATCTTCTTGATCTGACTTTGGTGCCTCTTGTTCGAGGGCTGCTTCAAATCTGGCCACGCAAGCCTTACATCGCGATTGATCGTTGAACAGCCTGAATCCAAGGTCCAAGGTTTGAATGCAAGGGCTCAAGTCTTGAGGCTGAGAGCGATCCTAAGCTGCACAATCTCAAGAGCGCATTCCACACAGGTCTCCGCAGGCAATTCCACACAGGTCTCCGCAGGATTGTGCAAAACATTTTGTTTTTGAAAGTTTTTAAGAAAAGCGACAAATGCTCGCGCTGAAGATAGTGTGGAACCAATCTGGATCAAGCCAGGGTCCTTCCCAGTACTCACGTTAACAAACATGATTTCATTCATTAAAGGCTTAGCACGCCTCTCTTTCTCTCAATTGGTCAAATTTTGCAAAACCCGAGGAATTCTTTCCTCTTCGTTTTCATCACATTGTTTAAAAGTTTTGAAAAACTTAGGTCAATACAATGACTTATAGGCACAAAAGAGCAGGTAAATGCGCTGCCGTTTCATTCTAAACTTGCTGGACACAACACTCAAAGTAGCAATAGGCACGGAAACATGATAGCTGCAGCTGTTTCATTCAAAACCTCCGGTTGCAATTGGCTCCACAGCAGAGACAGACTCAGAAGAAAACAAAAGGGGTAATTACAAAAACATGATATCAGAGGCAACAATCCTGGAATCACCTGATTTCTATACAATGGGATTGACTCGATACAATAATACAGACCCTTAAGCAAAAAGACTGACTTAAGACAATGAGACAGACTCAAAACAAAACCAAAGAACTGGCTCAACACCCAAGCCAGAAATTACAAAAAAAAACAGCATTCGCAAATGCTCAAAACAGTGCGTGCCAGACGCCACATCTGAGATACACCGAGTGCCGCCTGCAGGTGGTCCAACTTCTGATCACATACTCGCAGTATCCTCAAAATCTAACAACTCAGCGGTGATAGACTTTGCTGAGGTGGGTGGGAGGATGACCTCATTGTCGATCAAATCTTGCACTTCGTGACGAAGACGAAAACAGTTGTCGGTGCAATGATCAGTTTGCTGGTGGTACGCACAGTACAAGGCAGCATCATGTGTGGGAGGGAGATTCTTCGGGAGAGGCCTAGGCTCAAGGGGTTTAAGGTGCCCCCTTTCGGCAAGGATCTGTAGCGCCCTAGACAAAGGCATGTAGAGTGCGTGGAAGACTCTGCGCCCTCGGGGCAGATACTTCGAAGTCTGCTGACTTTTGCCAAACGCACTGGCAAAAGGATCAGCAGGTGCCGTCTTGACTTTCTGATCCTTTCCCGGTGTAGGGTTGGGATTGGAGGGAACTGTTCTGGCATGACGGGGCCTATCCCGATTTTTCGCTTGGCGGGAACTCCCCTCGGTTGGAGTGGGGAAAGCATCGTCCACAGTTTTGGCTACCACTGCGAATATTTGCTGTTTACTCAATCCTTCGGCTTTCAAAGCCTTGACTGCCCACAGCAGTTGTTCAACGGGATCAGCATCTATTCCCACTTTGTTCTTACCTCTGGCCTCAGCTTGATCGAGGGTTTGGGTTGCTATATCAGAGCGAAATCCGGTTGTTGTTGACACGTCATTACTATAGCTTGAGGCAACCTTAGGTTGGCTGAGCTCGATCACAATCCACCCCAGTAGCGGGGGCTCTTGCGGTACAAAATTTCCGGCGTAGAATGGGGTTGGTGGCGAAGCCGACATTCCGTACGCGAGATCAGCCACAGATCGCTGAAGATCGCCGATCATTCCCATTAACTCGAACGTGGTGGGCTCACGAGCCTGAAACAACTGGGGTTCCCAGATCGGGCGCGCGGCAGGCGACCTGGGTGGATGCGGTACATCAACATTAGTTTCATTCGGTAAGATGATTCCTTGATCCAATGCAGCTGCCATAACCACTATTTCCTCTGAACTTTGGGTCATCATAAGTCCTCTTGAACTGAACGGAGATGATGGATCAGATGTCTGTCTCGCCTCAGCAAAGGAGACCACTGGCTATTCTGTACTAAATCTCTGAACTGAAAGAGAAAACACGCAGCATTTCGGCCCAATCAGAACAGACACAAGCATAACTGAATAACTGCACTCTACTACTGATCATTGTTCCCCAAAATCACTGCCCCAAAACTGAATCTGATACCCGAAGATATAACTGATTCTCAAATTCCGATACTGATGCCCTCAGGCCTGATACTCAGACTTGCAAACTGATATATGCATTCCCTGTAGAGGTCAACTCAAAAAGCACATAACAAGCAAGCAAGAGCCAAAACAACCCTATGTTGGGGTAGGGTTTCCCTGTCCTATTTTGTCAGGAGCTAGGGTTTCACTATGCACACAGCGGTTTCAAACAACCTATGATTGGGTAGCAAACTGTCCTAGCTTGGAATGGTCACTATGGATTCCGAATATGCACTAGGTCGAATGGTCAAAAGGGTGCCTCGGTGACAACCGGGGTTTGTGTTCCCATCGTGGCAGAGCCCGTAACCGGTCAGCCTTATGGCATGCTTCTCGAAGCGAGCCTCCGGCAAACCGTTCAGGAATGGCAGACGGCAGACACTGTGACTTAGGCGCACCAATGCAAACGCAATGCAAAGAAACACATAAGTGTAATCAAACAAGATATCATGAGTTCGAGTCAAGCTCTCTAAACTCCCCAGCAGAGTCGCCAGAAACTGTAGACGCGCCCTCGTGGGCCTCATGCTACAGTTCAGACTCAAATAGTCACGGTTCTTAATCTGATCTCACAAAGTGCAATGCGAGATTGATAAATCACCAAAGAGTCCAAATCCGGCAAATCGTTTTGAAAAACAGATTTTAGAAAGAAGTGCTAAACATGGACTGCTTTGCCAGATACAGAGTCGCCACCTAAATATTTTTTATGGGAGAATTTAGGAAACCCTGACTCGTTTGCCTAAGGCCACGTGTCCGTCATCACCATAGTTGCCTCGGCTCGAGAACTTGGGTACGATTGGGGAAGGTCAGCTATGAGCACCCCCGCCCGCCTGATCAAAGATCGGCCTCTACTAACCATGATATCTAGTTTTGAAAACGTTATATGTTCTTATTCCGATTAATTAGCTAATCTTACTATATGATGCGCACAGCACAAAAGAATAGACTAGATCGCCTAATTTGGAACAAAGCATCGCATATCCGTTCGTTTGGAAAATGGTTTGAAATTTGCTACTCGCGAGTAGGCTAAAACACGGATTTCAATGAGTTGTTCCAACTCAAACAATCCAACCTTCACCCACAGGCATTTAGGCAGTTTACATTACATAAGCATATAGCCACATGGTAAGCATGCTGTTATGTTAACATTCACACTCATGCGAGATGCTAAAGCATAAAAAGCTTACCGAGTACTCCGAGCCAAAAAAAAGAATTTGTTAGCAATCAATGTATGATCCAAGTCCATGTTAAGTGGCTAATGCATCGCATACAAAATGCAACTAGAATAGGCTCGGCTAATCCTAGGATGGTATGTGAAATGCACAGATAGCATGTATTCAAGTTAGATTTGAAATACTATGCAATTAGTATGATGCGTCGAGCCCGGTGTATGCAATACAAATGAAGGGATGCACGCATGCATAGCATAAGGATGCTAAATTAAACATGCCCTAATACTAACCATTAAAAGCAGGTAAGTAAAAGGGAGAAAGAAGTGGGGGATGGAAGACATGCACACACACACCCACACTTATTACAAATTCGCCCTCGCTCGAAGGGGCCAAAAGAATAATACAATTTAATCAACTGACAAGCTAATTAAATAATTTATACAACACTTAACTAATTAACGAATCAATTAAGCTACTGAAAGCAGTAAAAGGCCTCGGGAAGAGGGATGCACGCATGCTCGGGTTGGCTTCACTCGGAAATCCACCGCCATGCACAAGCTGCCTCTGTTTGCACTGTTTCTCTCCTCTGAAGACTGCACAAATCCCAAGGAATGCTTTCTGAACACTGTGGAAGGTCACCGGCCATGAGGAATGGTCACCGGCCAAAGGGAAGTGGTTATCGACCATCTATTGAACTCTTGGCCACCAATTCATGGCCGGCTGGCACTGAATGTAGTCGGTCGGCCACCTATGCCTGCAGAATCTTGTTTTGACAGCAGCAGAGGGCAAAACATGGCATGATAATGCATTTGAAGCAATGTTTGCACCAACCACACTCCTTATCATATTCATGACTCAAAGGAGTTTGGTACTCGGCCCTTAGACCACCAATCGCGCATTCCGATGCGTGATGGCCAAAGAGGCCAAGTTGTGCATTTTGATTTCAAATGCAATGCAAATCGAACGAACACATAAAGATCCAACCTCTATCATGGTGATTCAAGTGGCAAGGCATGCGTGCAAGATGCAATGCAACCTAGGCATGCGAGCTAAGTATGCACTATGAACATGAGGGCAAGCAATGCAAACATGCAACATGGACAACATGCAAACATGTAACAACATGTTAAGTGGCTAAAAAGAGGGAATACATGCCAAATGTATTACAACCCAATCATGCAACAACATGTCATGCAGCTCAAGCAATGCAACAAGATGCAATTACAGATGGCATGTGACAACATGCAAGGCATGCATGCAATAACATGGTGGGATGGACTTACACTAACATGGGTAGCTCTCAAGCATGTCAAAATCAGTGGCCAAATGCCAAGGAAATGAGGGCCAAAACACATACAAACATGCATGCAAACATGGTCCAACACTTAGGCATAAAGAAGCAACTTTTAAGCACACTTAAAAGGGATAAACAAGGGCAAATAACATGCATATAACGCTCTAAAAATCATGTTAGAAAAGGGTGCCATACCAACTTGACAAGACAAGCATAGCATGCGATAATGTTCAAAACTCAAGGCAAGCCAAGGGGCTTAAACCATGGCCATGCCAACCAAGCCTCAAAGGGCCAAGGGGACTCAAAACCACCCCAAGGCAGACCAAAACAAGGTCAAGCGCACACCTAGATGGCATCTAAATGGCCTAAATCTAAAGGCATGCAAAATGAACCAATCATGGACCCTAACACACAAACCTTTTGAAACGTCAAAGGAGACATAAATGCAAGTATACAAGCATGCTATATGAACTGAAATGACATGGTAAGTGGTTCCAAACCACTGAAACAAAGCAAGTAAAGCATGCTAGAGGGGTCAACACTCAAGGCTCACAAGGGGAATTGCATGGTAGCTATACAAAGCAAAGCATGGATGACCTGAGCAACCAAAAATAGACCTCAAGCATACTAAAACATGCTTAAAAGCTTCACAAAGCTAAGCCAAAAAAAGTAAGCATGATAGTCTAAATGCAAGGCACATGTTAAGGCAATTCATGGCATTACAAGACAAGTATGCAAGGCAAGCATGGTGTGTCTAAACCAAGTAAAAATAGTGCTATATCATGGCAAAATAAGCACAAATAACACTTAAGACATGGCCAACATGAACTCAAGAATGGTGCTCACACATGAGGCAACAATGACACATTTTGAAGACAACAAGGAGAGGGGATGGCCCTCTCCTTCTTAGGACCTCAAACCACCATCCTCACCACTGAAATCCCTCAAGATTTCAGTGGTGAGGAGGCCCAAAAAAGGTGGTCCCGGAGCTCACCAAAATAGTACAAAATGGGGGTCAAACAACCCCAAACACCAAAACAACCTTAAACAACTATTTTAAGCAAGTAAAAAAAGAACTTTTATATGTTATATACTAAGCTTAAAACAGCAACCAAATATGGCTAAAAGCCTATGCAAGAATGGGGAATAAAGGGCAAGTTTCTTACCCTTGAAGGCTTTCTTCAAGAACAATGCTCCAGCAGCTTCCTCCAGCTTGAATCCACCCCAGAACTCCAAGAACAACCCTCTAATGCCTCAGCAACTAAAGGTATGGTGTAACACTAGGTGTTTGTGCACAAAAGTAAGGACAAACACACATATATACACAAAGAGAGGAAGATATAGAGATAGAATAGATACACTATGCTAACCCTAAAACCAGACCTCTGGAGCTTTTTTTTGTGACCTTTGGGGAGGGAGGAGAAGGCCTCCCTTTATAGAGATTCACTCTTGCAAAGCTTACAAAACAAGCTAAGCAAGAGTGAAATCCCTCCATACACGTGTATGGAGGGGGGGCAAAGTGGGTGCCAGCTATCACAGCTGGCACAAAATATCTGCCAAAAGCAGATGCACAATGGTCGGCCAGCCAAAAATGCCAAATTGACCTAATACATGGTCGACTGACCAAAAAGAGTGCCGGCCGGCCAAAAATTTTGCCGATGGCAACAAAACAATTGCCGGTGGCCTCAAGCCATGGCCGGTGAGGTGTGGGGATGGCTAATAAGCCATTCCCTTCCTCTCAAAAGCAAAACACAAGTGTTTGGTGCAAAACCAAACACAAAACAGTCGAGTTGAGAGGTCTTGAGGCAAGGCGCGTGGCCGAGACCTCCGGGAACTCAAGACGAACAAAAACAATGATGATCACCGAGTGTTCAAACGGTGACGTCCAAGTCTTGAGGATGGTCAAAAATGAAATGTCTACACCGGGCTAACCCTAAGAAACTCCAGATCTCAAAGGCATTCTTAAGTTGTTCCTAATCTTGCATTGCCGCTATCTTAGAAAAGTCTACAGTCACCCTTTCCCCGGATACCATATGGCCTAAGAATTTCATCTCCTTCAACCAGAACTCACACTTCCCAAGCTTAGCATACAATTTGAGGGCTCTAAGCAACTCAAGTACAATCTGCAAGTGTTCCTCGTGTTCCTCCTCAGAGAGTGAGTAGATCAAGATGTCATCAACAAAGACAACCACAAAACGATCTAAGAACTCACGGAAGATTCGATTCATCAAATCCATAAACAAGGCCGGTGTGTTGGTTAGCCCTAAAGGCATCACTAGAAACTTATAGTGGCCATAAGGCATACGGAATGCCTTTTTTCAAATATTCTCCTCCTTAACCCTTAACTGGTGATAACCTAACCTCAAGTCTATCTTAAAAAAGTAACAAGACCCCTTCAATTGATCAAATAAGTCATCTATAGTGGGTACTTGTTCTTAACAGTTACCTGGTCCAATTTCTGGTAATCAATACAAAGTCGCAGTGTGCCATCCTTCATCTTGGCAAAGAGAGCCGGTGCTCCCCAAGGTGAAGTACTAGGGTGGATAAAGCCCTTACCTAGCAATTCTTGGAGTTGAATCTTAAACTCACTCAACTCGGCAGGTGTAAATCTATACGGTGCCATGGAAATCAGTGGTATGTTGGGCACTAAATCAATAGAGAACTCAATCTCACGGTGAGGTGGTAAACTAGTGAGATCCTCGGGAAAGACGTTTGGGTATTCACAAACTACCCTCAACAACTTTGCTCGGATCACATCACTTTCAACACCCAAGAATGTAGCAAGAAGGAGACTAAGCTCGCCCCGACCATGCAGATCATACACGGGTAACAAGGATCTATCAACTCAGTTCTCTAAGAAATAAAAATAATCACCACTTGAGGTGCACACCATAACTCTCTACAGTAACAATTTATAATGGCCCGATAGGACGACAACCAATCCATGCCTAAAATGACGTCAAAACTCAACATATCAATCAACACACAAGCAAAAGGAAGTTGGCGACCGACAACCTCTATCTTAGAACCCCGACACCCCTAGTCCAACACAACGTCACCACCAACAGGTGACTCTACCTTGATTGGAGATGCTAATTGAGCTACTTTTAACCCCGATGCGGATGCAAATGCAGATGAAATAAAAGATGGTATGCAGTAGTATTAATCAACACATTGGCAATATAATTATACAACAAGAAGTTACCTTTCACTACCGAAGGTCCTGGCAACAAATCTGGCATGGTAACAGCATACACACGCCCTATGGGTCTTTGCTCTACCTGCTCACCCCTTGGAGCACAAGTCTAAAACACTGATTTAAGCGGAAGAGGCTCATTGATTGGTCCTCGAGGCCTGAGCTAACAGTGTAGGCCGATGTCTCTGTGTCTGCCTCAAACCAGAAGCACCAGATGTGCCACTTGATTGAGAGAAAAGCCTCCTCATGTGCCCTAATTGCTCACATTGATAACTGGTATGCGGTTGCCCTCTCCCCTGACTTTGGCTCTGAGGACGAGTCAAAGACGGTGTATACTGTTGCCCTCCTCCTCTCTGTGGGCAAACTAAAGAGTTGTGGCTTAGCTTATCACACTTAAAGCAAGTGATCCCACCTTGACCACCTCTCCCTCACCCAGAACTCAATACAGGAAAGGTGGATCTAGACTATACAAACTAGGACTACTGTGGGGTGGAACCCCTCTGCCTCTTGTTGTCTCGAGTCTCCCCCTAAACCTCCTGATTTCTCTTCTTGGAGTCCCTCATTCGCTCCTCCTCCGATTGAACCATGATCTCAAGATGAGCTGTCGCTCCACAAGGTGTTCATAATCCCTAATCATAGACCCATCCACTTTGAAAGGAAGCTCGGTCCTCAACCTCTTCTTGAACTCAATGCAACGGTATTCCTCCGTCGCCACAAGTTTCAGTGTAAACCTCTACATACTAGTAAAGGCAGCCTAAAACTTGTCCACCAGTGTGTGCAATTGCTTAAGCTTCAAAAACTGCTCTCTCAACTTCTTCCTAGCAGTGGGACGTAAAAACTTATCCTGAACTTATTCAAGAACCCATTTGAAAACCCTTCTTTTGATTTTTAAACCAAAATCCTAGATTTCGTTCCAAAATTCCCAAATCACAGTATTGTTTAGAAAAACAAATAACCAAGTTAAAAACCATACAAAAGTGTGGAGAAATCCCTACCTCAAGCTAGAAGGCAAGAGAGAGCGTGAAGAAACCTCGACGAAGCCGAAAATCAACTTTGCTCTAATTAGAATGAAGCTGTAGGTGAGCTCTACCTTTTTCTCAAAGGGACTAGGGTGTAGAGATCAATGTATGATAGTGTATTTGAAGGTAGAAGATGAGTTCTAAAGAGAGAGAGAGAGAGAGTAAATCTAGGTTTTTAGAGTGTAGAGAGAGAGTTTAAGATGATAAAATGACTAAAAATGTGAGTTTTACGAACTGATATACGCACAGATCGCTCGAGCGACCAAAACACCACTTGAGTGACCAAACACAATAAGCGAGACCGCTCGAGCGAACAAAGTTACTGCTCAAGTGCATAATGACACCCTCCTAGAAGTTTTGCAGATAAAGGCTAACCACTCGAGCGTAAGAAAGACTACTCGAGCTAAGACCGCTCGAGCGCAAGGAAGATCACTCGAGCTAAAAACACTGCCCTCCCAGTACTTTTGTAGGCCTGTAAAAGTACAGATAGTTCCCAAAGACCGCTCGAGCAAACTAACAAAAATCTGAGCGAAGACTCCTTTGAAAAACGGACTCCCAACCTGTTCCAAATGCAACAATGACATCCAAATAACCAAGCTCAATCCAAAATAGGATGTAGAAGGGTGTGAACAACCATTTAATATAAGAAATCCTAGATCTAAAATAGTAAACAGGTCGGGTCTAAATCAGAATTGTTATAATCTCCATCTTGCTCACACTGACAAAGGATGGTAGAACAATGTTACCGATGACACTGGCATTCAGAGGAGGTAAATCACTTAACTAGGAGGGACATTACTTTAAGCTTCCACACTTAGATCAGGGAGAGCCTTCGGGCAAGGACAAGAATGCTAAGAGAAAGAAAGAGAAAGTAGTAGAGGACGACTTGGTGTTGAAACAACTGAAAAAGATTCAGGTAGACATTTCCATCTGGGGGCTTTTCAGGGCTTCCTAGGAACATCGTCAAGTAATGCTTGCAATTTTTAGCAAGGCAAACTTATTAATTGACACTATGCCAGACCAACTTGTGTCACTAATCTCTCCACGAAAGATGTAGTCCCAGTAGTGACTTTTTCAAACAAAGAGTTACAACTAGAAGGATTAGGGCATAACAAACCTTTGTATGTATCGCTCGAGTGCAGAAAGAAGTCCTGTTGTTCTGATTGACACTAGATTAGCTATTAATGTATGCCCTTCATGCACTACTTACACGATAGGGTTGAAATCGGCAAATTTTGCACCCACAAGTCAATTGATCTGAGTGTATGACAACACCAATTAAGAGTTCATAGGAACTATTAAGGTGCAGATAATGGTGGGCCCATCCAAACATGAGGCCGAATTCCATGTCATGGACATTCCTGTAACGTTCAACTTGCTGTTGGGAAGGCCATAGTTGCATAAGATGAAGGCAGTATCATCCACAGTGCATCAGTTGGTAAAGTATCTGCATAAGAAAGGGGTTACCACTGTTTTTAGGAATTCATCCATTCATCCTAGGCTTGACATCACAACACCTGTGCTAGAGATTAACCATAGGAAAGAAGATGTTTTCTCTTGGGATTTACTCTAGCAAAAGCTTAACTGGTTTAGACAATCATGGCCAAAGATGAGGGGATGTATGTTAGTGCTATGTCGATTTACTTTATGAGTAAATTGGGGCACATTATTGGAATGAGATTGAGAAGAAACGAAAAGAAAAGAATCGTTCTAAAGTGATACACAATCTGCATGCGTTTGGGGTAGGGTATGTACCTATGGGAGAAGATTGGAAGAAGAAAGAGAATGAAGTAAGAGATAGAGTTAAGGCAAAGAGGGCTGGAAAGCAATATGAGCTGGTTCACAAGCCAATCTAGGAACTCTAAATGGAATTTTGTTACGCAAGGAGATGACTTCCCTTTCTGTGGTTTTCCCCGAGCCACAAGATTGATCATGTGACAAAGAAACACCTTCCCAGGTTTGAGATTTTCTTTAGGCATGAACTTTCCGAAAGTGATGAAGAGTGGGTGGATCCAACCATCAGCATTGGTCAAGGCAAAAACAACATGTCAGACAATAGCAGAGTGGAGGCTCTAGAACTAACACTAGCTGAAAATTGACCTGGTAATTCATAAAATGGTTTATCTCAAAATTAATCTTGGCTTGTGAACCACTATTTAGCTTGTGGAAGAAAGGAAAGAAGTTTTAACGGGATGATCGATATCAATTTGCATTTGAGCAAGTTCAATAGTATCTCCAAAATCTACATGTGTTATCATCGCCTAAGCTAGGGAAACCGTTTATCTTCTACTTATTAGTGATCAAATCAACCATGGAGTGCATGCTGGCACAAGAGTCAGATGAGAGGATGGAAAAGGCCATCTACTACTTGAACAAGAACATGTTGAAATACAAGACCCACTAAACCTCCTTAGAAAGGCTTACCTAACTTTGGTTTGGGCTACTAGGAAATTGAGGCACTACTGTAGACACCCCATTTTTGACCGTTCTTAAGACTTGGTTGTGCTTGCAGGTACATCCAGCAACAAGTTTGGTTGTTCGCCGAGCATTCAAACTTCGCAGCGGAACGTCACAGGTTTGAGGTTTCCAAACCCTGTTTCATTTCTGCCCCATCTTTGGACCATGCTTTGGTCCCTCCCTTTTGCTTATTTTAGTGCACTGCTGGCCATGATCAAGGGCTGCCGGCCATGGTCTAAGCCCTGCTGGCCATTGATGAGGCCTGTCGGCCATCAATGAGGCACTGCCGGCCACCACTGATGGCCGGCCGGCCAGCATGATTCAAGAGATAGTATTTTAGATATTTTGAGCTAGCTGTGGCTCACTAAGCCATCCTCCATACACGTGTATGGATGGATGGAGGCAAGTTTAAGCTTGTCAACCAAGCTTTTGCTTGCATTGCCTATATAAGGGGAGGTGCCTCCCCCTTCTCAAGGGTTCAGAAAATTTCAGAGGCAAATATCTCTCTCTCTCTCTCTCTAGATCTCTCTCTATATATATATATATATATTATGCTCTATAGTGTTTGAAAGTGAGTGTTCTTGGCATATTTGCACACAACCCTCCTACCTAACATCTTGACTTTGGAGCTGAGATTCCATAAGGCTTGTTTGAGCTCTCAAAGCTTGGTTTTTGCCTCAGAAGTGCCTGTTTTGCTGTGGTTCTTCAAGGGTGAGTAGTTACCCTCTCTAAGCTTTGTTTTGGTTAACTGTTTAGCCATTTTTGCATGCTTCTTTTGGCTTAGCTTTCAACTATAAAAACTTTTATTTTTAAGTGTTAAAAATGGTTGTTTAAGGCCTCCTTGGTGTTGAGGGTGTTCTGCCCTCTTGTGTGCCTTATTTATTTAAGCTTGGTGCCATCTTTTAAAGCTTTAGAGGCACCCTTTGTTTGGCCTTTCTACCACTGAAACTCAGACGAATTTTAGTCGTAGAAACCATGTTTTAAGGTCTAAAGTAGGAGGGGGTGGCCTATCCTCCTTGCTTCTTGGTTCTATGTCTTGTTGGCCTCATACTTGAGCATATTTTTCTAGCATGTGTTGGCTTGATCTCAGCCTATTTTTTGTCTTATTTCAGTATGTTGTAGCTCTGTTTTGGCTTGGTTGAGTCACCTTATGCATGCTTCATGTACTTGTAGTACAATCCTACTCATAAGCCTAACATGCTTCATGATTTGGCATATTATTCTAGCATGTATTGGCTTCATTCCGGCATGTTTTTGGCCATTATTTGACATGCTTTAGCTCTGATTTTGGGTGTTTGGGTCACCTCTTGCATGCTTTTGGTTCTTGTAGAGCAATCATGCTTGTTGGCCTAACATGCTTCATGCTTATAGTTCATCATTCTAGCATGTGTTAGCTTTGCTCCAGCACATTTTTGCCACTGATTTAACATGCTTGAGGTCTGTTTTAAGTGGTCTTGGTCATATATGCTTAGCTTTGTATAGCTATAGTGTAGTTGGGCTTCACTAGCTTTGTGTTTGAGATCTCTAGCATGCTTTGAATGTGATGATTGCATGCCTTAGCCTCATTTCTTACTTGATTTCAGTGTGTATAGTGTAGTCACACTCTCACATGTTCCACTCTTTCAATGCTTTTGAGAGATGTGACTTACACCTTGTTTATAAGCTAATATGTATGCATGCTTGTCTAAGTTTGTGGGCTACCATTTCAGCATGTTTTGGTTTTTGTTTTGGCATGGTTGAGGTCTATCCATAGTTGGTTTGGTCATTTGTGCTATGTATTGCATGCCTCTTGTGTAGAGCCCTTTGCTAGCCTTATGCTTTAAACCCTCTAGCATGCCTTATTTGCGATGTTTATGTGATATGACATCATTTAACATGTTATTTCAGAGCATATAGACTCGCCATACTCTCATGTATATCACTCTTTAATTGTGTTTGAGAGTTGAGTTTTGTGCCTTGTTTGTGAGCCATAACTTGAGCATGCTTTTCTTGCTTCTTGTGTTTAAGTTTCATCACATTTCAGCCACTGTTTTGGCATGCATGAGGACTGTTTGGGGCTGGTTTAGTCCATTGAGCATTGTATTGCATGGTCCTTGTGTTGTATCCTTCGCTAGTTTTGACGCTTAAGTCTCTTAATATGTTGTGCATACGTTGTTTGTGTGTTAGAGTCTTGCGTTTCATGCCAAGATTAGCATGTTGTTTGCATAGCATGTTGTTTGTGTGCATTGTATCGTGTTCAACCGGACGTTATGTTGAACACAAGGTGGATTGGTCCACTTCATATTCAAAGTGATGAAAGTGAGCCAATCCCCTTTATTTCCATTGCCTTTGACTTCTCATGGTAAGGCCATGGTCTTAGAGTCTTGTTTGCATTGCATTCATTGAATGTGTACAAGATTGGATCTTTGGCCATCAAGCATTGAGATGCTTGATTGATGGTCTTGGATCCAATGGTGCCTCTCCCTTGATGTTTTGAGGTGATATGGAGTGGCATGGAACATACATGCCCTAGGGAGACTCTCCATTTCCTCTGTTTTTGTGCTCTGTTGCAGAATGGTGTCACAGCACACCAGTGGCCGGCAGTGCTTCACAGATGGCTGGCACCCTCTCATTGTTGGCCGGCAGAGGCCCATCTTTAGCCGGCAGGTGGCCGGCAGTATTGGTGCACTCCCCAGCATGGTTTTGGTAAGATCCAGCAACAAGTTCTCAAGGACATCCTGCAAACAGAGCCTCAAGAGAGCAACCGGAGAGC
The DNA here is from genome assembly GCA_030407325.1 of Camellia japonica. Taxonomy (NCBI): domain Eukaryota; kingdom Viridiplantae; phylum Streptophyta; class Magnoliopsida; order Ericales; family Theaceae; genus Camellia; species Camellia japonica. The sequence continues at coordinate 64,357,469 of JAPPVO010000014.1, read as the reverse complement.
TTTTTGCAGTGAGAAACCGAATGCGAGCATGCATATTCAACTTCTTGAAACAAAGCTGGAGTAGCTTAGTTTAAATGTTTACTTGTTTGTTAGCCTTTGGTTTTTGTAATTTAATTAATTTGTTAATTAGTCAAATGTTGTAATAATTAAGTAGCTTAGTTTAGCTATTTCTTTATCGGTTGTAATAATTAGGCTAATTAGCTTAATTAGATTAGTTAGCCTAGCTTAGCTTGGATTAGCTTAGCTTTTATTCGGACCTTCCGTTGAGAGGGCAAAATGTTGTAATAAGGGTGCGTGTGTGTGTGAATGTCTTCCAACCTCACGTCTTTCTCCCTTTTATTTATCCATTTTCGGTGTTTAGACTAGGTCATATTTCAATTAGCATTCCTTATGCTATGCATGTCTGCATCATTCATTTGTATTGCATGCACCGGGCTCGGCGCATCATTCAAACTGCATCGTATTTCAATACCTATTTGAATACATGTTATCAAGTGTTGCATTCATATGCCATTTTAGATAGCCGAGACTATTTTAGTTGCATTTTTGCATGTGTTGCATTAGGCATCGTAACATAGCTAGGATCGTACATGATTACTGACTAGCTTTTGTTTTGGCTCCGAGTACACTGTAAGTGTTTATGCTTTAGCATCCTCGCACGTGTGTAAGTGACTGCCATGATAGCATGCTTGCCATGAGGCTCTGTGCTTAAATGCTATAACTGCTTGAATGCCTGTGGATGAAGGCTTCATTGCTTGAATTGGAACAATTCATCAAAATGTGCATTTTAAGCCCACTTGTTTGTGGCAAATCATGTTGTTTTAAGCCCACTTGAGGGTGGCAAATCCGCACTTTAGCCTACTTGCGAGTAGCACTTTCAAACCATTTTCACAAACAAACATGAGATGTTTTGTTCCAATTCAGGCGATCTAGTCTATACTTGTATGCTGTGCGCATCACATAGTAAGTTAGTTGATAAATCAGAACAAGAACACATGTGTTTTCAAAAAAACATATCATGTCACTACAACAAAAAAGGGTTTTTACGACGCGCAATGCACGCCGTAAAAACCCTTTTACGACGTGCAGACGCACGTCATATTATGACCAGTCATGGAAAGTCATTCACTTTCAACGACATGCTTTGTACGCCGTTAAAAACTATTTAACGACAGATTTTGTGCGTCGTTATTATTTTTTCTACGACATGCTATAGCACGTCGTTAAAAACTATTTAACGGCAGATTTTATACATCGTTGATACTTTTTCTATGACTACTTTTGCACGCCGTTAATTAGTGAGACAAATAACGACGCTGATTGCGCGCCGTAAAATATGTAATACAACGACTTATTATGCCTGTCGTAGAATATGCAATTTTTTTTTTTTTTTTTAAATTCAGCAGATTCCATTTGACCAATTTTATACAATCTAACAAATATTACAAATAAGCATCACAAAATATCAATCAACCACCAAAATATTATTTGAAACATCAAAAAAAAACTATATTCATAAATTATAAACATTCAACAATTGTCTATACATTCTAAACATTTAAAAATTATATCCTTAAGTTTTAAACTGTACAAAAAGTTTAAACTATCCAAAACTATGCATATCTAACTTACTAAACATATCGACAACTATTAAGAGATTATCTAAAACTACTGACAACAGTTCCTATAGCAATTGCAGCTGAAGTTGTAGCAAATCCACTTGCTCCTATCACAGTGACGAGGGTGCCCAATGTATGTATTAAGGCATATAAACCCGCGGCAATAGCTGGAGCAACTAACCCTGCTGCATTTCTTGTCTGCATGACAAAGAAAACTTCACACACTATTACAAAATCATAAATAGATAACACTTTTTTTGTGTGATGTATCATAAATAGATAACACTATTATAAAATGAATACATTTATACCAAGGGTCTTGCTAACAACGTTCATTAAAAATTAAATCATACAAGTATATCATATTATGTACACATTTTACATATTCTCGTACATTTTGATATATTTTTATACAGTTTTCATTTATTCTACACATCCCAACATTGGCATTTCCATTATATGAATCACAAGTATATCATATTACAACACTAAAATAACACAAGTACATCATGGGTCAAAAGAGATTACCCAATGTGTCAAAAGGTCTTCATATATATATACAAGATCCACAAGTATGCTAGGCCTTCAAGCCCTACTACCTGAAAATAGTAAAATGGAAGGAGTGAGTTAACTCTTTCAGGGAGCTAAATTTATTATCAAAAGGTCTTCACAAATACTTATCTCTTTCAGGGAGCTAAATTTATTATCAAAAAAAAAAAAATCAAATCAAATCAAATCTTGTGCAAATCAAATCTTGTGCTAATTTAACTCAAAATATTTTTAATTAATTTCTAAACTAGTGACCCAATTCTGCCCATAAACCAACTTATGATCTCACTTTCTAAACAATCAGAGCTCTAATATCATTTCTCACTACTTACCTTATTGGCCCAACAATTTGTTTACCAACATGACTCAACAAGCGTAAATCAATAATAATAGCCTACTTCATTCATGATATAGCATTCTAATATTTCATATTCGATCAATGTATGATGAATGATTTAATGAAGATGTCAAAGGTGATAAATAATGTGTAATTCAATTAAACAAGTTAACGGTAATTTGATAATTATAAATAAAAAAAATTCCTAAATTCTCATCTTACCCAAAGGCATATGGTAAATTAATTTTTTTTTATTTCACTTCACTTTCTATACTTTTCATTTTTATCATATTTAATCACTTGAGTTGAATGCATGATTAATTAAAAATAAGTTCACATCAACTCAAACATTGTTACTTACCTTAACACACATTATTTTAAGATTTTTCTTCTTCTTCTTCTTCTTCTTCTTCTTTTTAAATTTAAAATAAAAAAAAAAATTTGAAAAATTAAAAAAAAAAAAAAAAAAACTCAATTAAGTAGGAAATCAGATAATGCTCCTGGAGGTCAACTGATCTAAAGAACCAGAATATCTTTCACATCAACTCAAACATTGTTACTTGCCTTAACACACATTATTTTAAGACTTTTTTTTCTTCTTCTTCTTTTTTAAAAAAAATTAAAAAAAAAACTAATTAATTGAATTTCCTGATGCTGTTTCAGTTTGTCTTTGCACATGCCTGTAGCAAGCCCGCGGGGGACCTCGGCTACAGTTCGGACTCCCTTTTTTGTGTTGCGGTTCTAAATCTGAACCAAAGAGTCCAACTCTGGCAAATCGTTTTGAAGAAAAACAGATTTTTGAAAAGTAGTGCCAAACATGGACTGCTTTGCCAGATTACAGAGTCGCCACCTAAATATTTTTTAATGGGGGAATTTAGGAAACCCTGACTCGGTGCCGAAGGCCACGTGTCCGTCATCACCAAAGTGACTTGGCTCGGGAGCTTGGGTACGATCGGGGAAGGTCAGCTATGAGCACCCCCTTTCGCCCGGTCCGAAAACCGGCCTCTACTAACCGTGATATCCTTTTTTGAAAACATTACATGCTCTTATTCCGGTTATTAGCCTAGAATTACTATGTGATGCGCACAACACAAAAGTATAGACTAGATTGCCTAATTCGGAAATAATCATTGCATATCCGTTTTTGTCTCGAAAAGCGTGCCGATTTTGCTACTCGCAAGTAGGCTAAAATACGGATTTCAATGAGTTACTCCAACTCAAGCAACCCAACCTCCACCCACAGGCATTCAAACAGTTTATAACACATAAGCATTTAGCCGCATGGCAATCATATTGTCATGGCAAACATTCACACGCATGCGAAGTGCTAAAGCGTAAAAACTTACATCGTACTCCGTGCCAAAACAAGGAACTGGTTAACAAACATGCATGACCTAGTTCATGTTAAGTGGCTAATGCAACACAGGCATAGATGCAATCTAGAGTAGGCTCGGCTAACCCTAAACATGGCATGTGAAATGCGCGAGTAGCATATATTCAATTTGGAATTGAAAATTGCAATGCAGTTTGTATGATGTACCGAGCCCGGTGCATGTAAACAAATGCATGAATGCACGCATGCATTGCATAAGGCATGCTAAAATAAATGTGCCCTAATCTACCAACATAAGCGGGTAAATAAAAGGGATAGAAAGAAATGGAGGTTGGAAGACATGCACCCACGCACTCACACTTATTACATTTTTGCCCTCACTCGGAGGGACCAAAATAATAATACAGATAATTAACTACGCAAGCTAATTAATTATTACAAATTCACTAAATTAATTAGACAAATAATTAATCTAATTAAAACAGTAAATGCCTCGGGAGGAGGGCCCAAATGCAGCGCGCGTTCGGAGTTGGCTCGGAATCGCACTGTCATGCAAGTGTGCCTCTGTTTTCCTGCTATCCTCCTTAGAAAATTTCCAAAGTCACAGGAGTGCCTCTCAGGGTACTGGGGAGTACCACCGGCTGAGGTACAACACCACCGGCAGTAGAATAAGCTCACCGGCACTGAAATAAGCAATCGGCTGTTTGTTGACTGCCGGTCGGCACTAAATAGTGCCGGCCGGCACTTAATACCTGCAGAACCTGCAACTCACAGCAGCAGAGGGAAACAACTTGCATGGCAATGTGATTCAAAGCATGTATGCACTAAACACACCCCTTATCATGTTATTGACTCAAAGGGGCATGTGCCTCGATTCCCGGACCACCAATCGCGCATTTCCATGCATGATGGCCCTAAGAACCAAGAATGCAACTTTGATTTCAAATGCATGCAATGCAAACAAGCAAACAAGGGTGCTCAAACCTCTATCATACTTCATTCAAGAGGCTTAACATGCATGCAAATGCGATGCAACCCTAAGCATGTTATCTATCATGCAAAATGACCAATGTGATGCACTTATGCAAGGCACACAAGCAAGCATGCAAACCAATGGGGGATGGACTTACACATGAATTAGGCAACTCTAAAAGGTCTAAAATCAGTGGCCAAAGTGCTAAATTATGAGGGCCAAACACACATGCACACATACACATGTTAAGGTACCAACACTTAAGCATAACAACAACATTCAAGCACACTTGAAGTGAGTTAAACATGGACAATTGATATGCATATAAAGCTCTGAAAATCATGCAAAATATGATGCCAAATGATGCAACAAAGCAAGCCAAAGCATGCAACAAATGGTCCAAGTCTTGAAACAAGCCATGAAGGCTTAAACTAAGGCCAAGTCTACCAAGCCTCACAAAGCTAAAGGGACTCAAAACAGGTCACAAGCAGACCTAAACAAAGCCTAAGGAGCATCTAGATGGCATCTAAGAGGCTCAATCACAAAGGCATGCAACATGACCAAAACATGGAGCATTCAACACAAGCTTTTAAAGCATTAAAGAAGCAATTAAAGCATGCATACAAGTACACTACAAGGTCTGAAATACCATGCTAAATGGTTCCAAAACATTGAAAATAGTGCAAGCATGGTATACTACACATGCATACTCCTAAGGCCAACAAGCCAAATGCAAAGGAGCTATGTAATGCATGATAAGATCGACCCAAATGGCTATGGACAGAGCTAAATCATGGCAAAATAAGCATACAAGCTTCACAAATGCAAGCTTAAAACATGCTCGAAGCTAAGGCATACGACCTAGGCATGTTAAGGCATAAAGAGGCATTACAAGGCAACTATGCTAGGCATGCATAAGAGACCTAAACCAACTTGAAATCATGTTATAACATGGCAATATAAGCATGGAAAACAAGTCAAACATGCTCAACACACACTCAAGCATGAAGCTCCATAAGGAAGCAAAATTTGCCCTTTTCAAGGACATCAAGGAGAGGGGGTGGTCCTCTCCTTCTTGAGACTTCAAGGCATGCTCTTCACCACTGAAATCCCTCAAGATTTCAGTGGTGAAGAGATCCTATCACCAAAGTCTCGGATCTCTCGCCAAATAGCACAAAAAGTGGCCTTTTCAAGGCCTAAAGGTGGTCAAACCTACCCAAACCACTAAACACTCTTAATATACAATGAAGAGGGTCAAAAATAGAACTTTTATGTGCCAAACACTAAGCTCAAAAACTACTTTAAAGCAAGTAAAAATAGAGTGCAAAAATGGGGGAAAAAGGGTAGTTTTGTTACCTTTGAAGACCACCTTCACAAAGGTTGGAGTGGATGGGTCCTTGAGCTCAAAACCAGTCAAGAATACTAAAAAACAGCCCTTAGAACCTCAGTTGCAAGGATAAGGTGAGACACTAGGTGTTTGTGTGCAATAGTAAGGCACAAAACACCTAGATTTCAAAGAGAAAGAGAGAGATAGAGTGTATATCTATTCTAACCCTAAAAGAACCAGAGCTCTCACTCTCTAACAATGTCTAAAGCTCTCAGATTTTGTCAACCCTTGAGCAAAGGGAAGAGCCTTCCCTCTTATAGGCAAAAAGCTTACAAGCTTAGTCCCTAAGCAAGCTCATCCCTCCATACACGTGTATGGAGGGGAAACCAATTGCACACAGCTGTCTGAAAATATCTCAGAAAGCAAGTGCACAGTGTCTGGCCGGCAGAAAATGTTATTTGACAAAATTTAGTGCCGACCGGCACAAAAGAGTGCCGACCGGCACAATATAGTGCCGATGGAAACTCTAGCCAGCCGGTGGCCTCTAGCCCCAGCCAGTGGTGTGTAGGGATGCCTTACAAAGCATTCCTTGCCCTTTCAAGGCAAAACACAAGTGTTTGGTGCAAAACCAAACACAAACGGTCGAGTCCGGAGGTCCTGAGGCGCGGCGCGCGAGCCGAGAACTCCGGGAATCTCCAAACGAACACAAACATGGATAATCACCGAGTGTTCCAACGGTGACGTCCAAGTCTTGAGGACGGTCAAAAATGGGGTGTCTACAGTTGCCCTCTTTGACAGAACTCGAAAGTCATAACAATGACGGGAGTGAATGTCAAAGCCCAGAGACGACCCATTTTTGACAAGGCCGAAGACTTGGACAGACATACAAAGCGCAAATGGTTGAACTCGCAAGCTGCCTACGTATCCCTTAGGAATCAAACCAGCGTAGTTCAGGTGGGAGGCACACATGCCACAGATAAGGTATGCGCCCGTAGGCGGGGGCGAGATGCAACTGATGATGCAAAAGGCCGAGCATAACTTATGATCATGCAAAGAAAGCTGTAATGAAGCATACATGCGACAGTTATAAGCTAACATGCAACAGTCTATACTACAATGCAGAAAGGATGTAAGAGAATTATGCAATTCTCCAAACGTCTCACTCGGGAGATACAATACCTGTGCGGTTCGCCTGGTTCCACCGGCGGTAAATGAACCGTACATACAATATCGTGCCTGAAAAGAAAGCAAACTTAACAGGTACAATATTGTTAGCAACATGCATGACATATGCGATGTGAATGCTAAATAATATGCAATATATACAAAACTATGTATGAATAATGCAAATGATAATGCAATGCAATTAAAACTAATGCGATGCAAACTACATGCGGGGCGATTGAATCATGATTCAATCATGAGCGGTTCGAAACCACACAAATGTCAGATAGATTGATGGAAGTGACAAGTCCGTCTACCATAGAAAAGGTGTCGAAGCCCTCAAGGCGCGAGCGCACACAGAACTATGAGTAATGTAGACAGACATAAGAACAAGTATTGGGTGGATTGACATAAGTGGGGAAACGACCCGCTGATGAGGGAATAATGATCCTAATGCCGGATGCAACAATTACACTACAATGCAATGGAAATGGATACAATGGATATGGCACGCGGGCCAACCAATCTTGCCTAGGAAAGGCATGTACGCGTACAAGCCATGTCTAACATAGAAAAGGTGTCGAAGCCCTCAAGGCGCGAGCGCACACAGAACTATGAGTGTATAGACGTGAAAAGTATGAGCACATACCAGACCAAGCTCAACAAGGAAAGGCGCAAGCCATAGATGGAAGATGATGCAATGAAATGCATGCAAGTTACAGAAAATGCATGACAAATGCACTATACTACAATGAAATGCATGACACATGCATGTGTTTTGTTGTTGTTTTTTTTTTTTGAAATGCATGACATATGCAATATTTACAAATGATGCATGATAATGCATGTATGATGCAACGGCTATGATTGCAGCTTTCCCTATCTTACCAACAGGGCGATATACTAGGTTGGTTCAGTATCCAGAATCGAGGCGTAAACACGCCGCCTCAACCTATGGGGTTTCCATACAGATTTCAAGCCGAGGGTACACCCCCTGGGTATTTAAACCAGACTTTAGTCTCGGAGATCCCGAACCTTTGCGTTCTAGGCATAAGCCATTCAAACTCTAGTTTTCACCGTCCCAGTTGGTCTTCTAGGAACTTACCGCAAAACAGGCAGGTGGCTTTACCAGACCACCGAAAGTCGTTCGGCACGACGAACACCAAAGGAATTGCACCTTCAGAGGATTTAAGGTCTCCTAGACCGGGATGCACAGCGTATGCATGATGTTGAAATGCGCGCCAACGTGCGGCTTTGAGATGCATAACAATGCAAATGAGCGGGTTTAAGGTCTCGCCAGACCGTGCGTGTTTTCGGTCCCGCTGGACCCTCGTTGGGGCAATTTGCATAATGTGACACACGTGCCACACGGGATGCAAAACAATGCAAGTGAGGATGAAATGAAACATGAGGCACGCATACCTCATTGGATGGAAAATGAAGCGCAAAACGAGGCCTACATGCCTCGAGATGTAATGAAATGCAAGATGGGGCACGCGCACCTCATCAGACGAGGGTTTCTCACCTTCCAAGGATTTAAGGTCTCCTAGACCGGGCGTGTTTAGGGTCCCGCCGGACCGGTACGTGTTTAAGGTCTCGTCAGACCGCTGCGAAAATGCAAAACAAAATGCAAGACGAAGCACGCGAGGTAGTACACCGCACGTGACTCGAGATGAAATGCAAATGAAGAAGATGCAAGACGAGACATACGTACCTTGAGATGCAATGGAATGCAAAATGAGGCACACGTACCTCATTTGAAAATGAGATGCAAAACGAGGCACACGTACCTCGTTTGAATGGAAAATGATGCAAGTCACAAGGGACGTGTAAGATGGCGTGACGCGACGCGCCGGACAATGTAATGGATGCATGCAATGCGCACGGGGCAACTTTTGAATCTTGTAAAAGACAAAAGGATACGAAAGGATACAATTCTTGCTTGAATCTCAGTGCCACGCACAGAAGACACGGTCCGAGGTCGAAACGGAAGCCGGTTGAGCATCGGGGATGCACTTTCTTGCACTTTCTTGAGATATGAAGACCCAAAAAACCCCTCACATAGCTTAAACACATCCTTGGGAACACCACCGGCTGGGTGGGGTGGTCACCGGCTGCCACCGGCTGCCTGAACTCATCCATCGGCACAAAAGAGTGCCGACCGGCACAAAATAGTGCCGACCGGCCAAAAGTTGCTGATCGGGGGCAGAACTGCCATTTCACTTCGGGCTTTATAAAATAGGGTTTTAAACCCTATTCTAAACACTTCTATACCGCCGAAAACTCTATTCTCTCTCTCTAGAGTTTGTTTTTCTTGATTTCTCATTGATTTCTTCGCGTTTTACACCCGTTTTTTCGTCGGATTCGCGATATTCTTCGCGTTTCGGACATTTTCAACCGAACAAAACTTCGTTTCGGTGCACTTTTTGCTAGTTCCGCTTTTTCGGGACTTGTTCCCCTTGATTTTGTCTTCATTTCCGTGTATTTTCACACTTCGACCCTTCCGGCCATTTCCGACCCTCTCGGGGTTGACCTTCTCGGTTGACTTTTCGTATTCCGGCTTCTCTGGCCATTTTCTCACCACCATTACTATGGCAGACGATACTCCACATGTCGGGACTCCCCCGGACCATGAGATGGACCCCGGGGTCGAGCTCCTCCCGCTGAGCGAGCGACCATTCGATCCGGCGACCTATCGCCCGGCTATTCACATTCTGCCACCTGATGGACTCCGCCACTTCCGCGGTTTTGACAGGGCTCTGGACCCGGAGCTCCTTTTGCGCGAGCCGACCTCTCACCTATCCTTTGGCGCTGCCGAGGTAACACTTTTCTCTGTTTTACTTTCTGCAACGTAGAACTTTAAACTATCAACTGCCATAGCTGATTGAACCAATTATCTGTTTAGCTCTGATTCACTGTACTGTAGTTGATTGTAGACAACTTCACAACTGACATCTGCTTAGGATTGAGACACATGCACACACACTGCACTAGTCTTAATCACCCAAACATGGCACACCGCATTGTCAATTCGCCGACACTCGGTACTTGTTTGAATCTGAAAACGCACTGTATGCTGTATTTAAACTGAACCACACAAAGCCTGCTGACGCATCATACGTTGGTAATCCACTAAAACATACCGGTACCCGGCATCTGAAAACTTGCACACATGCTAGACTTATACTGATCCGCACGGGAGTACTGACACGTCACAAGTCGTAGTCCACCTACTGGTGCACTGAAGCCTGACATTTGCTTATATCTGAAAAACGTGCACACGTGCACCAAATTTACACTGGACCACTCACAGCACACTGACGCATCACGCGCCGTAGTTTACTGTAAGCACACCGGTACCCGGTTTCAGATTTGTATCGACTTTAACATGTTTCCTCAGAACTGTACATCTCATATTGCTTTGCAACTATTTTTTTGAAACAGGGGGATTCCCATGCCGTCCGCGGGTATGGGAACGTCGTCGCTCGCGACTGGTACGCCGCGCTGCCTGACGCCGTTAGCCGCATCGTAGATCGGGCCGGCTTTGGCACCTTCTGCAGGGGACTCTCCAGACTCTCTGCTTGTAGACCACTTCTTGCCGCCCTGGCAGAGAGGTGGTGGGACACCACTGATTCATTTCACTTATCAGCGACTGGGGACATGACGATGACCCCTTACGACTTCTCGATGCTCACCGGCATCGGGGTGGGGGGTGATCCGATCCCCTTCGATATAGACATGGATGAGTGGACCGCAGCCCAGGTCTACTTGCTCGGCGAGGTGCCGCCACTTGCTCGTCCAGGGTTCGTCCGCTACTCCTGGTTCGAGGTGCAGTTCCGAGTGCAGCCCGCGCTGGTGGACGCAGCTCCGATGACCCAGGAGGCCGCTGAGAGATATGCGCGCGGCTTCCTCATGTTCTTGCTGGGGACCACCCTGTTTGCCGACCGGGCAAACACAGTGCCCCTCTGCCTGCTCAGCGCTTTGGTGGACGTCGAGAGGATTGTGCAGTATGACTGGGGGGGCGCGGCTTTGGCCACCCTTTACGGTTATATGAGCTCAGTCTCTCGTGGCAGTGGACAGCTGCTAGGAGGCTACTGGCGAGCCTGGGAGGTATGTCTTCTTTTGCTGCTTTACATTTCTGCTTTACATTCTCTGTATTTTGCACACTGCGCCCACTGTAGTCCGCTTCCCACGGATTGCATATTGTACACACGGCATACACATACTCTGCTTTACACTGACTGTACACTGTTCACACTGTGCACTCTGTTCAACACAATACACTGCGCAACACACGGCTCCGTTGTTTCTGCTTTATTCTGCATCCTGCTTGATCTGATAGTCATACTGACGTCTGTTTTGCAGCTGTGGGTGTACGCCTACTTCCCCAGACTAGAGCCAGTGCCGGAGACGGAGACCCCTCTGGTCGTTCCCTTCTCTCGCCGTTACGATGGGAGGTGCACTCGGAGGCCCCGAGACACATTCAGCTTCTTCCGCCGTTTCTTCGACACCATCACCCCTACCGAGGTATGTTTTACTTACAGTCGGTTTAAACTTCGCTTTCAAGCGTACATTTCTATATCAGTAAATAATCAACTGTATTTCATTTCAGGTCACCTGGCAGCCGTGGGCTCCACTACCAGCGGTGATACGAGATCGGTATGCCGGCGCCATCGAGACCTCGCGCTACCGGATTTTGCTGGAGGGCCCGGTCTGTCGGGCTTGGTACCTGGGGGAGCGTTTTCTGCGCCAGACCCTCGGGTTGCCAGAGCAGATAGTCCCGGTTCACCCTCCCGAGCACATGAGGGATACCGAGAGGTTTTCTGCGCAGCAGATGGAGGACTACACCCTCGGCTGGGACGAGGACGGCTATAGGGGCGAGGGCGACTACTCAGAGTACGTCCGGACCTTCTTGATGCGGCCTTTGAGCGGGGGCTCCCGAGCTGATCCAGCGAGACCTGCGGCGCCAGCGGCCCGGGCAGAGGCAGGAGCAGGAGTGGGGTCGTCACAGAGGGCCCGAGCTCGCGGCAGGAGGGGAGTGCAGAGGGGACGAGGGACGGGCTGGCCCGCTCTGCCTACCATGGTGACTTACAGGGGGCAGAGTGGGGAGACCTACCAGATCCCTTTTGCTCCTCCTCCGGCTGGTCATGAGTTGGCCGGCATTCCTGACTTGCCTCCGGTATGCATCACTTTTATTTCTGCGTCTTGCATTGTTATTTCATTTCAGTTCATTCAAATATCCCACAGAATACTGATGTATTTAATACTTTTGCAGGCTTCCTCCGAGTATACTCGTCAGTCTGTGGAGCTGAATGCCTCCCTGATGGGGATGCTGCAGCGGACTCTCGACGCCTTGGCCGTCTACGGCCTGCCGGTATGTTCTTCTGACCACAGTCTCAAATCACACTCTGTTTCGCACAATCTGCTATACTGCACAAAAATCTGATAAACTGCTCACGGCTTTCATACACTGTACTCATACACTGCATCTGTACTGATAAACTGTTCACAGCATTCACGCACTGTACTCATATACTGCACTCTGTACTGATAAACTGCTCACAGCATTCACACACTGTACTCATACGCTGCATTCTGTACTGATAAACTGCTCATGGTTTTCTGATGCGTTTGTTCTTTGTATTTTCAGCCTCCCTTCCCGATCCCTCCAGTGGGTGGCGCTGCTCCGGCTGGGCCTCCCCTCTCTACTCGGGATGGCAGGATATTCCCTCGCACTAGAGGGGGACGTGGTCACGTGGGGAGCAGCTCACGAGCTCCAGTTCCAGGAGATGGTGGGTCGGAGGCGGGGACGGAGTCATTTGCGGAGGAGGCCGGGGACAGCTCGGGCTCGGGCTCCGACAGTGACAGCTCCGATGGTGCTTATGTGCTTTTGCCCAGGAAGAGGGCGAGGACTGATCCTTAGGCGTGAGGCCTGCTGCTGATGATGATGATTTTGCTGCTTCTTTTCTTTATTTCTTTTCTTGTACTTTTCTCTTTTTTGTAGATAGAGTACTTTGTACTGCCACAGGCAGATTTTTTTGTTTTCCCCAAACTTTGTACTTGAAGAGATTATATATAAACAAACTTTTTGTCTGAAAAGAGTGTTATATCTGTACATCTCCGCGCATTTCATACTGCATTGCATTGCATCGTTTTACACCTCAAATGTAAATGGTTATTGATCCATTGTCTGAAATCTGAGCATTTGCATGGTACTGATCAGATAACCAACCAACTAACAGCGAACAACCCATACAAACCACTGCTCAACCCGAACACACAGTTCGTAATCTGCTGGGGATTGACCTGCTGGGGATTGATTTGCATATAGCCCATAACACAGTATTTTGGCTTATTCTGCACACAGCAAACCTTGAACAAGTAACCCAATCTAACAAGACGGATCTCAAAACTGAAATTGTTAAGGTTGAAACACACTCGGATGTCCCAGATTTTCCCTTTTCTTCTCTTGCTTTGCACGAATGTAGAAAATGGCACAACATTTAGAGCACAAACGATTAATCTTTGGAAAAGGGGTTTCACAACCGGGGTATCGAGCCTACAACTGAACACAGTGGAAAGGACTCAAATGAAGAAAATAAAAGGCACACGACCTAAACACAACGAGATACACTCGGAAAAGACTCAAAGCTAAATTGAGACCGACAAATCAAAAAGACACGACACACAGACATGTTCATAAGGGGTCCTCAAATCTCGAGGAGCCAGTTCCTCCGGGTATTATTTCCCACCCTTTCTGATTTTGTGATACTCACATCGCTCGGCCCTCGAGCTCGATTTTTCCCACAAGACCTCCTTCTCACTTTTCCCTCGGCTTACACCTCTCTGTTCTTTATTCTCTCATTTTCCATCCCTCCCCTGAATGGTTGATAAATGAATAGAAAGCGGCGGATTCATGCCCGCTACAGCTAGCTCGCGGCTATTTCTTCTGGTAGGTAGAGCGCCTTTCCGGCAAATACGTGCTGACGGTGGGGGGGGAAGACAGGATACCTGGCTCAACTGTGCCCCTAGTTCATTACTCTGACCATTCTTTGTTTTCTTTCTAAAACAGTTTTGATCAAAATGAACGCCAGATTAGCGTGCTTGGGCAATTTTTGATTTGAGAATCATGCAAGTCAGGCCGTGAGCACTGAAAGTTTTCCTTTTGGGTCCAGACATGGTCCAATTTTGAAAAATGAAATAGTTGTCGAGAAATTAAGTCCACTTTAGTGAAAATTTTCAAAAACTATTTTTGCGAACAGTGAACGCTCAACGAGCGCAGAACTTACCCTCGAGATGCGCAACCTCGGATCGGAGGCAATTTGGAAAATTGTCCCTGGCTAAAAAAGGGGGAGAGGAAGGGCAACGGAAAGTTGCCCCTAGTTTGGACGACGACTGAGGGCAACTTACGGCACTTCATGGCAACGGAAAGTTGCCCCTTGTTTGGATGATGCCGCGGCATGCTGTAAGTCAGTCCTTGTTGATGACGATCGGACCCTCGGGCGCGGAGGAGACGGAGGCGGTTTGAATCAATATATGGACACAGTCACCTAGAAGGTGTTGGCGGTTGGATGCCAAGAGGAAGCCGATCACGTAGTTCCCGGTTGCTGCAATTGAGACATTGGATTCAGAGGAAGCAAAGGTGATCAAAGCCATGACATGGACTGAGACGCTTATGGAAGCGTTGGGGGCTGGACTTCGGGATGAAGTTGCCTACGTATCCCAAACATGGGAATCAAGCCTTACGTAGTTCCGGTTAAGGTACACTCGGGTATTTTAACCTTCACTGTTTAGGCTCTAATTTTTGCCAAGGTGCCCAATGCGGGTTTTCGACCTTGCGAGCTTTGTTTTTCTTCTCTTTTTTCTTTTCTTTTTCTTTGCTATTTTTCTGTTCTTTTTCTTTTCTTTTTGCATTTTTGTATCTTTGAATTTTTTCTCTTTTTTTTTCTTTTTTTTCATTCTTTCTTTGCTCTATCTTTTGCCTGGGTCGCCCTTCCGGGTTTTCGACCCAGCGAGCCTCTCAAAGGGTAAAAGTGTAACAAGTCCATGCCAAATGGTTTTGAGATTGAAGCCCTCTGTATCCAGGAGAATGGCTGTTGTATTGATGTGCAGAAGGATCCACCTTTGGCTCTTCGAGCACATCGGATATTTTTTGCCCCTAGTTCGAGGGGTGCTTCTGATTTAGCTTCGCAAGCTTCTTCTGATGAGGTCTGATCTTCTTGATCTGACTTTGGTGCCTCTTGTTCGAGGGCTGCTTCAAATCTGGCCACACGGGCCTTTCATGGCACTGAATGTTTTGAACAGGTTCCGGTTTGCAACAGGTAGATTGAGTCTTGAGGCTGAGAGCGATCCTGGGCTACACAATCTCAAGAGCGATTCCACACAAGTCTTCGCGAGACTGCACAAAATATTTTGTTTTTGAAAGTTTTTAAGAAAGCGACAAATCGCTCGTGCTGAAGATAGTGTGGAATCAGTCTGGGTCGAGCCAGGGTCCTTCTCAGTACTCACGCCGATAAGCATGATTTCATTCATAAAAAGCTTAGCATGCGCTCCTTTTCTCAAAATGATCAAAATTTTGCAAAAGCCGAGGAATCACTTCCTCTTCGTTTTCATCACCGCAGTGTTTGAAAAGGGTTTTATGAAAGCTTAGGTCATTGTGACGATGTTCAAGGCGCAAGAGAGCAGGCGATATGTACTGTCGTTCCATTCACACCCTCCGGCATAGCAACTCAAATAGCAACAAGTACGGGACGTGATAGCCACGGCTGTTTCATTCAGATTTTTTGGCATAACTGGCTCCCTGACAGAAACAGACTCAAAAAGCAAAAACAACTGTTTATAAAACAAAACGGTGTTTGAGGCAACAACCCCGAAATCACCCGGTACTCTATACAAGAGGGACTGACTCATTACAATTAGACAGACCCTTAAGCAAAAGGAATGTCTCAAAACAATGAGACAGGTTCAAGACAAAATAAAAGACCGATTCGACACCCAAGTCAGAATTTACCAAAACTAGCCTTGGCAAGTGCTCAAAAATGCGTGCCAAACGCTGCATCCAAAAATGTGCCAGACACTGCCCACAGGCAATTCATCTGCTGATTATATACTCACGGTATCTGTGTCCTCCGTATCTGTGTCCTCGTACTCCAAGAACTCTGTAGTGATTGATTTGGCCGAGGTGGGCGGGAGGATAACCTTGTTATCAATCAAATCTTGCACCTCGTGACGGAGGCGGAAGCAGTTATCAGTAGCATGGCCTGACTGCTGGTGGGACGCACAGTACTGAGTGGCATCATGGCCTGCTGGAAGGGGTTTGGGGAGTGGCCTAGGATCGAGGGGTGTAAGATGCCCCTTTTTGGCCAAGATCAGAAGTGCCCTAGACAAAGGCATGTGGAGAGGATGGAAGGCCCTGCGCCCTCGGGGCAAGTACTTTGGAGCCTGAACACTCTTGCTAGATGCACTAGCGAACGGGTCAGCGGGTGCGGCTTTGGATTTCTGATTCTTTCCGGATGCAAGGCTGGAAGCGGGAAGAACTGTCTTGGCATGACGGGGCCTATCCCGATTCTCTGATTGACTGGAACTGCCCTCAGGCGGAGTGGGGAAAGCACCCTCCACAGCTTTTGTCATAACTGCAGATACCTGTTGCTTGTTCATCCCTCTGGCTTTCAAAGCCTCTACTGCCCACAGCAGTTGTTCAATGGGGTCGGCATCTGCCTTCATCTTGCCTTTATCACTGGCCTCGGCCTGATTCAGGGCTTGGCTTGATGCGTCGTTACCATAACTGGAGGTCATCTCTGGTTGGTGGAGTTCAATCACAATTCGTCCCAGTAGCGGGGGCTCCTGGGGTACAAAGCTTCCGACGTATGGTGCGACTGGCGGCGAAGCTGTCATTCCATAGGCGAGATCCGTCACGGATCTTTGAAGATCACCTATCATCCCCATTAGTTCAAATGTGGTGGGCTCGCGAGCCTGATACAGCTGAGGGGCCCAAACCGGGTGCGCAGCCGGCGATCTGGGCGGATGCGGCATGTCAACGGTAGTCTCATCTTGTAGGGTGATCCCCTGATTCAATGCGGCCGTCATGACCACAAGCTCTTCTGGATTCTGCATCATGCTAAATTCTGCCTCAGCGAGAAAACACTAGCTACTCCAGCCCAACTCTCTGAATCTCTGAACTGAAACGGAAAACAAACGGTACTTCAGCCCCAGACAGATCAAACACGGGTGTAGCCAAACAACGGTACTATACTGCTGATCACTGTTCCCCAGATTCACTGTTCAAAACTGAACTGATACCCGCGGATATAACTGATTCTCAAAAACTGTTACCGGTGCCCTCGGGCCAAATATCAATATCAAAGATTGCAAACTGATATGTGCGTCCTCCCTGCAGAGATGCATTCTAAAAGCACATAGCAGATAAAAGAGAGCCAATACACCCCTATGCTGGGGTAGGGTTTCCCTGTCCTATTTTGTCAGGAGCTAGGGTTTCACTACGCACGCAGCGGTTTCAAACAACCTATATCGGGTAAAGCAACCTGTCCTAGTTTGGAATGGTCACTAGGGATTCCGAATATGCACTAGGTCGAATGGTCAAAAGAGGGTGCCCCGGTAAAAACCGGGGTTTGTGTTCCCATACTGGCAGAGCCCGCAACCGGTCAGCCTTATGGACATGCCTTGACAAGACAAGCCTCCGGCAAACCGCTCAGGAATAGCAGATGGCCAACACGGTGTCCTAGGCGCACCAATGCACATGCAATGCAAAAAAAAAAACACATAAGTGTAGTCAAAACAGGATATCACGAGTTCGAGTCAAGCTCTCTAACTCCCCAGCAGAGTCGCCAGAAACTGTAGCAAGCCCGCGGGGGACCTCGGCTACAGTTCGGACTCCCTTTTTTGTGTTGCGGTTCTAAATCTGAACCAAAGAGTCCAACTCTGGCAAATCGTTTTGAAGAAAAACAGATTTTTGAAAAGTAGTGCCAAACATGGACTGCTTTGCCAGATTACAGAGTCGCCACCTAAATATTTTTTAATGGGGAATTTAGGAAACCCTGACTCGGTGCCGAAGGCCACGTGTCCGTCATCACCAAAGTGACTTGGCTCGGGAGCTTGGGTACGATCGGGGAAGGTCAGCTATGAGCACCCCCTTTCGCCCGGTCCGAAACCGGCCTCTACTAACCGTGATATCCTTTTTTGAAAACATTACATGCTCTTATTCCGGTTATTAGCCTAGAATTACTATGTGATGCGCACAACACAAAAGTATAGACTAGATTGCCTAATTCGGAAATAACATTGCATATCCGTTTTGTCTCGAAAAGCGTGCCGATTTTGCTACTCGCAAGTAGGCTAAAATACGGATTTCAATGAGTTACTCCAACTCAAGCAACCAACCTCCACCCACAGGCATTCAAACAGTTTATAACACATAAGCATTTAGCCGCATGGCAATCATACTGTCATGGCAAACATTCACACGCATGCGAAGTGCTAAAGCGTAAAAACTTACATCGTACTCCGTGCCAAAACAAGGAACTGGTTAACAAACATGCATGACCTAGTTCATGTTAAGTGACTAATGCAACACAGGCATAGATGCAATCTAGAGTAGGCTCGGCTAACCCTAAACATGGCATGTGAAATGCGCGAGTAGCACATATTCAATTTGAAATTGAAAATTGCAATGCAGTTTGTATGATGTACCGAGCCCGGTGCATGTAAACAAATGCATGGATGCACGCATGCATTGCATAAGGTATGCTAAATTAAATATGCCTTAATCTACCAACATAAGCGGGTAAATAAAAGGGATAGAAAGAAATGGGGGTTTGGAAGACATGCACCCACGCACTCACACTTATTACATTTTTGCCCTCACTCGGAGGGACCAAAATAATAATACAGATAATTAACTACGCAAGCTAATTAATTATTACAAATTCACTAAATTAATTAGACAAATAATTAATCTAATTAAAACAGTAAATGCCTCGGGAGGAGGGCCCAAATGCAGCGCGCGTTCGGAGTTGGCTCGGAATCGCACTGTCATGCAAGTGTGCCTCTGTTTTCCTGCTATCCTCCTTAGAAAATTTCCAAAGTCCCAGGAGTGCCTCTCAGGGTACTGGGGAGTACCACCGGCTGAGGTACAACACCACCGGCAGTAGAATAAGCTCACCGGCACTGAAATAAGCAATCGGCTGTTTGTTGACTGCCGGTCGGCACTAAATAGTGCCGGCCGGCACTTAATACCTGCAGAACCTGCAACTCACAGCAGCAGAGGGAAACAACTTGCATGGCAATGTGATTCAAAGCATGTATGCACTAAACACACCCTTATCATGTTATTGACTCAAAGGGGCATGTGCCTCGATTCCCGGACCACCAATCGCGCATTTCCATGCATGATGGCCCTAAGAACCAAGAATGCAACTTTGATTTCAAATGCATGCAATGCAAACAAGCAAACAAGGGTGCTCAAACCTCTATCATACTTCAATTCAAGAGGCTTAACATGCATGCAAATGCGATGCAACCCTAAGCATGTTATCTATCATGCAAAATGACCAATGTGATGCACTTATGCAAGGCACACAAGCAAGCATGCAAACCAATGGGGGATGGACTTACACATGAATTAGGCAACTCTAAAAGGTCTAAAATCAGTGGCCAAAGTGCTAAATTATGAGGGCCAAACACACATGCACACATACACATGTTAAGGTACCAACACTTAAGCATAACAACAACATTCAAGCACACTTGAAGTGAGTTAAACATGGACAATTGATATGCATATAAAGCTCTGAAAATCATGCAAAATATGATGCCAAATCATGCAACAAAGCAAGCCAAAGCATGCAACAAATGGTCCAAGTCTTGAAACAAGCCATGAAGGCTTAAACTAAGGCCAAGTCTACCAAGCCTCACAAAGCTAAAGGGACTCAAAACAGGTCACAAGCAGACCTAAACAAAGCCTAAGGAGCATCTAGATGGCATCTAAGAGGCTCAAGCACAAAGGCATGCAACATGACCAAAACATGGAGCATTCAACACAAGCTTTTAAAGCATTAAAGAAGCAATTAAAGCATGCATACAAGTACACTACAAGGTCTGAAATACCATGCTAAATGGTTCCAAAACATTGAAAATAGTGCAAGCATGGTATACTACACATGCATACTCCTAAGGCCAACAAGCCAAATGCAAAGGAGCTATGTAATGCATGATAAGATCGACCCAAATGGCTATGGACAGAGCTAAATCATGGCAAAATAAGCATACAAGCTTCACAAATGCAAGCTTAAAACATGCTCGAAGCTAAGGCATACGACCTAGGCATGTTAAGGCATAAAGAGGCATTACAAGGCAACTATGCTAGGCATGCATAAGAGACCTAAACCAACTTGAAATCATGTTATAACATGGCAATATAAGCATGGAAAACAAGTCAAACATGCTCAACACACACTCAAGCATGAAGCTCCATAAGGAAGCAAAATTTGCCCTTTTCAAGGACATCAAGGAGAGGGGGTGGTCCTCTCCTTCTTGAGACTTCAAGGCATGCTCTTCACCACTGAAATCCCTCAAGATTTCAGTGGTGAAGAGATCCTATCACCAAAGTCTCGGATCTCTCGCCAAATAGCACAAAAAGTGGCCTTTTCAAGGCCTAAAGGTGGTCAAACCTACCCAAACCACTAAACACTCTTAATATACAATGAAGAGGGTCAAAAAACAGAACTTTTATGTGCCAAACACTAAGCTCAAAAACTACTTTAAAGCAAGTAAAAATAGAGTGCAAAAATGGGGGAAAAAGGGTAGTTTTGTTACCTTTGAAGACCACCTTCACAAAGGTTGGAGTGGATGGGTCCTTGAGCTCAAAACCAGTCAAGAATACTAAAAAACAGCCCTTAGAACCTCAGTTGCAAGGATAAGGTGAGACACTAGGTGTTTGTGTGCAATAGTAAGGCACAAAACACCTAGATTTCAAAGAGAAAGAGAGAGATAGAGTGTATATCTATTCTAACCCTAAAAGAACCAGAGCTCTCACTCTCTAACAATGTCTAAAGCTCTCAGATTTTGTCAACCCTTGAGCAAAGGGAAGAGCCTTCCCTCTTATAGGCAAAAAGCTTACAAGCTTAGTCCCTAAGCAAGCTCATCCCTCCATACACGTGTATGGAGGGGAAACCAATTGCGCACAGCTGTCTGAAAATATCTCAGAAAGCAAGTGCACAGTGTCCGGCCGGCAGAAAATGTCATTTGACAAAATTTAGTGCCGACCGGCACAAAAGAGTGCCGACCGGCACAATATAGTGCTGATGGAAACTCTAGCCAGCCGGTGGTGTGTAGGGATGCCTCACAAAGCATTCCTTGCCCTTTCAAGGCAAAACACAAGTGTTTGGTGCAAAACCAAACACAAACGGTCGAGTCCGGAGGTCCTGAGGTGCGGCGCGCGAGCCGAGAACTCCGGGAATCTCCAAACGAACACAAACATGGATAATCACCGAGTGTTCCAACGGTGACGTCCAAGTCTTGAGGACGGTCAAAAATGGGGTGTCTACAATGCCCAACAACATATGTTTTTAAATTCAAGAAGCATTTTGATGCATTACCTGAATTTCAGGTTTAGCTACAACAAATGGCTGAAGTAGTTTATCTCCAAATGCACGAGAAACCGCAAGAACACCACTAACCTGCCATGTTCCTAAGGAAGTTCAGCAACAATGTGAGTAATTCATATCTGGAAGACACTAAGCTATGCTAGCACCAATTAACCAAGGAATAATCAGTGACATACAATGCATCTATAATTTTTATGCAATCTAATAATAGAGAATTTATATTTTCAGCAATGTATCAAACTCTAGAAGTCATCCCCCCATCAAGACAACAATACCATGAAACCCTAACTAGAATCCATAATAAACCAAGCATAAAATGAAATAAATATTTCAAAAATATCAGAAAGAACAACAATGAGAACAATAAGATACTCTAGTTAAGACAGCAATATCAAGAGGCTTATCAGATGCTTCCCCATCTTCTCTCATCCATGGATGATCTGCATGTCATTCAATTGGTTGAGGTTCATTCTCTAATCCACAGAACGTTAGAAAGTTGCAACACATCCAACTAGATTGCACATGGAATATTAAGCAATGTATTTCTTGACAGTCTGGTATACAAAATGAAAATGTCAAGGAACACAGGTGCCTCAAAAGAATGTCTATACACATACTCCTGGTGGTTGAGAAAAGAAAATATACATACTTCCCCTCACCCCTTAGTTGCTGACCAAAATGGACCGAATAATATACTCATAATTAGTAAGCACCCAATTTCTAAAACTTCTCATGAATTGTTTTTAGGGTGCAGCAAATATTTGCATTGAATTTTCTTCACCAAGCCAATGAAACAATATATTTTTCAACTTATGAAAGAAAAATATTTTACATCCAACGGCTAGGTAACTTGGGTCAATTAATACCTCGAAAACTTCTTATATATTTCTTCAATTGATTTATTTTATTTTCTTTATTTATTTACTTTTTAACCTTCAAATTGCATAAGATTATGAAAAATAAATGGATTATCACAACTTTAGAGGTGTACAATTTATATTTTATACTAAACTTGGAAAGACTAAAACAAGTATTCATAAATCAAATAGCATATAAAAGAGAAAATAATATCCTAGTACAATGCGGAGGTGACTTGTGAATTCAACAGAAGCAAACGGATAAGAACAAGGATATCAAATTCCATGGTTTGTTTGCAATCTTTCCATCATATCTATCATTCTAAGTTTGTATTGACATATAATTCAAGAATGGGAGGGTTCTTGTTTTGGGTAAAGATGTGGCAAAATGATTATTTTTGGTCCTACACAAACGACAGGTTGACATACACAGCAAGTTCTTTGACATGTACTGACCTTCTCAACAAATCATCACCTTCAGTTCTCTATCTTCTTTTGACAGAACAAATTTTTACCTTTTTGACCTTTGCATATCCCATAGATGCCATGCCAGTACATTTACCACTGCTACAATGGATTTTGTGGTCACAAGAACCAATGTTCTAATGCTTTGCCCATGATATTTTCATTGATGTAAACCAGCAAAATAGAAAAGGGCCAAGCAAAATAGCACAACTACACACCATAAACAGATACACGTAGACAGAGTTGGAAATGAAAGACATGATTTACCTGCTCAAATGATGAAACCCCCAACTTGTTCAATTCTTTGGCGTTCATTAGATCTATCAGGTTTGTGATCAATAGACAAAAGGATAGCTGCATGAGGCACACCAAAAAATACGAAAAGTTAAAAAAATATATTATTGCATTTTCTATGAATATTCAGCTAATCTAAAAGAACTAAAACCAACAAAAATCTGCACTAATACTTCGTGAATGGTAGTGTGCTTTCATAACCCCACTTCCTATCATACCACAAAAGAACAAGAATCATAATTTTGTGCACAACCCATGGCATGACCTCTAAGGCAACCCTTTACTCTCTCTTTAAATTTTTACCTATTAAAAATAAAGTCGTACTAATGACAACTTAATAGAATTTTCAATTAAGAAGTTAGATAGTATTATTGAGGCAATTTTATGTGAGTGTTTTAAGAGACAATATAAGATCTATTAATTAATAGGGTAGAATGTTGCTCCAAGAGCAACTGATAATTTTTCCAATAAGAGGAAGAAAATAATAAAAAAGTTATATACCTTAAAGCATTTTACATATTTTTATATACTTTTTACACATTTGATACACTTTTTACATATTCACCTAGAGAGCATAGTATTATCCTTAAAAAAAATATACCCTATTTCTTTCATAACAATAATGCTACACTATCACTTTATTTATTTATACCATATTATGTTTTTCATCTTATTTGTCAACACAACATTGGTATAATAGGCACCACCACTCATGTATATACATCTAATATAATACTAATAATTAGACTGACACATTAAATAATAAAATAAAATAAGATAAGATGATAAAAATAAATAGTCATATTACTCATTCCATAATTCTCATGACCAATTCACTCCTATTCTCTCCTCCAACCAACATAACAATTCTTGATGCCCAACATGAATAATATTAGATATCATGAAAGAAAAATTATGAAATGCCCAACATGAATGATTTTTAGTGAACTACCTAACCATATGCTGATACCCATTTTCAATATTGAGAGGATCTCTCCCAAAGAAACACCTTGCAGTCCAATAATTAAAACTGGACTAAGCAACCCGACTAAGCAACCCTGTGAATCTTTTACAATATTGTCCCACTTGTAAATCCAAAATCAGTAAGCTATATGTAAAACTCTTGCCTCTTAAAAAAACAACTATTTCAAGAAATCTAATGAAAAGATTACCCTGGTTATTGGATAAGTATGTTATTCAGATCCATATGGAAATTTAGTGTTCTTAAGATGACGAAACTAGTTAAGAGAATTTTATCAAAACTGAAACCACAAAAAATTACTCAAACAAAAAATTGGACTACTTCAAAGTAACCAATCAAAAAATCAAATAAGCGCAACCAAACTCTTGTTAGCTGATATGGAGCAAAATTTCTCAAATAGAGATTTTGCTTTCAGCCTTGCTAGCAAACTGAAAGGAAATATTGTAATTCACATATACAAATTGTGGACTTTAGGGAGAAAAATCCTAGAGTAAAAACAAGAGTAAAAACAAACAGAAAAACAGAGAAGAGAAGAGAGGAGGGGAATATAAATATATATATATATATACCGAGAGAGAGAGAGAGTCAGAGATAGAGAGAGAGAGAGAGAGAGAGAGAGAGAGAGAGAGAGAGAGAGAGACGAAACAAGGGTTTCAGGAAGAAGGAAGAGAAGAGAGAGTGCCTTACCAGTCGAAGTCAAAGCAGTCACAGTCGAATCAGTCGAAGCAGTCCAAGCAGATTACAAATTGAAGCCAAATCCAAGTCGAAGCAGTCGAAGCAGACGCGTCAATGGATCTCTACCGATTCAATTGATTGAAGCAATGTTTGAAGAAAATTTTCCCCTTCACCTAGGTCTCCCTCTCTTCTTAAAACTCTGTGTTTTTTTTGTTTCTTTTTTTCTTTTTTCTTGAATTGTATGAGTCTCTTTTATAATAGAAAAATAAATTAAGTTTTTTTTTTTTTTTTTATAAGTGGCGCCAAAAAATTTGGGTTTTGGCGCTTTTTATTTTGGGATATCATTCATGACCTACATAGTAAGTCATAAAAAGTGACACACCATTCACGACCTACATAGTAAGTCATAAAAAGTGATTTATTTTTAATGACTGGCAGACGCGTGTCGTATATAACTGATGTATTAACGGCATGCTATATGTATGTCGTAGAAAGTTTTATTAATTACGGCACGCAATGCAAGCCGTAAAAAAATTATCATTTTTACCATTTACGGCCTGCATAATAGATACGTCGTGGTTAGTCTATTATTTACAACATACAAAAAAAGCAAGTTGTAAAAATGAGAAATTACGGCTTGCATTCATTGTATGTCGTGGATGTGGTGCCGTGAAAAGTCAATTTTGTTGTAGTGTGTGTAGCAGAGGCCGATCTTTGATCGGGTGAGCGGGGGTGCTCATTTCAGGACCTTCCCCTCTCGTACCCAAGTTCCCGAGCTGAGGCAATTTTGGTGATGACGGACATGTGGCCTTAGGCACGAGTTAGGGTTTCCTAAATTTCCCAAAACAAAATATTTAGGTGGCGACTCTGAAATCTGGCAAAGTAGTCCATGCTTGGCGCTTTTTGATTAAAATCGATTTTCCAAAACGATTTACCGGATTTGGACTCTTTGGTGATTTATCAGTCTTATATTGCACTTTGTGAGATTAGATTCAAAACCGTGACAGGAGTCCGAACTATAGTAGCTATGAGCCCAAATCCGCGCCCTCTCCAAAAGGGGGGCGCGGGGAGCGAGTTCGGGCGGTCTACAACTACCTGTTAGCACACTCGGTAAAATAAATAGTTGTATGTGCTAAAATGGAATTCAATTTGGGGCCATTGTGTTAATGGAATTATTATGTTATTTAAGGGCCAAGGTAAAATTTAGGAAATGTGGCAATGACTTGGAGATTACCTAATGAAGCCAATTGTAGTAGGAAGATATGGTTGTGGTTGGAAGCATCCTAGGTACACCACTTGTTGATGTAATGATTAAGGGGAAAAACTAGGCTTAGGTGAGCCAACGCTTTTGGCCTTGTATATAAAGGAGAAGTGAGGCTGTAGTAATGGAGCAAAAATGAGGAAGCAAAAGAAATAGTAGGCAAAGAGAGTGAGCAGGGGAATGGAAGTTAAAGTTAGGTATCAATATTGAGGTGAGTTATTTTATATCTTGAGTAATCGCGAATTGTTTTATTATTTTATGAATTATTTTATGCAAATCATGCCTTATAAATTATATGAACATTTCAATTATGTTATTTATTTTATGAACCCTATTTGTTTAAAAGGGAAATCAAGGGATATAAACTGTTTATTAAATCTGATTTTGATTATGTGTTTTGTAAATACCACCACATAAGTCTCATGCCTTGGGGGACTTAAATAACCATTAGCTCTCTGAATTGTCACTTTAGTAACCCTCTGACGGTCTCATGCCTTGGGGACCTTAAATAACCATTGGCCCTCTGATTTGTCAGTTTAGTGACCCTCTGACAGTCTCATGCCTTGGGGGACTTAAATAATCATTGGCCCTCTAATTTGTCACTTTAGTGACCCTCTAATTGTCACTTTGGTGACCCTCTGGTTTGAAGCAAAGTGTTGTGCAGAGCTAAATGCTACACTATTGTGGGAGCCACCTCCAAAGTTCTTACATTAACTCTTTGTTCTATTCTATTCTCTTATGTTATGTATCATGGTTACAATTATTTTGGTTATATGATTTCTCCATTATATGTATGTTATCTAAAATAATTTATTTATTTGAACCAAATTATTCTCTGTTTAGCTTAAATAATTATCCATGATGGATTTTATACCCTTATGCTTTCAGTATAATATTTCTCATTCTGCCATGTACTTATACCTGTTAAACACTTTTAGGTGATGAGGCTTAGGAAGGGGTTTAATTCCTTGTTCATAAGTTGGAAGTAGTAGGACCAGGCTGTGGAATGGGCACATGGGCACTTTGTAATCATAGACTAGCTCTAGCAATATAAATAAATAAAAGCTCCAATGTATATTTTTAATTAAATAAATGTGTGGGTACCCTTGTATTTTACTCTGTGACATTATTAATTTGTTATAACTGTAGTTATTGTCTTGTCGTGATGCCTAACCTCTGGGTACTGAAGTTGGGTCGTGACAATGTGTTCCTAGATGAAGTGATCTTATAGCTAGAAGAGGATAATTAGAGATTATACTTTGATGGAGCAGATAACCAATTTGGTTATAGGATATGTGTGTTACTTATAGCACCTGATGATTCCCACATATCCATAGTCTTTAAGCTCTGATTTAAGGTGTCCAACAACCAAGCAGAATATGAGGCATGCATCGTTAGATTGGAATCAACCCTAAAACATTTGTACTATGATCGAAGTAAAACCTTGTAGTTTTATGAAAGGAGTTTTATTTTGTATAGCATCTCTAGATGGCACCATACTTGCATAAAATTGGAACTGAATGTGTAAAATACTTGTATTTAAATGATGTTTGTAACCGAATATTGAGCCAACAACTGATCCAAAATGTAAAATACAACTCGATGCATGAAAAACAAACTCAAAACAACCTAAACACAACTATTTACACTTGCTAAAGACAAAAGACTCAAAACAAGACCTTAAAGCAAAAAGATCAAAACAAAACAATGCAGTCCAGCTGCCAGGTCAACAAAGCTAGTCGGTCGGGCAATTGAAGGAATGGCCAGCAACGAACAGTGGCCAACCAGTCAGGTGTTGTGAGTGGACTACTGGTTGACAGCTGGCATCCACTCACACAGCCTTATCCTCTATAAAAGGTCTTCATGCATTATTTCTTCAACAAAACTCCATTTTTGATACTGTTTCCTCTAAAAATTGAGATATTTCTTGTTGAAAGGCTCAAGGATTGGATAGCTAGTTTGGACGGCACGGAAACGGTAAATTTCTGGGGTTTCGGCATAAACGTGCTTTTTTTGTTAAGTCGTACTTTGCTTTGTTTTCCATTCCTCCACACCGCGGTCTGATGCTGGAACCCGGTTACACATGTATTTTGCTTTAGAGCACAAGAAATGTACCCTACACAAGGAATTTTAGGCTTTGATGGAGTCCGGGCGTGACAAGGAAATTATACGTCATTCTCATTTTGGCCATGCACGGGCTCTGGAACAGATGTGTGGGCTCACTCTAAATGAGGCTCGATCCTTGGCTCACGATGGGGAGCTGGATATTCCTAGTTTGATTCATCGATTTTTGGGTATTGAAGACAGGGGTGACCTCCTCTGGCGAGGTTATTGTCAACATGCCCTCTGTTTGTGTTTGCTTGCGCACTTCCTTCTTGCCCCTAGTTGCGGGAAAGCTAGCATTAAGTTGATCGAAGTGGCCCAATGTCTGAAAGAGGGTAAGAGTTGCATTGGTTTGGTACTGGCCGAGACCCTGATGGGTTTAGATGCTTTTCGTCGGTGAGAGACCGCTCGATTTGTAGGGAGTTCACTGCTTCTCCAGGTATTGTTTCCCACCTTTCTTATTTAAGATTTCTTGTATCACTCGGCACTCACTCTCTATTTTTCCTTGAAGCCCTTTCTTTACTTTTCTCTCAACACACATCTTTTTATTCTTTAATCTCTCTTATTTTTCATCCCTCCCAGGTGTGGTTGATGGATAAGCTGAAAGTAATGGACCCTTGTCCTGTGTATTCAGCCAGAGCCTATTTTTTCCGCCAGTGGCTAGTGGACTTCCCTTCAAAGGGATTGTGGTGCGATTGGATGTGCAGGAGATCTGCAGCTGACATCACTTGGCGTTGTCGTTGGCTTAATATGGCGGAGATGGGCTACATGTCCCAATAACTAGGTATACAGTTGATTGGCCTTACGCACTGTGTGTTCTATTTTCTATTCAGGTTGAGACGCCAATTTGGACATGATCAGACCTGTCCAGAAGAAGGGGTGGAATACCCGGCTCCATTTCCCATTTGTGGTTCATGCTTGACTCAGTACCTCACTGCTTGAAGGACGAGAGAGATTCTGGCCCCTGCCCCTAGTTTCAGTTACGCCCTTTTCTGGCGAGTGCTTGGCTTGGCTCGAAGTCGAGGCATAGGTTGGGCCATCTTCGGCTGCAGAGACCTTCACAAGTGCAAGCAGAAGACATAGGACCACCTAACTTATCTGTGGCCCTAGTTTATTGCTTTGTCTTTTCTTTTCAATTTTTATGATGTAAAAGCAACTTTGATTTTACTAGAGTTGGAGAATGTACTGGTGTTGAAATTAGTGGAATTAAAGTTGTGAGCACTGAAAATTTTATTTTTTGGTCGAAAGAATGGTCTATGTTGCAAAAGGCAAAATTTTGAGAAAAATCAACTTCATTAACACTTTTCAAAATAATTTTCGGAAATGGTCACTACTAGACACACATGGAATCGACCCTTAAGATGTACAACCCCACATCAGAAGATCATACTACCCACAACTACATTCACCATCACCGCTTTATCTTGCCACTGACCTTTTTGCCAAATGGAGGTAACATAACCCAGCTAAAAAATGATGGAAAAAGATGGCCCGATCAAACAAATCGACAGGACAGTTGAGTTGAAGATGGTTTTGGCCGAACTTCGAGATGAAATTGCCTACGTATCCCAAAGATGGGAATCAGGCCTTACATAGTTCGGTTCGAGTTCGCTTGAGTATTAACTCTCTCCTTTTGCGCTCTAACTTTTGCCAAAGCCGCCCTTTTCGGTTTTCAACCTTGTGAGCTCAGTTTTTCTTTATTTCTAATTTTTCATGCTCTAACTTTTGCCTGGGTCACCCTTTCGGGTTTTCAACCTAGTGAGCCTCTCAGGGATAGTATTTATTTAACTGGTTCATGTTGATCGGCTGCGAGAACTTCAGGCCATCTAAATCCATAAGAATAATCGGTCCTCCTGACCAGATCAATTTGATGATGTAAGGACCAATCCAATTGGGTCTAAACTTGCCCCTAGGGTCATGGATGGGGGCTCAGTTGTCCTTGAGCACCATATCTCCTCCTTTGAGATTTCTGGATTTGACTTTCTTGTTGAAGGTCCGAGCAATTCTACGCTGATACCCTTGGATGTGATATAATGCCTTCAACCTTCTTTTGTTGAACAATGTCAATTCTTCGAACCTGCTCTGCTGCCAATCTGCCTCTGCTATCTAACACTCGGCCATAATTCGCAACGATGGTTCTTCAATCTCAATTGGTAGAACAACTTTCATTCCATACACTAGAGAATAGGGGGTTGCCCCTGTAGATGTTCGAATTGACATTCTGTAGCCTCAGAGTGCAAATGACAGTTTATCCGGCCAGTCCTTGTAAGTCTCAACCATCTTCCGCATGATGTTCTTGACATTCTTGATAGCAACCTCAACTGTAAGGCTCGGGAATTTTGTAACAAATTATTAAATAAAAATTATCTTTTTCTGAAGAGTTATTCTAATTTAATGCATAAAATATAAAAGTTTGGCACATTTTAAAGTAATCATTGGTTAGAGGCCTTGATTAAACTAAATCCTCACAATTAGATTAAGGAAGCTTATTAAGGCAATCTAGAATTTTGTCCTCACTTGATTGTCTTATTCATGAGTGTGTGTATATATATATATATTTAAAAAAGGGAGAAATTGGCTGGCCAAGTCAACCCTCGTGGGGAAAGGTTGATTTTATCTTATATGAAGATTCATCTCAAAAAATGCATCCCTCTTAGCATGCTTAATCAGCCTTTTCTTACCTTTGAGCGAAGAAATGGGTTGTTATAAGTATGCATGTTGGGTAGACAACCCCTCAATGGCCATACATGCATGGATTCTTTTACCAAATATTTTATCCAAACTTTCCCTCTCATTTTAGTCTATATATGGAACACAAGCTCCCCCAACTCCCCACTTACAAATTTCGGCTGGAGCTAGAGAGTGGAGAGGGAGAGAAAGAAAAGAGAGAAAGGAGAGAAAGACAGGACGAATGAGGAAGGAAGGAGAAAAAGGACTCATCACTTGAAAGGACTTCAAAGCTTCACTAAGGTAGGATCCTTAGAAATACTCCACTTCTTTAAGTTTTGGAAAATGAATGCAAAACAATATGCTATGTCTTATAATACATGAAGGAAGCAAGAACAGAAACTGCACTATACAGAATTTGTTTTCACTTCAAAACCATGCAATAAATCACTTATTTATTATTTTGAAAATTTGAAGTTACTGGAATTATTTTAGGGTCTTATTTACATGTGGAAATTGTGCGAGAATTATTTGACACTATTTTGTAGCCGAAAATATGCTTTATGTTCACCTCTGCTGTTAAGATAGCAGCAAGGCCTATTTCACATGACCACGGTTTCTTCCACAGAATGAATTTTTGAGTCATTCAAATTGGCGATGTGAGATTTTTAAGTTATCTTTCCAATGCCACATGTTTCAACTCATTTCATTAAGTATGGAGTGAGATATGTCTAATTTTAAAAAACGCGACAAATCTAGAGCTACCTACTATTTTTAATTTATTTGGACATCTTCTACTGGCCAAATGACTTCAAGCTCTTTTCAAAAATGTTCCCAACGTAATAATATATAACTCCACCAAATATAAAATTTTTTAAATATCATTTACTATCATTTTTATATTTTTATTTGAGGGGAAAGTTTGCTGGAAACCGTTCAGAATCTGGAATCAAATTACTGATGGCTTAAACCCTTTTTTGTATTGCCTTGTTCTTATATATTTTGTCTTGCATGCACTTAAATATGCTTGATCTGTTGGAATGAATCATGATATGTGTATTTTCATCAAAAGCTATTATGACCATAATATGGGGAAAATGAAATGGGTGGTTTGGACCATGCACACGTGGATAAATACAAGGAAGAGGTGTATCGATGTTTTGTTGGTGCAGGGTGCGCCCTAGTTCTAAGGAAATGTGATTTTTGATACTCGTCACTTGAAAAGGTGAGTTTGTATGTACATTAATCAATTTGTCCTAATTTTAGCAATTAGCCTTCATCCACTAGCATTCAAACAGATATATCACTTAAGTACTTAGCCTCATGGAATCATGCTTGGCATGGCAACAATCACACACATGCAATATGCTAAAGCAATAAATGCTTACCTAGTACTCCAATGCAAGCCAAAAGAAATAAAACAATTAGAAAAATGCATGCTCTAATATGCAAGTGACTAATGCAACACACGCAATATGTAATCATAGGCTCGGCTACTAGTATGGCATGTGAACCAATGTGATAGCATGCGGTTTAAACAGGTTTTCAAAGATTTTAAGAAATAACAATGCTTTGTTAGAATGATGAACCGAGCTTTGATGCATGCAAGACGAATGGATGCATATCATGGAAAATGCTAAGGAAACATGATACTCTATGCTGCCATCATAAGCAAGTAAACGAAAGGGAGAAATAAATGGGGTTGGAAGACATACACACTTATTACATGTTTTGCCCATGTGCAAGAGGGTCTGAATGGGTGTCCAAGGTAATTACCGAATTAACTAGCTATTACAAACCAAATGAAATTAATTAGCTACACTAGCTAATCTAAGTTATTTTAACAATAATATTACAACAATCCAATAAATAAACCAATGACTGCGCATAATGTTCCTCAGAAACTGCTTTGTCTGCCTTGCTGCGAAACTGCCCTGTGTTCATCCTCAGCCACTGCTCTGTATTTCTTAAAACTGCTCTGTGTACCACACCTTGGAGACCGGTCGGTCCCTAATGAGGCCTGGCCGAGTCCAAACAATGCCGGCCGTGCCCTAATTTCATGCAAAACCTATTTTTGTGCTCTAGTGTGAAAACAGTTCTGACAGAGCAACTTTAAACTATGTTTGTCCCTTCTGCTCTTCTCTACCATGGGGAACTTCAAGAGAAGAATAGATTCGGTTCCAAAATCATCAACAAGCACATTGATGGCTTAATGAGTTCGGACACGATTTGGACAAAAATTAATAAATGCAATGAAAGACAACCACCCCTCCCTCCTCTCACGAATGTTCAAAGAGAGAAGTAGACACGCCTCAAGATTCATCAAGACACCATGAATTGATATGTGATTACTCTTGACGTGATGGACTCGGCATAATGTCCGGCCGAATCCAACCCATTTTATTAAACTTCTTTATGTCGGTTTGATTGATTTTAGCCTTTTGTTAGCCTTTTTCATCTTACTTTTCCATTACTTGATCATTTTGTTCGAAAATGAGAATTAAGTCCACTAATGAAGAGAGGTGTCAAACAAGAAATTGTTTTTGGTGTGAAAGAGATGTAATGCCTTGGTAATGAACATCCGAAGAGATTAAACCATTTAGCATGGAATGTCTCTTTCTCAAGCTTAAACAACACTCGTTTGAAACAACGCTTACAAACAAAGAGAAAACCAAGAAAGGAGGGAGAGTGCAGAGATGATTATGTAAGATTGATTGTTTGACAAGTGGGACTCTTTACATGGAATTAAGTAAGAATAGCTATTAACTCGAATAACTCTGTGTCTAAGGCCTAAACAACCGAAGCCATGACGACATACAACATAACAAGCAAAATATTCAAAGCATAAATTAATCAAATGAATTAAACAGTCTCTAAAACCAAAAAAAAAAAAAGTGGGGAAACAGCCCCAAAAACAAGTTGAAAATAGTTTGAAAAGCTTGAAAAAGTAAGCAAAGATTAAATTGAACAAAACTAGTAAGCAAGCCTACGGAAGGGTGGCTAATCCCTCCACTTTTTACAACTTCAAATCACATATTTTAGCCTCTGAAAATAGTCCAAAAACTGTCCAAAAATAGTGGCTAAAAGTGTGTTTAAAGAGTACAAAAAGATAGAAAAAAGCAAGAGATATAAAGCTAGTAAGAAAAATCAAGGAGAGGTAGCTAATCCCTCCATTTTGAGACTTCTAAACCATTTTTTTCAGCCTTTTTGAACTCTGAAAATTAGTGTAAAAACCAAAGAAAAGAGTGCAAAAACAAAGGGTATGATCTATGGGATAAGGTGCAAAAAAGGGTGTTAAACTTCCCTACCTTTGGTAGCTCTTCAATCCCAAGTTCCAACACTTGGAATGGATCCAAAACAGTAGGAAAACACAAGAAAAAGATAGAAAAAGATTGAAATGAAAGCAAGGAAAATGGTGACAAGCTTATACCTCTTGAAGAGAGCAAGCTTTGGCTGTTGATCAAACTTGATCCCAAACACCCTCAAGTTTATGAAATATGGTTTAAAACTCTAGCAAAAGGCTTCAAGAACAAGCTCTAATGGTGTATGTATTCTGTATGTATTGTTCAAGAATGTTTGCAGATCAAAGGAAGCAATGAGGATGGTTTTAGCTCTCAATCTCCCTCAAAGCCCTTAGGAAAATCTTCTAACCTTAAAATCTGAATGCAGGGGGTCTATTTATAGAATTTGAGCCAATTTTGTCTAAAATTTCTTCAAACAAAGCCAGTTTTCCAATTCCCGCCAGCTGTCTGTTTGGCGCTATTGAGACCCGGCTGGGCCCAAAAACGCACGGCTGAACCTAAAAACACATAGGCGGGCCTAAAAAGAAACTCCGAAAAAGTTGTCATTGAGACCCGGCCAGGTCTAAATGGGGCACGCCGATTCTAAATGGACTTGGACGGGTCCAAAAATCTGCATTTTAGGCCTGACTTCAAATGGGCATACCTCCCTCATCCAGACTCAATTTTAGGTGATTCGTGAGTCTAAATTGAAGCCTCGGAAGTCTAATTTCTAATGGTGGTGGCCTCATATCTAACTTCTAAGTTTACAAAGAGATATGCCTATTTTGGTGAAGGCTGCTCATTCTTTCTCAATGGTTTGATGCCCAACCTTTCTCCGAACTAGTTTTCTTCCCTCCCCTCGTATTTCCTCCAACTCCAAACCTATAAATAAGATGTTTATCAAGATTTTTCAAAGATTTCACCTCCCTTGCATGTGTCTCCACTTTGTCCTTGGTTTACTAAAAAATGCAATAGTTTAAACGAAACGCGAGCCTCGGAACATCGTAGAAACATTTGAAAAAATATTTTAAAAATGAGGGTTTTAAGGTCTAAAATAGTTTGGCCAAAATCGGGTGTAAGGTTGGAATTAGAGCTTGAATCCAAATTTGTTTGCTGAGAATTCAAAAGATTGCATAGTGTAACTTTCATCATCGAGTGTTTGGAATAAAGCGCCCAAGTCTTACAGGTGGTCAAAAATAGGGTGTCTAGAATTGCCCCTCTTTGAGAGAGCTTGAATAGTCATGAAATGACGTGAGTGAATGTCAAAGCCCTAAGACGACCGATTTTGACGAGGCCATAAGACTTAGGCAAACAAACAAAGTGCAGATGCAGTTGGTTGAATTTGAAAGTTGCCTACATATCCCTTTGCAAGGAATCAAACTAGCATAGTTCAGGGGTAGAACGCAAAATGATACACAACGTAACGAAACAGTGCAACTGATGTACAACGTAAGCAATCTAAACAACGAACAGTGCGTACCACACAAATATCATAAAAGAATGAAGATGCAAACCAAACTACGTTTTATATAGAAAAGAAGTGTAGGCACAAGCCAAACGACACCTAACACAGGCTAAGTGCCTACATCCTCAATACTAGCCTTAGCGTAGCATGGATACTTACACATAACAGAACCATGTTTTAACGTGAAAGGGGTACGAACACCTACAAAACTATGTTTTTCATAGAAAGAGAAAGAGTACAAGTAATTGGGTGGTATGATATAAGTGAGGAATGATTTGCTGGGGAAAGATAATGATCCTAAATGCTGAATGCAACAAGACAAACTACAATGCAATGGATGCAATGGATGAAGTGAATAAAGGGGCACAAACCGAACTACGTCTTACCTAGAAAGAGCATGGACATAAAACAGACCACGTCTAACATAGAAAAGGTGCCAACACCCTTAATACTGGCCTCAACGCAGCATGGATACTTATACATGACAAAACCATGTTTCGACGAGGGAAACGTAGGAGCATATGCCAAACTAAGCTTAACATGGAAAGGATGTAGGCGATAAAATGATATGATGTAATGGATGTAATGGATAGTGTAGTAGATGCATGTAATAAATTCTATATACAGTGCGATAGAAGTACTAGATATGATGTAGCAGCTGGGAAGTGAAAGTACCTTACAGGAGTAATTGGCGATGACTCACCTTATGCTGCTGGGGATCTTCATCTTCTTCTTATTGCGCTTTTAAACCACGGGTACTACTTTTCTCCCTGACTATGTTTGCAATTTTCCTTATTCTCCAACAAGATGACAGACTAGGTTGGTTCAGTATCTAGAATTGAGGCGCATACAAGCTACCTCAACCTATGGGGCTGCCATACAAATTTCAAGCCGAAGATCCACCCCTGGGTATTTAAACCAGACTCTAGTCTCGAAAATTCCAAACCTTTGCGTTCTAGGCATCACCATTCGAACTCTAATTTCCACCGTCTTAGTTGGTCTCCTAGGAACTCACTACAAACACAGCCAGGTGGCTATACCAGACCACCTGAAGCCGTTCAGGCATGACAAACACCGAAGGAATTGCACCTCTAGAGGATTTAAGGTCTCCTAGACCTAGTGAGTGCACAAGACAGTGCGGGTGAGGCGCACAAAACAGTGCAGAGTGAATGAATGCACAAAATAGTGCTGTGGGTGCATAAGACAGTGTGATGCAAGGTACACAAAATAGTGCAATGCAAGGTGAATGCACAAAACAGTGTGATACAAAGTGCACAAAACAGTGTGATAAGGGTGCACAAAATAGTGCAATATAAGATGAATGCACAAGACAGTGTAATACAGGGTGCACAAGACAGTGCGATACAAGGTAAATGCACAAAATAGTGTGAACTCAAAGTGCACAAAATTGTGCGATGCAAGGTGGACAAAAAAGTGCGATATAGAATGAAGATGTATGAATGCACAAAACAGTGCGATACAAAGTGAAGATGTATGAATCACAAAACAGTGCAATCCAAGGTAAAGTTGTATGATATGTAGAGGAAAATGAGCAGTACTCAGAGTAATATGTCATATACCTTATGAAATGAGTGCAGGGCAACTTGCCACAACTCATTGAAATGTAACACAAAGGGAGG
The DNA here is from genome assembly GCA_030407325.1 of Camellia japonica. NCBI lineage: Eukaryota > Viridiplantae > Streptophyta > Magnoliopsida > Ericales > Theaceae > Camellia > Camellia japonica. Next base: position 64,319,856 of record JAPPVO010000014.1, on the reverse strand, counting down.
CAACTCGACAAAACTTTGTTAAGTACAGAACAAAGTCAACAGCAAGAGCAACCAATCACACAGGTCAAATCAACCAGGGCGTATGAACACTCAGGTATAATACAAAATACACATATTAATAAGAGGGAAGATAGCAATCCCAAGAGAGTTTTTAAAAGGTTGGAGACAACTTTCGAAAGCTGAACCATATCAGAATCATCATGGGGGTGAACCCACCCTAATCTAGGGGAAAGTGCCCGACAAATGGCTTTGGGTGGATTGAGAGAAAGGTTAGGTTCATGCCCCTTGTTTAATTGATGACCCGATCAAATGTACTGAAAATTGCCCCTAGTATCCAGGCATTGGCCACCTTTTTCAACATCATGCAGGCACGTGTGACAGGGATCATCAGATCCTGGGATGGTTACCAAGTAATCAGACTCGTGCTTCTCTCTTGTCCCAGTATGTTGAGAACTTACTCCAGTCTCCTCTAAAGCAGTGATAGATTCCTCATATACACTTTGCAATGATCATGAATGTGATGCCCCTTGTATGGGCACTCTTAGTTTGTTTATAAATTCCACACATGGACTTGTTTTTGAGTTTGGAGCGAACATTTGTGTATGGAATTTTGGCCATGCCACTCTATTAGACTTTGAGTGACAAACAAACTATGGTGACTCGATGAAGAGTGCTTTTGAGCGATAGACACACTATGGTGACCCGATGAAGAGCACTTTTAAGCGACAAATACATTATGGTGACTCGATGAAGAGCGCAGACCGAGACAAACCCCAGGCGTGACACAACATAACTCAAAACTGACCCAATAGGCAAAAAAGGACTCAAGGTAATTGATCATTCATAGTGCTCCTAGTATTACTCATGTTCCCTTTAAAACTCAATTTTGCAAAACCCGAGTTTTGATTCATTTTTTGCTCAAGATAGAGATTCTACTGATAAGCTCAAGTATTGAAAATTTCTCCACTTGTTGATTCAAGCTAGTTCTTTCTTACCCAACACAAGTATGTGACATGCATAGCAGTCAGTGTAGCTAATGGATTGATGCGAAGCTAACGATGTGAATTGGGCCAGATAATTGGGTTGAGATGGATGAGATGGACATGGTTGAGACCGAACTTCAGGATGAAGTTGCCTACGTATCCCAAGAATAGGAATCAGGTCAATGTAGTTCATGGCTGAGGTTTACTTGAGTGTTGACACTCTCCTTTTGCGCTCTAACTTTTGCCAAAGTCACCCCTTCGGGTTTTCAACCTTGCGAGCTATATTTGTTTAATTTCTCATTTTTCATGCTCTAACTTTTGCCTAGGTCACCCTTTCGGGTTTTCTACCTAGGGAGCCTCTCAAGGATAGTGTTACAACATTTGCGGTGAATTTGATCAATCAGTCATCATTGCCCAAATACTAGAACTGGCTTCACCTTCAGTTAAGCTTGATTCTCCATTTTCTTATGCATGTCTTCCTTCTTTCTTCTATTCCATTTTCAGAGTTGGTTTTTCTCATGGTACTTCCTCCAATTGGCTTTCCCGAATTCAGACAACAGTTCATTTCTTCATAGTTGATTGGATTTCAATTCAATGAATACCCCTAGATTGGCGATTGACTTCTTTCTTTTTCCCTCTTTTTTTCTTTCTTCTTATTTTTTTCTTTTTCTTTTGTCTTCATTTTTTTCTTTTTTTTTTTAATTTTCCTTTCTCTTTTCTTTTCTTCTTTCTTTCCTTCTTTTTGGTTTCTTTTATCCATTTCCTTTGGAAGTAATGAAAACACCTGGGGAATAAATTCTATGATTGTGAGGTCTGAAAGCCGCCTTATATTTGCCAAAATTATCACCTAATGGCGAAGAGGATCCCTAGGATAATGTAGAATACCACGCACAATGTTGAACCTATCTTCATAGGTTTTACAAAAGAAACAGCTTAAAATTTTTAAAATCATGATGGACTTTGCGCCGATAAGTCAAAATTCACTCAAACCATTTGGGGAATCCTTCTCAACACTCGCGCTTATTAATGGAATCTCATTAAGAATGCAAAATTTTGATGAAGCTTTTCTATTTTTTAAAAGGTCACACATGCATTATTGTAGGCATGGCAAAATGATCAAAAACTTGACTCCCGCTTTCTTATTGAAAACAGCGAAGACCTGAGGGTACACGAAAGCTGCTCAAAGGAAAAGACTTAACTGATGCAACAATGCAAGAAAAGACAAAGAAAATAAAACTCACAACTCAACTATTTACATGACACAACTTAAAACAAAATCAACATCTTGAGACAAAAGTGGGTTTTCACTCTCCAAGTCCATCGGCAAAATTCAAAAACAACTTCAAGTGGCCCACGGGAAGGTCCATATTTGCCCTCAATTCAGCAATACTAACATCCACACATAGCAGGATTGATTTCAAGCTTTCGAATTGAGTCTCACAGGTTGAGCCTCAGAAGTACCTCGGTTGTCCCCATACATCTTTTTGACCATGTTGGCGAGGGTCAAGGTTGGTTGTTGGCAAGCCATGGATGGGATTTATGTTATGGGGTGTCCATATGTTGCGGTCAAGGGGACGTTATTGATAACTTTGGGATTTGCAGGTGGGGTGATGACCTTATTGTCAATCAAGTCTTGAATTTCATGGCGAAGGCAAAAACAACGGTTAGTATTGTGACCGTACTGCTAATGGAATGTGCAATATTGGGTAGGGTCATGTCTAGGTGGGAGAGGGTTAGGGAGAGGTCGAGAATTGAGCGGTTTGAGATACCGTTTCTCCATCAATACCTTCAAGGCGAGGGTTAGGCTCATATGGAGATGGGCGAAGGTTTTTTTTTTTTTTTTTTTTTTTTTGAGAGGATGAAGCATCAGGTGTAGAAATATTGGCAAATGGGTTGGTGGGTGTTGGTTCGGTATTTATGAGCTTGGGATTGGAATTAGGATGGGTGTTTCTGGTAAAGAATCCCTTTTCATTGTTTTTCCCTTGATTCAAAATGCTCCTAACCTGAGCGATAAAAGTGTCATCCACAGTCTTTACAACAACTGCAAACACTTGCTACTTGTTCAATCCATTGACCTTCAAAGTGTCAATAGCCCACCGAAGATGTGCATAGGGATCAATAGTTACCTCAGACTCATTCTTGCTACTTGCTTCAGCTTGGCCAAGGGATTGGGCGGCTATATCGAAGCGAGGCCTATTTGTTGTTGGTATGTCATCACCTAGACTTGAGATAGCTTCAAGTTGACCCTTTTCAACTGCAACTCGCTGTAGACGTCCTCGAACGCCCCGGGAGGGTTAAGTCCCGTTCTGTTCATATTGGGGTCACTACAGTTCGAAGGACTCAAATGTCACGGTTCTTAATCTTGAACCAAAGAGTCCAAATACGGCAAATCGTTTTGAAAACAGATTTTTTTGAAAGAAGTGCCAAACATGGACTGCTTTGCCAGATACAGAGTCGCCACCTAAATTTTTAAAATGGGAAATTTAGGAAACCCTGACTCGGTGCCAAAGGCCACGTGTCCGTCATCACCAAAGTTGCCTCGGCTCGAGAACTTGGGTACGATTGGGGAAGGTCACTTCGTGAGCACCCCCGCTCGCCCGGTCAAAGACCGGCCTCTACTAACCATGATATCTGTTTTTGAAAACATTGTATGTTCTTATTCCGGTTATTAGCCTAGGTTACTATGTGATGCTCGCAGCAAACAAGTATAGACTGAGTCGCCTGAATTGGAACAAAACATTTCATGTTTGTTTGTTTGAAAATGGTTTGATGGTGCTACCCGCAGGTAGGCTAAGACGCGGATTTGCCACCCACAGGTGGGCTTAGAAAACATGATTTTGCCACTATCTAGTGGGCTTAAAACAAACAGTCAATGCATTGTCCCAATTCAAGTAACTCAACCTCCACCCACAGGCATTCAAGGCAGTTATATCACATAAGCAATTAGCCTCATGGTAAGCATGCTATCATGGCAACACTCACACGCATGCAAGGATGCTAAAGCATAAAACTCACCTAGTACTCCAAGCCAAAAACAGAAACTTTATTAGAAATCATGCATGATCCTAACTATACAGAAATGCCTAATGCAACACATGCAAAGATGCAAACTATAGCAGGCTCGGCTATTCTAAAGGTGGCATATGGAATGCTACAGCTAACATGTATTCAATTTGGAATTGAAATACAAATGCAGTTTGTATGATGTGCCGAGCCCGGTGCATGCAAAACAGATGGATGATGCAAACATGCTGTCATACTGTATGCTAATTGAAATATGCCCTATATCTAACCAACATAAGCGGGTAAATAAAAGGGAAGAAAGACGTGGGGTTGGAAGACATACATCACACTCACCCACACTTATTATAGTTATGCCCTCGCGCAGAGGGTCCGAATAAATAATACAGTCCGAGATAAAAGAATAATACAGTCCGAATATACAGTCCGAATATTATACAAATTCCTAATTAATTAACTAAGAAAGCTTTAAATAGGCATGCAAGCCAGGGGCTGCCTCGCTTCTGATGAATGATGTATGCCGGATTGCCTTTGCGCAGAAATCCACTGGGATGCCCAATTTAGCCTATGTTTGCAATTTTTCTCGAAATGCGCGCCAGACTCCGAAAAGTTGCTGATTCCTTATTTTGCTGCAAGAGAGAGCAGGAAAAGGGCATAGCAATGTATTTCATGGATATATGCATGACTCGATTCTCGTGCCACCAATCACGCATATCGATGCATGATGGCCGAGGAATCGGATTGCACAACTCAATATAGGGTGCAATGCAGATGAATGCTACGACAAAAACCTAACTCCATCATGGATAATCCGGAGTGTCGGTGACTGGGGGATTTGAGACCTGTTCCGTGAAATGTGCCTCGTTTCCCGTGCCCGGGCTAACTCCTATCCCGAACACGATGCAATATGCATGATATGCATGAAATGCAGCTAATATGCAATCCTAACATACACAATGCTATGAAAATGAGATGCCTCGAAATGCGTGCACACGGGCACGCAAACCGAGGAAATGATTCTAAAGCATAAAATGGCATAAGCAATGCAATTGGACTTACACTAACATGAGAGAGCCTCAGCCACACTCACATAAGAGGCCGTCGGATAAAAATGAGATGCCTCGAAATGCGTGCCCACGGGCGCGCAAACCGAGGTGATGCATACAGAATGCAAAATGACATGGAAATGATATGTAATGAGGCTAAAATGAGATGTCTCGAAGTGCGTGCCCGCGGGCACGCAAACCGAGAAAATGGCATACGGAATGCGATGATGCGAAAATGGCATACAGAATGCAGAATGGACTTATACCAACATGAGAGGGCCTCAGCCAACACTCACACGGGAGGCCGTCGGATGAAAATGAAGTGCCTCGAAATGCGTGCACACGGGCGCGCAAACCGAGGCGATGGCATACGCAATGCAATGAGACTAAAATGATATACAGAATGCAAAATGGGCTTATACCAACATGAGAGAGCCTCAGCTACACTCACACGGGAGGCCGATGAATGAAAATGAAGTGCCTCGAAATGCGTGCAAGCGGGCACGCAAACCGAGGCAATGTATTTTAGCATGAAATGACATGAAATATGAGACGTGGCATATGGCATATGGGAAATGCAAATTTCAGCAGCCAAAATGATGCAAAAATAGTCCCCGAATTATAGCAAAATTACACCCGATGCCCGAAATGCAATGTTATGCACCCGAAATGGCCTACAGCTATGCCAAACATGCACAATATGGACACGACATGTAAAGACAGATGCTAGGAAGCCCCTAAAATAGCATTTTTCCAGTACAAATAATGTCCAAACAACAATCACAAGTATAGCAAAAATAGCATGCAAAAATGGGGGAAAAGAGGAGAATAATGAAGCAAGTGATATATACAATGATCAAACTGAAAAATACAGTTCTACAACATTGAAGAGTGACTGAAAATATGAACATTTACAGCTTATGAAAACTCTCAAAACAGTATGTAGATATGCTCAACATAGCATGCAAAAATATGAGCCAAAAGAGGGCTATAAAGAGAAGTATACCAAGCATTCACCAAACCAGCAAAAACCCTTAATTAAATATGACAAGAAGGCCAAAATATGAATTTTTCCAGGCCTGATGAGGGCCGAAAATAGAGGCTAGATAAGCTTAAAAAGGCATGCAAGAATGGGGGCCAAAGAGGGATATAGTGGTAGGTACAACATGGAGGCCCCAAACAAGATTGATCCCTTCTACAATGTTGTAGAGGGACCCAAAATAATCCTACTCACAGTTCATGACATGCTCCAAAACAGATCACACAGAGGCTAAACAAATCATGCAATTTTACGGTAAATATGAGAGATTATGAAACAAGTGCATGATAGAGAGGTCAAACAGGGTTGAGCCCTTCTTCAATGTTGAAGAGAGGCTCAAAATAGGCCTAAACTCAGTTAGGGTCGGAGCCCAAAACCACAAGCAAATAGGGTAGAAAAATGAAGCAAAAATAAGCTCAAAAGAGGGAAAAGGATGCTTACCCTTGAAGACTACACTTTGGTTGCTTCTTGGCTTGAGTTTGCTGTCTCTTAGCCTCTGAAAAACCTTCCCTTGCTGCTGGAATGGAAGTGGTGATGGTGGTGCTTGGTGTTGATGAACAAATGAGGCCAAGACTTGAAGATTTTAGAGGTTTTGGTACTTGGAATATAGAGAGAGAGAGATATATATGTAGGAGCTCAAAACAGAAATTTTCTAACCCCTACAACAGATCTGGAGGGCTGTATATATAGGCAAAAAGGTGTAGAAAATGGAGGGAAAAAAAAGGGGGGAAAACTAGTCAAGTTTCCCGCCAAAAAAGGCCAAAAGGGAAAGTGGTAGCTACGTGTTTCAAACGGCTGAGATTCCTTCAACAAAGTTGAAGAGGGGCTCAAAATAAGACACTTTGTAGTTTACGACCAAGTCCAACACTGCCCACAAGTACGCCTAAAATACCGTGCAAAATAGGCCTAAAAAGAGGCAAAGAGGCAAGTGACAAATGGAGATGTCAAACAGTAAAAATTCCTTAATCAAACATGAAAAGGACCTCAAAATATGACTATATCAAGTTCGGGTCGGAGCCCAAAAATGTAGAATGAAGGTTCGGGAGCCAAAACACGCAGTTCGAGGCCCCAAAAGTGGGTTGCTGGGCACCGGGAGTGGTGCTCGACCACGAAGTTGGTCTCTCGGACCGCAGTGTCCCTCAAAAGGGAGTAGATCAGATGCATGCCAAAAAACCGGAGGAGTCGGAGATGGTTAGACGGTCCCGAACCGAGGCACACGGCCTGACGGCTCCGAAAACCGGGAACCGGGCTCTGAAATGGGAAAAATGGCCTACGGGCACGAAATGTAGCCCACGGCCACTGAGAGATAGTCTACGGGACCTCTCCCTCCCCTCAGGAAAGAAAACAGAGAAAACTGAGCCTGGTTCGCAAACCGAGACAAAGTACAAAAAGAGCCCGAAAGTCCGGAGGCAAGGCTCGCGGCCGAGACTCTGAGACTCCTAAACGAGCGCGATATGCAACATCACCAAGCGCTCAATCGGTGACGGCTGAGTCTTAAGGTCGGTCAAAAATGGGGTGTCTACACTCGCCCCAAGATTGGGGAGCTTTTTGACAGGATTGAAACCCCAAATGTTAAATCTACCATCGTTCGTTGAAGGTCTTCAATCATTCTTAACATCTCAACAGTAGTGAGTTCAGCCATTTGGCGTTCTTGGTGTGTTCAAACCGAGGTGGATGTATCCATCATACACAAATTGGTACTTTCAACAATGAACACCTCTGGCTTAGACAAATGGGATGGAATGATATATGTGCTAGGGTCGAAGGAAGGAGATAGTGTATAGATGAGGTTAAGGTGAGGATAAGGTACTTGGTCATGGATGGGAAGTGGGTTAGTGGTAACATTAGGTTCTTGAGGTGGAGCCATCGTCTGGTTGTCGATGAGATTCTGAACCTCATGACGAAGGCGGTAGCAGTGATTGGTGCCATGACCGCACTGTTGATAGTACGCACAGTATTCGGTGGGGTTATGTCTAGCAGAGAGTGGGTTAGGAAGAGGTTAGGGATAAAGGTATTTGAGATACCCTCTTTCCATCAAGACTTTTAGTGCATTGGTTAGGCTCATTTGGAGGGGAGTGAAAGTTCTGCCCTGAGCTCAGGTTGGGTCGGCTGTTTGTGGGTTGGTATTGGCAAAAGGGTCGACAGTTTTAGGAGTGCTGACGGTATTGATTTCAGTGGGTTTGGGAATAGTGCTACTGCTAGCATTGGTACTCTTGAAAAACACCCTCCTTGTTGGTTCACTTGTTCTGGGAATAATCCCTTTGTTCAATGCACTTTCAATCTAAATCCCTAACTCATGCAAATTTTTGAAAGTGAATAGCGGAGCGACTATTAACTTTTGTAACATATCTGGCTCAAGGTTATGTACTTCTATCCGCACTTGGTCCCTCTCAGAAGGTTGACCTGTCATTTGTGTTACCTTTGCTCTCCACCTTGTAATAAATTCCACAAAGGTTCTTTAGGATTCTGGTGGGTTGCTTCAAGCTCTTGGGAGGTCATTTCAATTTGGGTATTGTAAGAATACTGTTTGACAAACACCTAAGCCAAATCTTCCCAGTTTTGTTTCACTTTATCCTCTAACTTGGCGTACCAAATGGCTGCTATACCCGATAGGGTTCTTCCATACAGAGAGTTTCTGAGGCTTAGTTAAACCCATCGATTTCAGGACGCTTAAGAAAAGCCAAATATGTACCATAGGATCTCCAAACCCGTCAAAACGATTAATGGGTGGCATTTTAAATCTGTCTGGGAGCCGTACGGTAGCCTCGGTGTACCCATCCTCAATGTCGGGTATGGAGCTAATTCCCTATGCCTTTTTGAATTTCTTCTCAAGGTTAGCAATTTTTATAAAAAGGTCGGGTCAAGATCATTAATATCAAAGGGAAAAAGGCCCTCATTAGGCTGCACTAGGGATTTGAAAACTCGAGTTTGAGCCAACTCTTCTCAGGGATCTGGACCCTGCAAATCTTTAACTGGCGGAGGCAGGTCAAAGTTCGGCTGGGGGTCCGAGGCTAGATGTGTGGTAAATGCCCCCAGATGGGCGTTGTTTTTTAGTACTGGTCTCATCCTATATGGTAATTCCCTAGTTTAGGGTCGTTATCATGGCCACAACTTCTTCTGGACTCTGAGCCATCACAAGTGTGCTGAGTTGGCAATTGGAAAAATGGATGGGTGTAAGTTGAGAGCTGACTAACAAGGATTTTGACCTGGTTATACTTGATGTATCTGAACTGGATTAGTCTAGACAGGTTTGACTGGATTGGGCTTTTTAGAATGGGTCTTTTTTGGCATTTGGACGGATCTTTTATGAGTTGGCCTTTGGGAATCAGATAGACTGGGCCTTTGTTGGATGGGTTTTTTTTTGTGGGATGGATTAAGGCTTTCCAGGTCAGATTGGGTTGGGCCTTTGCTGAGTTGGGTATTGCTCCTTCTTTGGCTCAGGAAAACCTAGCATTAAAAACAAATGTCCCATCAGATCGTGGTACCTAGTATGCAGGTTAAAACAAAGAAAGATACAACTTTTGGCCCTGGTTCTGGTTCTGGTATGTTTCCACCATATCAAACACAAACCCCTGGATTTTGACCCAAATTCTGATTCTGATATGACCCTTAAGTTTGAAAGTAATTGCCTCAAGATTAAGACTCTCCCAGGATTGCATCACACATTTCCAAAGATTTCACATTTTTCACAACTGCACTCAAAACACCCCTATAAGAGGTTAGGGTTTCCTTGTCCTAGCTTTTGAAGTGATCTACAGCTTTACTATTCAAATAAACGGTATCACAATAGCTTAGTAAATAGGAGGGCATCCTATCCTATGCTTGAAAAGTCACTAAGGCTGACTATATGCAGTTAGGCCGATTGGTCAAAAGGGGTACCTCAACAAGACTACCTAATATACCTCTCACACCTAACACCGAGAAGTGAAAAGTGGATCAAACGGTACAGCGGTAATCCAAATCAAAGGGTTGTGTTTCCAACATGTCAGAGCCCATGACCGGTCAGCCTTTTGGTAAGCTTTCAAGCAACCCTCCGGCAAACCATCCAAGAATAGCAGATGGAAAACACAGTGACTTAAGCGCATCGATGAAAATGCAATGCAATGCAAAGAACATATAAGTGTAGATAAAATTTAACATCATGAATTTCAAGTCAAGTTCTCTAAGTCCCTAGTAGAGTCACCAGAAACTGCAGCTTGCTTTTCGTGCTCCTTTCGGATACGACTAGCCCCACAGTTTGAACTCCTGTGGTTTTGAATCTAATTTCAGAAGTGCAATGTGAAAGAGTGAAAACACAAAAAGAGTTCAAATTCGACAATTCTTTTGAAAAATCGATTTGAATAAAAATGCCAAAAATGGACTACATTACCAGATTTCAGAGTCCCCACCTAAATATTTTTGAAAAATTTAGGAAACCCGTGACTCGTGTCAAAGGCCACTTATCCGTTATCACCAAAGTGTCTCGGCTCGGGAACTTAGGTACGAGAAGGGAAGGTCATGAATTGAGCACACCACTCACCCAATCAAAGATCGGCCTCTACTAATCATGATGTGATTCTTATTTACATTACATGCTCTTGTTCCGATTTATTGGTTATTTTTACTATGTGACGCACATAAGTATAATTTGCAAAAATTGGAACATTTGATTTTGTGTTTGTTTGAAAATTATTTTTGATACTCGTCACTTGAAAAGGTGAGTCTGTATGTACATTAATCAATTTGTCCTAATTTTGGCAATTAGCCTTCATCCACTGGCATTCAAACAGATATATCATTTAAGCACTTAGCCTCATGAAATCATGCTTGGCATGGCAACAATCACACACATGCCATATGCTAAAGCAATAAATGCTTACCTAGTACTCCAATGCAAGCCAAAAGAAATAAAACAATTAGAAAAATGCACGCTCTAATATGCAAGTGACTAATGCAACACATTTAATATGCGATCATAGGCTCAGGTACTAATATGACATGTGAACCAATGTGATAGCATGCTGTTTAAACATGTTTTCAAAGAGTTTAAGCAATAACAATGCTTTGTTAGAATGATGAACCGAGCTTTGATGAATGCAAGATGAATGGATGCAAACCATGGAAAATGCTAAGGAAACATGATACTCTATGCTACCATCATAAGCAAGTAAATAAAAGGGAGAAAGAAATGGGGTTGGAAGACATACATACTTATAACATGTTTTGCTTTCATGTAAGAGGGTCTGAATGGGTGTCCAAGCTAATTAACGAATTAACTAGCTATTACAAACCAAATAAAATTAATTAGTTAATCTAAGTTATTACAACAATAATATTACAACAATCCAATAAACAAACAAATGATTACGCATAATGTTCTTCAAAAACTGCTTTGTCTTCCTTGTTGGGAAACTGCCCTATGTTCACCCTCAGCCACTGCTCTGTATTTCTCAAAACTGCTTTGTATACCACACATTGGAGCTCGGCCGACCCGCAATGAGGCCCGGCTGGGTCCAAAAAAGGCCGGCCGTGCCCTAATGTCATGCAAAACCTATTTTTGTGCCATGGGGTGAAAATGGTGTAGACAGAGCAACTTTAAACCATGTTTGTCTCTTCTGCTCTTCTCTATCATGGGGAACTTCAAGAGAAGAACATATTCGGTTCCAAAATCATGAACAAGAACATTGATGGCTTGATTCGTTCGGGCACGATTTGGTCAAAAATTAATAAATGCAATGAAAGATAACCACCCCTCCCTCCTCTCATGAATGTTCAAAGAGAGAAGTAGACACGCCTCAACATTCATCAAGACACCATGAATTGATATGTGATGACTCTTGACGCGATGGACTCAGCATAACATCCGACTGAATCCAACCAATTTTATTAATCTTCTTTATGTCGGTTTGATTGATTTTAGCCTTTTGTTATCCTTTTTCATCTTACCTTTCCATTACTTAATCATTTTTTCCGAAAATGAGAATTAAGTCCACTAATGAAGAGAGGTGTCAGACTAGAAGTTGTTTTTGGTGTGAGAGAGATGTAATGCCCTGGTAATGAACCTCCGAAGAGATTAAACCATTTAGCATGGAATGTCTCTTTCTCAAGATTGAACAACACTCGTTTGAAACAATGCTTACAAACAAAGAGAAAACCAAGAAAGGTGGGAGAGTGTAGAGATGATTATGCAAGATTGATTATTAAAAAGGTGGGACTCTTTACATGGAATTAAGTAAGAAAAGCTATTAACTCAAATAACTCGGTGTCTAAGGCTTAAGCAACCGAAGCCATGAGGACGTATAACACAACAAGCAAAGTATTCAAAGCATAAATTAATTAAATGAATTAAACAGCCCCAAAAACCAAAAAAAAAAATAGTGACCAAATAGCCCCCAAAACAAGTTGAAAATAGTTTGAAAAACAAGAAAAAGTAAGCAAAGATTAAAGAGAACAAAACTAGTAAGCAAGCCTAAGGAATGGTAGCTAACCCTTCCACTTTTTTCAACTTCAAATCACATATTTTAGCCTATGAAAATAGTCCAAAAACAGCCCAAAAAGAGTGGCTAAAAGTGTGTTTAAAGAGCATAATAATATAGACAAAAACAAGAGATATAAAACTAGTAAACAAAATCAAGGAGAGGTGGCTAATCCCTCCACTTTTGAGACTTTTAAACTATTTTTTTCAGCCTTTTTAAACCCTAAAAATCAGTGTAAAAACCAAAGAAAATAGTGCAAAAAAAAAAAGGGTATGTGCTACGAGATAAGGTGCAAGAAAGGGTGTTAAGTTTCTCTACCTTTGGTAGCTCTTCAACCCCAAGTTCCAACACTTGGAATGGATCCAAAACAATAGGAAAACACAAGAAAAAGATATAAAAAGATTGAAATGAAAGCAAGGGAAAAGGTGACAAGCTTATACCTCTTGAAGAGAGCAAGTTTTGGTTGTCGATCAAACTTGATTCCAAACACCCACAAGTTTATGAAATTTGGTTTGAAACTCTAGCAAAAGGCTTGAAGAACATGCTCTAATGGTGTATGTATTGTTCAAGAATGTTTGAAGATCAAAGGAAGCAAGGAGGATGGTTTTAGCTCTCAATCTCCCTCAAAGCCGTTAGGAAAATCTTCTAACCTTAAAATCTGAATGCAGGGGGTCTATTTATAGAATCTAAGCCGATTTGGTCGAAAATATCTTCAAACAAAGCCAGCTGTCCAATTCCTGCCAACTGTCTATTTGGCGCTATTGAGACCCAACCGGGCCCGAAAACGCACGGCCAGTCCTAAAAACACACGGCCGAGCCTAAAAAGAAACTCTGGAAAAGTTTTCATTGAGACCCGGCCAGGTCTAAATGCCACACGGTCGGTTCTAAACGGACCCGGCCGGGTCCAAAAATCTGCATTTCAGGCCCAACTTCAAACGAGAACACCTCTCTCATCCGGACTCAATTTTAGGTGATTCTTGAGTCTAAATTGAAGTCCCGGAAGTCTACTTTCCAATGGTGGTGGCCTCACATCTATTTCTAAGTGTGCAAAGAGATATGCCTATTTTAGTGAAGGCTGCTCATTCTTTCTCAACGGTTTGATGCCCAACCTTTCTCCGAACTAGTTTTCTTCCCTCCCCTTTTATTTCCTCCAACTCCAAACCCATAAATAAGATGTTTTTAAAGATTTTTCAAAGAGTTCAACTCCCTTCCACGTGTCTCCCCTTTTTCCTTACTCGGTTTATCGAAAAGTGCAATAGTTTAAACGAAATGCGAGCCTCAGAACATCGTAGAAACATTTGAAAATATATTTTGAAAATGAGGGTTTTAAGGTCTAAAATAGTTTGGCCAAAATGCGGTGTAAGGTTGGGATTAGAGCTTGAATCCAAATATTTTCACTGAGAATTCAAAAGATTGCATAGCGTATCTTTCATTATCGGGTATTTGGAATAAAGCGCCCAAGTCTTACGGGGGGTGAAAAATGGGGTGTCTACAGACGGCACTCTACGGGGAGTCACCGTAGGCTCACCAAATTTACAATCAATTGAGATTACGTTATGAACTCTATGATAACCTGACATATGCATTGTGAATATATTCGTGATGAATCATGTCTATATTTATATATGTTGTTTTCGCTGTGCTATTATCTTTTTCGTAATGATTGTATATTTTTAAATGTTGCTAATTAACTCCACTGTGTTATTATTGCATAAGTTTTCAAACTGTAAGAAGTGGTTAGTTTTTTTAGAGGGGGTTTCTTGTATCCTATTGGGATTCGTAGCTCATGGCATTTCTTGCCAGGTGAAGAAGAAAGAGAAAATCTTGGGGAAGATTTTGTCGAAGATGCCGAAGTTCAGCCATGGTTCACTTAGAACTGTCTTAGCCTGGCCATTAAGGCCTGTCTTGCCCACCTTCTTATCTATTTTTGATGAAATTTTATGTATTATGTAACAATGTCTAGAGATTGATGTAAGAAATCAAACATTTTGGGTTGTATTAAGATTAAGCATTGGAACGTACTCCTTTAACTATTATATTGGAACTTAATACTTAACCATGTTGAACTATTTATATTAATATATGATGCCCAAAAGTGGGGGTGTCACATCAACAACTCCGTTGGTCTGTGGTCTATATGTCGATGACTTATGAAAAGTCACATTGTATTTTTTCGAGCAAATTGACCACTTCTTTCTTGAAGTGCGAGTCGTTGTCCGAGATGATCTCATTTGGTACCCTGTACCTGCAGATGATGTTGTTCTTGATGAACTTGGCCATATGTGATGCCTTCAACACATAATAAGACTGAGCTTCCACCCACTTCGTAAAATAGTTGATCGTCACTAAAATGTATTCATGTCCGTTTGAATCCTTTGGCAAGACTGCCCTAATGACATTGATTCCCCAGACTGAGAAGGACCACGGCGAAGTCATGTTGTATAGCTTCGATGATGGGATGTTCATAGGACTGGCACGAATTTGACATTTGTGGCATCGCCAAACAAAGTTAATACAATCCTCCTCCATAGTTGACCAATAATAGCCTTGTCTGAGGATTTTCCTAGCCAGCATCACACTATTCATGTGTGCTCCACACTCTCCTCCATGAATGGCCTCAATAAGACGCTTCGACTCCTCTTCTTCAATGCAAAGCTTGTGCATTCCCAGATGACCTCTCTTATACAGCTTATTTCCGTAGATGATGAATTGGACGGCCATATGCCGTATTCCCCATTTATCCCTAGCATTTGCCCCTCATGGATACATATCCTCCTTCAAAAAATTCCAAATGTCGTAATACCAGGGGTTTTTGTCTTGAACCTCATCTACCATGGCAATGGTCTCATAAGCATGCACATATTTATGTTCAATGATGATCGGACGCATCTTGACTCCAAGCGAGATGTCTACCATGGATGATAGAGTTCCTAATGCATCAGCGAACCAGTTGTTCTCCCTTAGCAGATGTGTAAACGTCAGCTTTTCAAACCTTGAAATTAGAAAGTCCAGAGTAAGATGGTAAATCTTCATGTTGTCTTCCTTGACCTTCCAATCCCCGTTGGATTGTGAAACAACTAGGTTTGAGTCTCCAATGACGTCCAACATTATTGGCCCTAGTTCTAGGGAAGCTTCCAATCCAGCGATACACGTCTCATACTCTGCTTCATTATTGAACACTTTGAACCGGAGTTTAAGAGCTAGGCGTATGTGGGAGTCATCGGGTGCTATCAGCAACACACCTATCCCATAACCGTACTAATTAGACGCTCCGTCAAAGTACATTGTCCATGTTTTCTCTTCTACCTGCAGAATGTCTTTATCTGGGAAAAGATACTCTACTACTTCATCTCTTTCCACTAGGTGGTCTGCCATAAATTCCACTATAACGCTTCCTTTGACTGATTTGTGCGTGACATACTTGAGATCAAACTCGGAGAGAAGAAGCAACCAATAAGCTAGCCTACCCATAAGCGCTATTTTCTCAAAGAGATATTTGATGGGATCTAATCTCGAAACCAGAATTACAGAGTGAGCTAACAAGTAGTGCCTTAACTTCCTCCTTGCCCATACCAAAGCTAGACAAGCTTTCTCAAGGGGAGTATAGTGGGTCTCGTAATCTAGCATCTTCTTGCTCAGATAGTAGATGGCCTTCTCCACCTTAGCTTCTGATTCTTGAGCTAGCATGCACCCTATGGTCGAATTTGTTACCGAAAGGTACAAGATCAGTGGCTTTCCCAGTTCTGGTGGTGACAATACAGGTGGATTCTGAAGGTACTGCTTGACTTGCTCAAAGGCAAACTGACATCGATCATCCCATTGGAACTTCTTCCTTTTCTTCAACAGACCAAACAGTGGTTCACAAGTCAAGGTTAATTTTGAGATAAACTGTCTTATGAATTACACTTTAGCCAGAAAGCCGCACATCTCCTTTTCAGTCCTCGGTGGTGGCATTTCTAGGATGGCCTTGATTTTGGACGGATCTACTTCAATTCCCCTCTGCGTAAGTAGAAATCCTTGCATTTTTCCTGTAGTCATCCCAAAGGTACATTGCTGTGGGTTGAACCTTAGTCTATACTCCCTGATCCATTCAAAGAATTCTTCCAATGTGGTGTAGTGGTCTTCTCGCTCCTTAGACTTGGCAATCATGTCGTCTACATACACCTCAACCTCTTTATGGATCATGTGGTGCAAGATTGTGGTCACCACCCTCTGATATGTAGCCCCAGCATTTTTAAACCCAAAAGGCATGACTCTGTAGTAGTAGGTCCCCCACGACATGGTGAAAGCAGTCTTCTCTCTGTCCTCCGATGCCATCAAAATCTGATTATACCTAGATAACCCATCCATGAATGAAAATAGCGCGTGGCCTGCGGTGAAGTCTACCAGTTCATCAATGTGCTGCCATGGTGTAGACGTGCCCTGTGTGAGGGCCTCAGTGCTACAGTTCGGACTCAAATTGTCACGGTTCTTAACCTGAACCAAAGAGTCCAAATCCGGCAAATCGTTTTGAGAAAACAGATTTTTGTAAAGAAGTGCCAAACATGGACTGCTTTGCCAGATACAGAGTCGCCACCTAAATATTTTTTAATGGGGGAATTTAGGAAACCCTGACTCCTTTGCCCAAGGCCACGTGTCCGTCATCACCAAAGTTGCCTCGGAACGAGAACTTGGGTACGATTGGGGAAGGTTAGCTATGAGCACCCCCTCTCACCCGATCCGAAGATCGGCCTCTACTAACCATGATATCCGATTTTGAAAACGTTATATGTTCTTATTCCGATTAATTTAGCTAGTCTTACTATGTGATGCGCACAACACAAAAGTATAGACTAGATCGCGTAATTTGGAACGAAGCATTGCATATCCGTTTGTTTGAAAAAAGTGATTTGAAATTTGCTACTCGCAAGTAGGCTAAAATACGGATTTCAATGAGTTGTTCCAACTCAAACAATCCAACCTTCACCCACAGGCATTCAAGCAGTTAATCAAATAAGCATTTAGCCACATGGTAAGCATGCTGTCATGTTAACATTCACACTCATGCAAGATGCGAAAGCATGAATACTTATATCGTACTCCGAGCCAAAACAAAGAACATGTTAGCAATCATGCATGATCCAAGTCCATGTTAAGTGGCTAATGCAACGCATACAGAATGTCACTAGAATAGGCTCGGCTAATCCTAGGATGGCATGTGGGATGCAACAAGTACAACGTATTCAACTTGGAATTGAAATACAATGCAGTTAGCATGATGCGCCGAGCCTGGTGCATGCAATACTGATGAATGATGCACGCATGCATAGCATAAGGATGCTAAATTAAACATGTCCTAATACTAACCATCAAAAGCAGGTAAGTAAAAGGGAGAAAGAAGTGGGGGTGGGAAGACATGCACACACGCACCCACACTTATTACAAATTTGCCCTCGCTCGGAGGGACCGAAAGAATAATACAGATTTAACTAACCTACAAGCTAATTAAATATTACAGACCAATTAAACTAGTTAAGCAAATTAACTACTCTAATAAAACAGTAAACAGCCTCGGGAAGAGGGCCCAATGCAATGCGTGCTCGGCTTCACTCAGAAGTCCACTGCCATGCACAAGTTGCCTCTATCCACACTGTTTTCCTTCTCTGATCATTGCAAAATTCCCAAGGTGCACTCTATGAATCTTGTGGGATACCACCGGCCAAGGGAAATGGTCACCGGCCAAAGGAAATGATCACCGGCCACTGGTTAAGCTATCGGCCACCAATTGTTGGTTAGTCGGCACTAAAGATGGCCGGCCGGCCAAATCTTCTTGCAGAATCCTGTTTTGACAGCAGCAGAGGGCAAAACAAGGCATGGCAATGCATTCCAAGCAAATGTGTGCACCAACACATCCCTTATCATGTTTATGACACAAAGGGACATGGTTCTCGGTTCTCGGACCACCAATCACGCATTTCGATGCGTGATGGCCAAAGAAACCAAGTTATGCACTTTGATTTCAAATGAAATGCACATAAAGAAGCAAGGAGCTCAACCTCTATCATACTCAATTCAAGAGGCTAAGCATGCATGTCAATGCAATGCAACCTAGACATATGAGCTAGTATGCAACATGAGCAATGCGAACAAGCATACAAGGCATGTGACAATCATGCTAACCAATAAGTATGCCCAATACAATGGGGATGTTCAAGCATGCAAGCAAGCATGTGACTTCATTCAATCATGCCACAACACATGGAGCAAACATGTTAAACAACCTAAACATGTGACAACACACAAGGTGAGCATGCAACAACATGCGAACTATGGACTTAAACTAATTTGGGCAGCTCTGTACTAAGCCCAAAACAGTGGCCAACATGCTCAAGAATGAAGGCAAAATGACATGCAAACATGCATGCACACAAGGACCAACACTTAGGCATATAGAAACAACTCTAAAGCACACTTAAGAGGATGCAAACATGGACAAATGGCATGCATTATAAGCTCTGAAAATCATGTTAGAGAAGGTGCCAAACCAATCTACAATGCAAGCTAGGCATGCCACCAAGCCCAAGGACTTAAACCATGGCCATATGACATATGAAGCAAATGACCAAAATGAACTAAAACAGTCCTAAATCATGCAAAAGTAAGCCCCAAAAACCACTTAGATGGCATCTAAATGATCTAATCCTAGAGGCATACACAATGGCACAAACATGGAGCAAGAAACACCAACCTTTTAAAGCATGAAAGGGGCATCAAATGCAAGCATACGAGCATATCATGAGGACTGAAATGACATGACAAGTGGTTCCAAACCACTGAAATGATGCAAGGATGGCATGCTAGAGGGGTCAATGCTTAAGGCATACAAGAGAGGTTACATGGTAGCTATACAAAGCAAAGCATGGACAACCCAAATGACCAAAAACAAACCTTTAGCATGCTAAAACAAGCATAAAAGCTTCACAAAGCTAAGCCAAAAACATGCTAGAAACAAGGCTCAAAGCACAAGGCATGTTAAGGTAATTCATGGCATTACAAGACATGTATGCTAAGCAAGCATGGTGTACCTAAACCAACTCACAACAATGCTATATCATGGCAAGATAAGCATAAAAAACAGTTAAGGCATGGCCAACATACACTTAAACAAGGTGCTCACTAATGAGGCTTAAATGGCCATTATTGAAGACAACAAGGAGAGGGGGTGGCCCTCTCCTTCTTAGGACCTTAAGGCACCATCCTCACCACTAAAATCCCTCAAGATTTCAGTGGTGAGGAGGTCCAAACAAGGTGGTCCCGAAGCTCACCAAAATAGCACAAAAATAGGGCCTAACAAGGCCTATGAGGGGTCAAACAACCCCAAAGCTCAAAGGAACCTTAAACAACTATTTTAAGAAAGTAAAAACAAGACTTTTATATGTTATATACTAAGCTCGAAAATAGGTGCAAGGTAGGCAAAAAAGCTAAGCAAGAATGGGGAACAAAAGGAGTAAGTTCTTACCCTTGTTGACCCTCTTCAAGAATGATGCTCCAGCAGCTTCTTCAAGCTCAAAACCACTCAAAAACACCAAGAATAGCCTTCTGGTCCCTCAGTAACCAAGAGAAGGTGTAGGACTAGGTGTTTGTGTGCAATAGTAAGACTAAACACACACACAATGCAAAAAGAGAGAGAGAGATATAGGGATGGAATAGATACAAACTCAAACCCTAATCTCAGAGCTCCTCTGAAAATTTTGTCACTAGCCTAATGGAGGGAGAAGAGGCTCCCTCTTATAGAGCTCACTCTTGCAAAGCTTCTCAAGTAAGCTAGTCAAGAAGGAGATCCCTCCATACACATGTATGGAGGGGAGCAAAGGTGTATGCCAGCTAGCACAGCTGGCATAAAAATATCTGCAAAAGCAGATGCACAGTGGTCGGCCGGCCAAAAATGCAATTTGACCAAAATAGATGGCCGGTCGACTACAAAGAGTGCCGGTCGGCCAAACATTGGGCCGGTGGCAACAAACCAGTGGCCGGTGGCCTCAAGCCATGGCTGGTGATGTGTGAGGATGGTCAACAAGCCATTCCCTGCCCCTCAAAGGCAAAACACAAGTGTTTGGTGCAAAACCAGACACAAAACAGTCGAGCCGAGAGATCCTGAGGCAAGGCGCGTCGCCAAGACCTCCGGGAACTCAAGACAAACACAAATAAGGATGATCACTGAGTGTTCAAGCGGTGACGTCCAAGTCTTGAGGACGGTCAAAAATGGGGTGTCTACACATGGAAAGGCATCTTTCAGACTAGCTTTGTTCAGATCCCGGAAGTCAGCGCAGATTCTGATTTTGCCATCCTTTTTTGGAGCCGGAACAATATTAGCCAGTCAAGTCGGGTATTCAAATATCATCAACAAACCAGCATCAATCTGTTTAGTGACCTCCTCTTTAATCTTCAACGTCCAGTTCGGATGGACTCTGCGGAGTTTCTGTTTAACTGGTTGGGCCTCAGGGTCAAGAGGGATCTGGTGCTGTACAATCTCAAGATCAATTTCAGGCATGTCTTCGTAGGACTACGTGAAAATATCTTTGAAATCTTTTAATAAAGCGATTAAACGCTCGCGTTCCTCCAAAGACAACGCGGACTCGATTTGGACCAAGCGAGGATCCTCCTCAGTACCCATATTAATTGTAATGATTTCATATGTGATGGGCTTAACATGCCTCTCCTCCTCACGGTCAATCAAATTTTTCAAAGGCAGACGAATTTCCTCCTCTTCATTTAAGTCAAAATTTTGAAAATCGAGATCAGTTCAACAAGCCAAAGGTATAGAGAAGTAAGTGAAACCTACTGCATTTCTATTGAAAAAGTCAATCGACTCGAAAGAAAAACTAAAAGAAGACCCCGATAGGACTTTAGCATCCAGGTTACCACCCTCGGAAGTACCAGACTCAGACCCTTCAGAAGAACTCGAATCTAATCCCCACTCCACAGACTTAGTGAAATCAAATTCAGACTCATTATCCAGTTCCGAACTGCCAATGGTGCGCTTTTCAAACTGCCAAACTAGGTGTGGAGCCTCGGTTGCATCCACGATGAGACTAGAGTAATCTGCAGCTGGTTTATCCCTGATCATGGAGATAGTAACGCTATCCCCCAAGTTAGAGGACGTAGCCCCAGCGTTAGATTAGTAGGTCAACTAATGCCATCCCTAGCTGCTCCTCTTTGTCGATGTCCAAGCTTGCAGTCCTGCCTTGCATTGTATTGATGCTCAGGTTAATCTACTCATCCTTATTTTCTGGTAAATGGTGCCCGAAGAAGATCTCGAATCTCGGGTACCTTGTGTTTGTTTCCCGGTCGACCCATGGCTCTGGAAATCTACAAAATGGGAAATCTTCCCCTTGGCGGACAAAACGTCCGTTCAGGGTTCCCAGAATTGGCTTGTGGACTAGTTTATACTGCCTCCTGGCCCTTTTCGCTTTAAGCCTCCCTCTCAACTCATCCCCATTTCTCCTTCAGTTTTCGGCTATAGGCTTATACCCCAGCCCCAAAGCATGGGGACTGTGACATATCTTTCTGGCAACTGTACCTCCTTGCTTGCCACTTCTACCTAGTCTTGATTCGAGAATGTTCCCTTGTTTGGTCATCATGTAGATGGACTAGGGGCTCACATAGTTCCCATCATCCTCCGCCATGATAGATTGTACCAGCCGGGCCTCTACCAAGGAGAAGCCAGAGAGGAACACATCTTCTTTCCCATGCATTATCTCTAACAAGGGCATGGTGGTTCCTGAGTGAGGGTAGATAGAAGAATTGCTATAAACATTAGCAATCCCACCCTTAAAGGGATATTTCACCAACTGATGAACTGTTGATGACACTGCCCTCATCTGATGCAACCAAGGCCTTTCCAGGAGTAGATTGAAAGTTGTTGGTACGTCCATAACATGGAATTCAACCTCATGCTCAGACGGGCTGATTAATATTTGTCTCTTGAAAGTCCCCATGACATCTTGGCTGGTGTTGTCATAGGCTCGAACAGCTTAAGTTATAGGCGTGAACTCAGCTGGCTTTAAACCTACGGCATAAGCGGTCCTTGTCGGGCAAACGTTAATAGTTGAAACCGGTATCCACTAGTACCACTGAGATCCACTTCTTCCGGCTTTCTAGGGTCACATATAGGGGTCTGTTGTGGTTCACACCCTCAGGTGGCAACTCTTTATCTGTAAAAGATATTACTAGAGTAATGCCTCCGGATGTGACCAAACACACCAATTGGTCAATGGTGGTGTCGATAGACAGCTTCGTTTTGTTCATTGCCTCTAGCAGTGCCTACCTATGCTCCTGGGAAGCCATCAATAGCCCCCAAATTGATATGTCTGCCTGAATTTTCTTGAGTTGTTTCAAGACTAGGTTTTTTCAACGTCTTTCTCTTTCGATTTCTCAGCTTCTTTCCAAGAAGATTCTGGCTGATCTAGGGCCGGGGATTTGACATATCGCCCACTTCGGGTCATATGGTTAATCTCATCTGCATACCACATATGATTAGGGGTGTCAGCTTTCCACCCTTCGTCAGTATACCCATGGCTCAGAGTCTTCCCACCATTCCCCTGCCGCCGTTGCCAGGCCATTATCGGGCTCCACCCGGATTATATTCACATCACCCTCTCCATCGGCATACCACTCCTCTTCTATGATTGATTCCATCTCTTCCCTTCGATAATGTTGGAGTTTCTTTGGCATCGTTCCCTTGTCACCAGACTCCCACATGGGCTTCTCCATAGTTTGGACATCATTCATTGCTGTCTCGATCCCTTCTTTTCTCTTTCTTTTTTTCCTGCTCTCGGGCTATCTTCCTTTGGATTTCCTCTATTCTTTCATGTCGGAATTACTCCAACTCTCGTTCCTTGTCAGTTATAGGCATGGCCTCAACCTTGCCATCAGCTCTAGCTTCCTCACTTTTCACAATCTCCTCTGCATGCTACTCCGTATCTGATTCCCCTTCGCTCAACCACCCATTGTTGGCTTTGGGTTGGCTTGGATCCCACCACCTAATCTGTACGCTGCTATAGACACCCTATTTTTGATGGCCTTTAAGACTTGGGCACCATTGATTGTTTACCCAATGATGATTTGTACGCTTGTCCAAATGCTCGATTTTCTCAACAAGAAACCTCAATTTTGAGCCTCAAAAAACCTACAAACCTTGTGCCTTGCTTTTGGACCAAAATAGTAGTTTTTCAAGCTTGACCATCCGAGGGACTAGTAGACCCACTAGTGGCCTGCCGCCCACTATTAATGGCATGCCGACCACTTGTATAAAAATTCAGATGTTTTTGCCAGCTGTCACAACAGATGGATACATTGCCTTAGCTGTATCTGTATGGATATTTTAAGCTCTTGAGGGTGTGAAATTAGTGGTTTGTGATTCAAAGGGTCATTCCTCTTCAAGAGGGTGGACAGACATCCCCTGAGAATGCTCTATTTGTGCTCTGTTTGTTTTTTGTTGCAGCAGGAGAAACCCAACATTAGTGGCCAACATGCCACCTTTACTAGGCGGCAGGCCATTATTAGTGGGCGGCTGGCCACCACTGCTGGCTTGCTGGCCACCTTTTTCAACCAAGCAATACCACTTTATTCACAGAGCAAAGCAGAGACTGAGGTGTAAAACAGTTCAGAGGCATTCTTAGACGGGAAATTCATCTATATGCATAAGTCATTTCCTTGCTGCTTGGGACCTGTTAGACTTGTTTTGTTACTAGTAGTATGTTGTGAGTGAACTTGTAATTAATTACTTAATTAATTCTATGTAACTAGTTAGTTAGTTCTATTAGTTAATTTGTATTAATTAGTTAGAGTAATTAATTTTGTGTTGTAATTATTTAATTAGCTAGAATAGTTAGTTAAATTCGGTGTTGTAATATTAATTAGTTAGCTAGCTTAGCTAATTCATTTCTTCAGACCCTCCTATGCAAGGGAAAAATATATAATAATTGTGTATGTCTTCCAACCCCACATCTTTCTCCCTTTTATTTCCCCACTTATGATGGATAGTGTAGCACATCATATTTTGTTTAGCATTTTCCATGTACAAAGCATCCATTGTCTTGCATGCATGAGGCTCGGTTCATCATGCTAACAAGAATTGTCGTTTAAATACTTCTTTGAAAACGTGCTTAAATTGCATACTATCAAATTGATTCATATGCCATATTTATAGCCGAGCCTATTAATTGCATATCACATGTGTTGCATTAGTCATGTCGCATTAGTTAGGGGCATGCATGTTTTCTAATTCTTTTGCTTTGTTTCTGTTTTCTTTAGAGTACTAGGTGAGCACTTATTGCTTTAGCATATTGCATAAGTGTGATTGTTGCCATATCAAGCATGTTTTCCATGAGGCTAAGTGTTTAATTGATATACCTGTTTGAATGCCCGTGGATGAAGGCTAATTGCTTAAATTCGGATAATTTGAGTAATGTACATATGAGATCACTTTTTCAAGTGGTACATATTCGAAACAATTTTCAAAAACAAACATGAGATCAAAGTGTTCCAATTTTTGAAAATTAGTATACACTTGTGTGCAACACATAGTAATGTTAGCCTAATAACTAGATAAAGAGCATATAATGTAAATAAGATTCACATCATGATTGGTAGAGGCCAATCTTTGATCGGGTGAGTGGGGTGCTCAATTCATGACCTTCCCCTCTCCTACCTAAGTTCTCGAGCCGAGACACTTTGGTGTTGACGGATAAGTGGCCTTTGGCACGAGTCTCGGGTTTCCTAAATTTCCTAAAAATATTTAGGTGGCGGCTCTGCAATCTGGCAAAGCAGCCCATTTTTAATTCAAAATCGATTTTTCCAAAAGAATTGTCGAATTTGGGCTCATTTGTGTTTATTTATTTCAGATTGCCCTTGTGAAATCAGATTCAGAACCACAGGAGTCCGAACTCTAGGGCTATCGTATCCGAAAGGAACACGAAAAGAAAGCTACAGTTTCTGGTGACTCTACTGGGGATTTAGAGAACTTGACTTGAAATTCATGATGTGAAATTTTATCTACATAAATATGTTCTTTGCATTGCATTTGCATTGGTGCATTTAAGTCACTATGTTTGCGATATTTTATTCCTGGACAGTTTGCTAGAGGCTTGCCCAAAAGCTTTCCAAAAGGCTAACCAGTCATGGGCTCTGCCATGTTGGGAACACAATCCTTAGATCTGGACTACCGCTGTACCGTTTGATCCTCCTTTCACTTCTCGATGTTAGGTGTGAGAGGTATATTAGGTAATCTTGTTGAGGCACCCTCTTTGACCATTTAGCCTAGCTACATATAGTAAAGCCATAAAGACTATTCCAAACTAGGACATGATGTTCACCATATGCAGGATTGCGTGAAACTGCTTGTTTGAAATAGTGAAGCCCTAGTTCATGACAAAAACTAGGACAGGGTAACCCTACCCACTTATAGGGGTGCTTTACAGTGAAACTGTTTTGGAATGTGCATATCAGTTATGCAGTTTGTATCTGTTTTGGGGGCAGAATTCAGTGTGGAGTACGGTCCTGCAGCTTTGATCATGTCTGTGTTGATCAGATCTTAGCTGAGGTGCTGTGTGGTTTCTGATTATTGCTCTTTTGCTTTATTTCTTGTGTTAGGTAGTTTTAAACCATAGCTTCAGAAAGTTCGGATATCCCCCAAGTACTCTGGAACCGAGTCGGAAGACTTTGCAAGGCCGGGGATCTTCTTCAGGGATAACCCTTGTTTACCTCACTCTTACCGATTACAAGATGGAGGAGAATCAGACAGAGTTCGCTAGTCCAATTCTTACAGCAATCACCTCTCAGTTCACCTGTGTTCAGTCTGGTTCGGGAACAGTCAGCTACTTCCAGTTCAGCTCAAGAAAGGTCATCTATTCAAATGGCACAGTATCCCCCGACTAGTATGGAGGAATTGATACACCATCTGCAACAGACAGTCGAGACACTACAGCATGACGCAGTTTGTCAAGGTGAGGTTATGGCCCGTCAGGTTAAGGTTATAACTAGGCTACAGTAACAGCAACCATAGCCAGCAGTGGCCTCTGCATCACATGTACCCCCCACAGCTATCCCTATGCCTGGTCCCACTGCTAATACTACCACTACTCATGATCCACAAAACCAGGGTAATCCAGTTTTTCCAGTCCAAATAGAGCCAATCCTCGCACAAGCTTTCAAAGCCCTAGTTTATTAGACCGAGGCATCGTTCGAATTCGAAGTCGACCCTACTGCGCTCAAAGTCAACAAATTGGAGAAGCTGTTTAAGAGAGCACAAGGGTTCAATTCCATTCTAGACATAGAGGATGGATACACTGATTATGTGGTTACATTGCCAGAGCGGTTCAAAATGTCGCACATCGATCATTTTAACGGTTTCGAGGATCCGATGGTTCAATTGCGACTGTTTTCAGATATCTTGCGACCGATGGGCTTAACTAGACTACAGAAGCTGTCTCTCTTTGGTCACACCATGTTGGGTATAGCAGCCATTTGGTATGCTAAGTTGGAAGATTGCGTCAAACAGAATTAAAAGGAGATGGCCAAAGCCTTCATTGCTCAGTACTCTTACAATACGCAAATTAAGGTCACAACTTGTGATCTCAAGGCGACACGTCAAGAGCCGAAGGAGGGTTTCTCTGAGTTTGTGACAAGATAGAGAGCTAAAGCCTCGATGATGACCACGAGGACTTCTGAGAAGGACCAAATCAGCATGGTCGTCCGGAATCTACATGGCAAGCTGTTGCAGAAAATGATTATGCTCCAGGTATTTACATTTACAGAACTTCATGAAATGGGAGTGCAAATCAAAGATGCCATGACACAGGGACTTATTGTTGAGGATAAGGAGCCAGCCAAGAGGCCATTTGTTCACAGTTCCAATGATGGCAGTGGTAGCATAGCTGCGAGGCCATTAGACATAAGTGTTGTCACCACAACTAAGACCGCCAACCCTTTTGCCAACATAGGCCCACAAACATCATCCAAGCCTACCCGACCCCAGAGCACTTTTAACCAACTATACATGACCTTATCCAAAGCCATGAACGTGCTAGTCAAAAAAGGGCACCTAAAACCCTTGGAATCCCATCCACTTCTTGACCCTCTTCCACCCAGGCATAACCCTACAAAATACTATGCGTTTCACTAATAGCATGGTCATGACACCGACCAGTGCTTCTAATTGCGTCATGAGATTCAGGATCTTATTGACAGTAAGGTGATCGCCCCACCTCAGAAACCGAATGTAACCACAAATCCACTCCCAGCCCATAAACAAGTCCCCCTACCTCGAAATCCTAACCTGATCCATACACTGGCCATCGTATATGACCCCAGCATATATATTACCCCTTCTCATCTACCGAAACCAATGTTGTTCATTCCTGAAGGCACAAATCTATGCATGATGGACGCATTTAAGTCACAACTTGAGCCTCACAATGTGGTGACAATACCCGTGGTAAAGGAAGGTTTGGCCTCGAAGGGAGGTACTAGTCTATTGTTAGAGTGTCCTGGGGACTTATCTGAGCGGGTGTATGACCCAAGTTGCCATATTGTGCCAATGAGTCAACCAAGCCCGAATTGGTGCTACCAATCTCGATAGACATCAATGTGGTCAGGGAAGATGGCTTGAGCCAAGGGTTGGATGATTTGCCAAATCTCGAAGAGGGTTTGGACAACCTGCAGTTCTTTGATGAGCATGATCAGGGAGATGTACAGATCGGGTGGTTCAACCTAAATGGATCGACTGATAACACTGGATGGCTGAGTGATGAGCCAGATAAGAAAGAAGAAACTGGGATAAAACCAGAAGCAAAGGAAGCCGAGGTAGTTATAGTGATTAGGAAGGTTGATGAGAAAGGAAAACTACCGAAGGGCACATGCGTAGGAAACCCAAGTCCAGAAGTGGGGGTTGTGAACACCACAAACACTGAACAAGAAGCTGCATTGAAGCAGTTTGAGAGAGAAAGAGTTGAGGACAGTCAAAAAACTACAACCACGTGTTTCCCTGAGGGGGACGCGTGTACTATGAAAATGATTCAGGTAGAGCCGGACAACTATTTGTCGGCCGCTGAGGGCGAGTAGTGGGATGACAATGATTTGTGTTTGGCCCATACCGACAAAGATTGGGGAGGTTGCATCCCAGATAATACATGGTATGTTGAAAAGATGGACCATCTTACCCGTAGTGGACAGTATTTCAAGTCTCCACACTTGGATCAAGCAGAGGCCTGTAGAAAGGACAAGGAGGCCGAGAAACAGAAGGAGAAGCAACTAGAAGAAGAGTCAGTACTGAAAAAGCTCAAGAAAATCCAAGCTGACATCTTTATCTAGGGTCTTCTCATGCCCTCACGGGGGCATCGACAGGCAGTATTGTCGGCAATGGATAAAACTAAATTGTCCATTGATACTACGCCCGAGCAACTGGTGGGCTTGGTCTTTCCTGGTGGTGCCAAGACAATGCTTACTTTATCTGACAAAGAGCTGCCGCCGGAAGGGTCGGCTCACAACAAACCGTTATACATTTCTGTGGAATGCGGGGAGAAGTGGGTGGCAGTGGTGTTGGTAGATACTGGTTCTGCCATTAATGTCTATCCATCCCATACTGCTTATGCAATTGGCCTCAAATTGGCAGACTTTGTTCCCACAGCCTAGGTTATACGGGCATATGATAACACAAGCCGAGAGGTCATGGGCACAGTGAAAGTACGAGTCCAGGTGGGCCTATTTGAGCAAGAGATCAAGTTTCACGTCCTGGATGTACCGGCTACCTTTAATCTGCTGTTAGGGAGACCTTGGTTACATTATGTGAAGGTTGTGTCCTTCACCCTCCATCAAATGTTGAAGTATCCTCATAGGGGAGGAGTAACAATTGTTTTTGGGAACTCATCCATCCATCCATCTCCGGAGCTAACTACACTAGTGCTAGAGATCAACCATGGCAACGATGATGTATTCCACTCGGGATTCACTATGGCTGAAGACCGAATAGTGCAGACAATTCTGGCTGCGGACGACGGCATGTATGTCAGTGCCCAGTCCATCTACTTCATGAATAAGCTGTGGCATGTTCCAGGAATGGGGCTTGGAAAGAGCGGGCGGAAAAGTGTTGCAGCATTAACAGAGGTGCCACAAAACCCGCATGCCTTTGGCTTGGGCTATGTGCCCACCAAAGAGGACTAGATAAGAAAGAGAGAAAAGATGGGGGGCAAAACCAAAGCTAAGGGAGCTAAGAAACATTATGAGCTCGTCCACAGGCCAATCTGAGGGACACTGAATGGCCGTTTTGTTTGAGAGAGAGAGAGGATTTCCCTTTTAGTGGATTTCCTAAGCCTTGGGTAAATTCCTCAAAGAAGCACATCCCCAGGCTCGAGATTTTCTTTGATCTACAACTACAGGACACTGATGAGGAAGGGGCCGAACCAAACATTACAGTTAGCCAGAGCACGGAAGATGGCTTAGACAACAATGAGGCTAGAGTAAGGGCAGCACTGGCCAATCTCCTAACAGATTCTGCGAATGACCTAGAGAACTTGGGGGATAACTTTACTGTCTCCATGATCGAGGAAGAACCAGGTATGGACCCAACCAGTGGTATTTTGGATGCATCAAGGGCACCACATCTTACTTGGAAGCTAGAAGAGGGTTATCTTTCCAGTTCTGAATCGGGTGATGAGCCAAAATCTAATTTCACTGAGTCTGTGGAGTCGGGATTAGATTCAAGTTAGTCTAGGGAGTCTAAGTTTGGCATTCCCGGGGGTGGTAACCTGGATGCCAAAGTCCTGTCTAGGTTTTCATTTAGCTTTTCTTTTGAGTCTGTAATCGAAGATCTAGACCTTTTGAATGAAAATGCTACAGATTTTGTGTACTTCTCTGTGCCGCTGGTTTATTGCGTTGACCAAGATTTTTAGAATTTTGACGAAAACGAAGAGGAAGAAATTCCTCTAGCTTTGAAAAACTTAATTAATTGAGAGGATGAAAGGTTTGCTAAGCCTTGTTTTGATAAAATCAATGCCATTAATATGGGCACTGAGAAGGATCTGCGCTTGGTCCAGATCATGTCCACGTTGTCTTCAGAGGAATGCGAGCGTTTAATCGCTTTGTTAAAAAATTGAAAGATGTTTTCGCGTGGTCTTAAGAAGACATGCCTGGAGTCAACCTTGAGATCATATAGCATTGGATCCCTCTTGACCCTGAGGCCCCGCCTAGTGAAGCAGAAACTGTGCAAAGTTCGTCTTGATTGGGCACTGAAAATCAAGAAAGAGGTCACCAAGCAGATTGATGCAGGATTCTTGTTAGTATCCAAGTATCTAACCTGGTTAGCCAATATTGTCCCAGTGCCTAAGAAGGATGGTAGGATTCGGGTTTGCGTCGACTTCAGAGACCTGAACAGAGCCAGTCCATTGTTGCATATTGATGAGTTGGTGGACTTTACTGCTGACCATGCCTTACTTTCCTTTATGGATGGGTTTTTTAGGTACAATCAGATTTTGATGGCACTGGAAGATCGGGAAAAGGCTGCTTTCACCACGCCATGGGGTACGTACTGCTACCGAGTCATGCCATTTGGGTTGAAAAATACTGGGGCTACCAATTAGAAGGCTGCAACCACCATTCTACATGATATGATCCACAAAGAGGTTGAGGTGTATGTGAAGGACATGATTGTCAAGTCCAAAGAGCGAGAAGGCCACTACACCGCCCTGGAAAAATTCTTTCAACGGATTAGGGAATACAGATTGAGGTTAAATTCGCAGAAATGCACCTTCGGCATAATGGCAGGGAAAATGCTGGGCTTTCCGATCACGCAGAGGGGAATTAAAATAGATCCTTCCAAAATTAAGGCCATCTTAGAAATGCCACCACCAAGGGCTGAAAAGGAAGTGGCCAGCTTTCTGGATAAAGTGCAATTCATAAGACAGTTTATTTCAAAATTAATCTTGACTTGTGAACCACTATTTGGTCTCCTAAAGAAAGGAAAGAAGTTCTGATGGGACGATCGATGTCAGTTTGCCTTTGAGCAGGTTAAGCAATACCACCAGAATTCGTCTGTGCTTTCGCCACCAGAGCTAGGGAAGTCTCTGATTCTGTATTTGTCAGTGACGGACTCGACCATAGGGTGCATGCTCGCTCAGGAATCAGAGGATAAGGTGGAGAAGGCCATCTATTACTTGAGCAAGAAGATGCTGGACTACGAGACATATTACACTCCCTTAGAGAAAGCTTCCTTAGCCTTGGTATGGGCTACCAGGAAGTTGAGGCACTATTTGTTAGCTCACTCCATAATTCTGGTTTCACGATTAGATCCCATCAAATATCTTTTTGAGGAACCAGCACTTATGGGTAGGCTAGCTCGTTGGTTGCTTCTTCTTTTCGAATTTGATCTCAAATATGTTACATGCAAGTCAGTCAAAGGAAGAGTTGTAGCAGAATTCCTGATAGACCACCAAGGAGAGGGCGATGAGGTGGTGGAATATTTGTTCCCAGATGAAGGCATTCTGCAAGTGGAAGAGGAAATGTAGACAATATACTTTGACGGAGCATCCTATCAATTCAGTTATGGGATAGGTCCGTTACTAATAGCACCCAATAATTCCCACATACTCTTAGCCTACAAACTCCGATTGAAAGTATCCAACAATGAAACAGAATACGAGGCGTGTATTGCTGGTCCAAAAGCTGCCCTTGAACTTGGGGCAATAAGGTTGGATGTCATTGGAGACTCAAACTTGGTTGTGTCTCAAGCAAACGGAGACTTGAAAGTCAAAAAGGAGAAAATGAAGGTTTGCCATCAAGCCCTGGATATTCTGATTTCGAGATTTGAAAAACTAACGTTTACACACTTACTGAGAGAGAACAACTGGTTCGCTGATGCATTGGCAACTCTATCATTTATGGTAGACATCCCGCTGGAAGTTAAGATGCGTCCAATCATCATTGAACAGAAACACACACCGGCCTATGAAACCATCGTCGCAATAGATGAAGTGCAAGACAAAAACCCTTGGTATTACGATATTTGAAACTTTCTGGAAAAAAGAGACGTATCCACCAGGGGCAAGTGCCAAAGATAAGTGGGGAATACGGCGTCTGGCCATCCAATTTATCATCTGTGGGGGTAAGCTATATATAAGAGGCCATCTGGGATTGCACAAGCCGTGTGTTGAAGAGGATGAATCGAGGCATCTTATGGAGTTTATCAACGGAGGGGATTGTGGGGCACACATGAACAGTGTGATGATAGCCTAAAAGATCCTCAAGCAAGGCTATTACTGGTCAACTATGGAGGAGGATTGTATTGGTTTTGTGTAGAGATGCCACAAATGTCAAATTCATGCCAATCGCATAAACATCCCTCCGTCTAAGCTCTACAATATGACTTCACCATGGCCTTTCTCAGTCTAGGAAATCGATGTTATCAACGCAGTCACGCCAAAGGGGTTAAATGGGCATGAGTTCATTCTGGTGGCGATTGACTACTTCATGAAGTGGGTGGAAGCACAGTCCTATGTCGTGTTGAAATCGTCGCACGTAGCCAAATTCATCAAAAATAACATCATCTGTCGATATGGGGTTCCGAAATAGATCATATCAAATCCTTCAAGAAAGAGGTGGTGGATTTGCTTGAGAAGTATAATGTGGCTTTTCATAAGTCGTTAATGTATAGACCACAGACCAACGGAGCTGTTGAGGCCACGAACAACAATATTAAGAATATCTTGCAGAAGATGGTGGAAACTTACAGGGATTGGCCAGATAAACTGTCGTTTGCTCTCTGGGGCTACAGAAGGTCGATTCAAACATCCACGGGGCAACCCCCTATTTTTTTGTCTATAGGATGGAGGCTATTCTGCCAATAGAGATTGAAGTGTCGTCGCTGCAAATTATGGCTGAGTGTCAGATAACAGAGACGGATTGGCAACATAGCAGGTTCGAGGAACATAAGCTATTTGATGAGAGAAGGCTGAAGGCATTGTATCATGTTTAGGGCTACCAGTGCAGAGTTGCTAGGGATTTTAACAAGAAGGTCAAGTCCAGAAATCTTAAAGAAGGGGATATGGTGCTCAAGGACAACTAAGCTCCCATCCGTGACCCTAGGGGCAAGTTCCGACCTAATTAGACTGGTCCTTACATCATCAAATCTATCTAGTCAGGAGGGGTGATTATTCTCATGGACCTAGATGGCCTAGAGTTTTCACAGACGATCACAATGGACAAGTTGAAAAAATACTACCCTTGAGAGACTCGCTAGGCCGAAAACTTGGAAAGGCGACCTAGTCAAAAGTTAGAGCATGAAAAATTAGAAATAAAGAAAAACTGAGCTCACAAGGTTGAAAACCCAAAAGGACGACTTTGGCAAAAGTTATAGCGCAAAAGAAAAGAATTAATACTCGAGCGAACCTGAACCGAATTACGTAAGGCCTGATTCCCGTCTTTGGGATATGTAGGTGAGTTCATCCTGAAGTTCAGTCATAACCATCTTCAATTCAACTGTCCTATTCATTCATTTTGATTAGGCCATCTTTCTCTATTATCAGTTAGCTCGGTTATGTGATCTTCAATACGGCGGCAGAAAGGCCAGCATGAATGCAGTTATGGGTAGTTCTGATCTGTTGATTCTGGGCATTGCATCTTGAGGGTCGATTCCGTGTGTGTCAGGTGGTGATCATCCCGAAAATGGTTTTGAATTTTTTTAATAAAAGTTGATTTTTTTTCCTCAAAATTTACCTTTTACAACTTAGACCATTTTGGGACCAAAAGGAAAGTTTTTAGTGTTCACAACTTTAATTCCATTGATTTCAACACAAGTACATTATCCAAGTCTCTGATTGCAAATCAAAGTTGCTTTTACATCATAAAACTTGAAAAGAAAGGTCAAAGCAATAAATTAGGGGCATAGGTGAGATCAGATGTTCCTGCATCCTTTGCTCGTGCTCGCGGGAGTCTTTGCGGCCAAAGTTGGCCTCACCTGTGCCTCGTCCTCAAGCCAAGCCAAGTATTCGCCAAAAAGCGCATAACTGAAGCTAGGGGTAGGGGCTAGAAGCTCTCTTGTCCTCCAAGTAGTGAGGTACCGAGTCAAGTTGAACCACGATTGGGAAATGAAGCTGGATATTCTACCCCTTCGCCTAGACGGGTTTGATCATGTCCGAACTGGCGTCTGAATCGGAAAGGGAAGTAGAACACGCAGTGCATGAGTGTAGACGTCCTCGAACGTCCTGGGAGGAGATCCCGTTCTGTTCATTTTGGGGTCACTACAGTTCAGGACTCAATGTCACGGTCCTGTATCTAATCTCGCAGAGTGCAATGCAAGACCGATGAATCATCAAAGAGTCCAAATCCGGCAAATCGTTTTTGAAAACAGATTTTTTGAAAGAAGTGCCAAACATGGACTGCTTTGCCAGATACAGAGTCGCCACCTAAATATTTATTTTTGGGGAAATTTAGGAAACTCTGACTCGTTGCCTAAGGCCACGTGTCCATCATCACCAAAGTTGCCTCGGCTCGGGAACTTGGGTACGAATGGGGAAGGTCACTTCGTGAGCACCCCCGCTCGCCCGATCAAAGATCGGCCTCTACTAACCATGATATCTAGTTTTGAAAACATTATGCGTTTTTATTCCGGTTATTAGCCTAGAATTACTATGTGATGCGCACAGCATACAAGTATAGACTGGATCGCCTGAGTTGGAACAAAACATCTCATCTTTGTTTTGAAAAACGGTTTGAAGGTGCTACTCGCAAGTAGGCTAAGATGTGGATTTTGCCAGCCTCGGGTGGGCTTTAGAAAACATGATTTTGCCACTCTCAAGTGGGCTTAAAACTCTCAAGTGGTGAATTGTTCCAATTCAAATAACCCAACCTTCACCCACAGGCATTCAGGTAGTTATATCACATAAACACATAGCCTCATGGTAAGCATGCTATCATGGCAGTCAGTCACACGCATGCAAGGATGCTAAAGCATAAACACTTACCGAGTACTCCAAGCCAAAACAGAAGCTATGTTAGAAATCCATGCATGATCCTAACTATGCAGAAATGCCTAATGCAACACATGCAAAAATGCAACTACAATAGGCTCGGCTATTCTAAGATGGCATATGATGATGCTACAGCTAACATGTATTCAACTTGGAATTGAAATACAAATGCAGTTAGTATGATGCGCCGAGCCCGGTGCATGCAAGACATATGAATGGATGCAAACATGCAAGCATAAGTATGCTAATTGAAACATGCCCTAATCTAAGCATCATAAGCTTGTAAATAAAATGGAGAAAGACGTGGGGTTGGAAGACATACATCACACACACGCACACTTATCACACAGTTGCCCTCGCTCGGAGGATCCGAATAAATAATACAGTCCGAATAAGTAAATACAGTCCGAATAAATAATTAACTACTCTAGCTAATTAAATATTACAAAACCCTAATTAATTAACAAATTAACTAGGAAAGTGGATAAATTAGCATGCAAATCCATGGACCGCCTCAGCTCTGTTCCGAATAATGAATGATGCATGCTCGAGTCGCCTCGTCGGAAAATTCCTCGCGATGCCCCAATTCGCCTCTGTTCGTAATTAATGCCGGAATGCTGTGCAAAGCTCTGGAAGGCTGTTGATTTCTGATTTGCTGCAACAGAGAGCAACAAAGGGGCATGGCAAAGTATTTTCACATATGTATGCACAGCTCGATCCTCGTGCCACCAATCACGCATCTCGATGCATGATGGCCGAGGAGTCGAATTGCACGACTCGATGTGAAATGAATGCACATGAAAACATAACAAGACCTAAACTCTATCATGGGTAATCCGGAGTGTCGGCGACCGGGAATTTGAGACACGTTTCGTCACTCGGAGTACGAAACGTCCCTCGTTTCCTGTGCTTGGGCTAACTCCTATCCCAAACACAATGCAAATGAGATGGCATACACAATGCGACTAACATACAACCTAGCATACACAATGCTATGAAATGGCATACACAATGCTCGATGTAACATGGCATACACAATGCTCTAACATGCAACCTAGCATACGCAATGCTATGGACCGAAATGGCATACACAATGCACGATGGACTTACACCAAGTGGACCTCAGCCACATTCACATCAGTGGCCATTAGATGAAAATGAGACAACCGAAATGCGTGCACACATGCACGAATACCAAGGACCGAACCTAAGGCATCAAATGCCACTCTACCAAAGCATGGCAAGGGATGAAAGATGGCATACAAACATGCAATTTCCAGCACTGAAATATGATGCGCAATGGTCTCGAATCATGGAAATATGGCACCCAATGCATGAAAGAGGCCCCGAAACTCAAAACTAGACAAATGCATTGAACTATAATCATGTAAAGCAAGTATTATTTGATCATGAAGTACAAAAACAAAGCCAAGGCAGTCCCAAAATACGCACAATATTAGTTCAAAGCATGGCCAAAAAGTGCTAACATAAAGGGCTAAAACAACATGCAACTTAGGCTAGTAAGCATGGTTTACACTACATGTATATGAAGCACAAGAGAGGTCACCAAACCAGCACAAAACAGTAACATGGCATGTCAAATAAACCCCAAATAACCACTGAAATGCATCCAATGCATGCAAAAATGATGAGCTCCTTTGGAGGGCCATGCAAGGGGTTACTCAACACATACAACAAGAACACTTAACTTGGAAAAACCAATTCTGGAAATCAATTATGACAGCCCTAAAATTGACCAAAAAGGCCCTGAAATGGGTCAAGGAAGCATGCAATGAAAGGTCCTCTTGAAAGGCCTTGAGGAGGATTGTTCCACACATGCATGAGGGACACAAAATATGCTCAAAGAGGCTCCGGACAGAGCTAAGTAAGGGGCCCTTTGGAAGGCCAAAAGGGCCAACAAACAAGACAAGGAGAAAGGGGGTCACCCCCTCTGATTTTAGCTCTCAAAAACACATCTAAGCCACTGAAAATCCACTGGATTTCAGTGGCTAAGAGGCCAAACCGAGGCCAAACCAAGGCCAATGCGAATGCTCTAATGCATAGCCCTAACCATGAGGAAATGAAGCATGCCAAGAGGAAGATGACCCCAAACAGAAAAATTCCATTAATCAAACTTCAAGAGGGGCTCAAAATAAGACTTTTTTTAGTTCATGGAAAATCTCGAAAATGCTTGCAAGTAAGGCTAAGATATCATGCAAAATAAGCCCTAAAAGAGAGATGAAGCATACAAGGATGTTGGAGACCTCAAACAGAAAAGTATCCTTAATCAAACTTCAAGAGCAGCTCAAAATAAGACACTTTATAGTTTATAACAAAACCCAGAAATGCTTGCAAATAGGGCTAAGCTATGGAGCAAAATAATGCAAGAAAAGGGGAAATGGAGACTTACCCTTGTAGCACAGCAATGCAGCAACTTCTGGACCAAGTTGGTGAACCTTCAACCCCTGAAAATCAGTCCCGAAGTGCTGGAATGGATGGTGGAGGTGGTAGGCTATGAGGTGTAGTGTAAATGACCAAGGACAAGGGTGTTTGAAGGCTTGAAGTAGAGAGATGGAGGGGAAATGGGTGTATGCCTTAGTCAAGATTGTTCAACCCTTGCAAAATGAGAGGGAGGCCTCTCTTATAGAAGAGGAAAGCCATGGCTTCTTGGAGAAGCCTCAAGAGGGGGTCAAAGCTTCTAAAAGAAGCTTGACCAAAAGGGTCAAGCTTCCTTAAGAAGCTTGACAAAAGGGGCAAACTTCTCCTAGAAGCTAAGCCAAGGGGTCAAAACCACCTTAAGAAGACCAAACAAAGGGCTAAAAACTCGGACAATGGGTCAAATGCTTCACAGCTGGCACAGCTGTGAAGCACTTGGGAAGGCCAAAAAGCAGAAGGTAGGCCGACCAGTTCAAGTGGTCGGCTGACCACTTGCCCTGGTCGGCCGACCAGGGTTCAAAAGGGTCAAGGTGAATTTCTGGTCGGCCATACCAGAAAGGTGGCCTCCCAGATGAGTAGAATACAGCTGAATGGTGAAAAACCAAAAAATGTGACCCAGGAGAGGGAAAAACTAGCTTTCTAGCAAGGTTCAAAAGGGTCAAGAAGAAATACTTGTCGGCCTACCCATATTGGTGGCCTCCCAGATGAGCACAACACAATGGTGGTATGAAAAACCAGAAATTGTGGCTAAAAAGTGAGAAAAACCAGCTTTCTGTTAGAAAAACCGGCTGGAGGAGAGAGAAAATGGTTTTCAAAAGAATTTCTGGTCTCCCACCATCCTACCACCTTCCTAACAATGAAACAAAGGTCCACACCAAAAATGAACCCTAACCGATGCAAAACGAGGGTTCGGGGGACCAAAACGCGTGGCCCGGGGCCCGAAAACAGGCTGTTAAGCACCGGAGGTGGCGTATGACCACGAAGGTGGTCTCCCGGGCCACAGTGTCCCTCTAAGGAGAGGAAACAAGGTGTGTGCCAAAAACCAGAGCAAACGGAGGTAGTTAAGCGGTCCCTAACCAAGGCGCATGGCCGACGACTCCAAAAACCGAGAACTGGCCTCCAAATAGGAAAAGTGGCCTACGACCACGAAACATAGCCTACGGCCACTGAGAGATGGTCTACGAGACCTCTCCCTCCCTTCGGGAAGAGAAAATAGAGAAAACAGGACCTGGTTCGGAAACCGAGGCAAAGCACAAAAGAGCCCCAAAGTCCAGAGGCAAGGCTCGCAGCCAAGACTCTGAAACCTCAGAATGAGCACAATATGCAACATCACCGAGCGCTCAGTTGGTGACGTCTAAGTCTTAAGGTCGGTCAAAAATGGGGTGTCTACAGTGAGGCCAATCAATTGTATGCCCGGTTGTTGGGTCATGTTGTAGCTCATCTCTGCCAAATTAAGCCAGGGGCAACGCCAAACTATGTCAGTTGCAAATCTACTACACATCCAGTTGCACCACCATCCCTCTGTGGGAAAATCCACCAGCCGCTGGCGGAAGAAGTAAGCTTGGGCTGAATATCCGGGCCAAAAGTCCACCACTTTTAGCTTATCCATGAGCCAAACTTGGGAAAGGACGAAAAAGAAGAGAGATTAAATAATAGAGAGATGTACGTTGAGATAAAATTAAAGAAAAGGGCTTTGAGAGGAAAATAGAGCGTGAGTGTCGAGTGATGTAAGAATCACATATATAAGAAATGGTGGGAAACAATACCTGGAGTAGTAGTGGACTCCCCGCAAACCTGGTGGTCTCTCACCGATAAAAAGCATCTAAAACAATCATGGTCTCAGCCAGTGCTAAACCAATGC
The DNA here is from genome assembly GCA_030407325.1 of Camellia japonica. Taxonomy (NCBI): domain Eukaryota; kingdom Viridiplantae; phylum Streptophyta; class Magnoliopsida; order Ericales; family Theaceae; genus Camellia; species Camellia japonica. The sequence goes on along the minus strand of JAPPVO010000014.1, from coordinate 64,280,018 downwards.
AGCTCTTACCCTCTTTCAGGCATTGGGCTACTTCAATTAGCTTAATGCTGGCTCCACCATAAGTAGGGGCAAGAAGGAAATGAGTGAGCATACATAAACAGAGGGCATGTTGCCAAAAGCCTCGCCAGAGAAGGTTGTCTCTATCTCCAATGTCAGAAAACCGGTGAATCAAGATGGGTAGATCTAGCTCCCCATCATGAGCCAAAGATCGAGCCTCGTGCAAAGTGAGCCCACACATTTGTCCCAAAGCTAAGGCATGGCCAAAATGGGGCTGAGGCACGATTTCTTCATCATGTCGGGATTGCAGCAATGCTTGCAACTCTTCAAGAGTCGGATACATTTCCTGTGCTCCGAAGTGAAATACATGTGTAATTGGGTCCTAACATTGAGTTGCAGCATGGAGGAACCGAAAACAAAGAGGAGTACAACTCAATGGAAAAAGCGCGTTTATTCTGAAACCTCAAAAATTTACCTTTTCGTGCCGTCTAAAGTGGCTATCCAATCTGTGAGCTGCTTGGCAAGGAAAATATCTATTTATGGAAGAAACAGTAGCTAAAATGAAGTTTTGGTGACGAAATGGCGAAGGAGGACCTTTTGTAGAAGATAGGGCTGTGAGTGGAGGCTAGTTTTCAGCCATCTGGTTGATCACCACAAGTGGCCGGCCGCCCACTTTTTGTAGCCGACCGTCCACTTTGTGGCATAAATAGTTTGGCATTTTGGTTTTGTCCTCGTCTTTGTGTCCTGGGGTTTTGTTTATAGCAAGTGTGTCTAGTTGTGTTTACGTTGTTTTTATTTTGTTTCCCATGTATCGAGTTGAATTTTTCATTTTAGTCGTTGGTCGACTCATTATCATATTAAGAACATCATTCCAACAAGAGCAATCTCGGTTTCAAACCCAACTCCCTTTTCATTCTATGCAAATGTGGTGCTCATGATGCAAAAACAATAACTCTTTTCATAAAACTACAGGGTTTACCCCAATCATAGTGTTTTTTTTTTTACAAAAGTGAGTACAAGTATTTCAAAAGCAAAAGTAAAAACCTATCTGAAGCTATATATGTGCTAAGCTACCAAAACAAAAAGAAACTAAGCAAAAAAGTACAAAAATCAGCACCAGTCGCATCAAGCTCGAGAGGCCTTCTTTGTCCTCTTACTCGGTGGGGACTTAGGGGCACTATCTTCATTGGCGCTAATATCAGAATCAGACTTTGAGTCAGAGCTAGTATCATCATCTCTGCTCCTTGACTGAAAACCAGCCTCAGCGTCCTCCTCGCTCTCCAAGCCAGAGCCATCATCATCATCATCATCATCCTCACTCTCAAGCTTAGAGCGTCGACTCATCGCCTCCTCAGAGTCTCTGGTCTCAACATCACCCCCACTCAAAACTAGCTCTGAGTTGCTCCGACTCCGTGCACCTCTGCCACTGTCTCGGCCCTAACGCTCATCTGAGCCGCGTGCTGAGACCTGTTTACCTCTCCTCCTTGTCGCTGGAGGAGGTGACGCCGGTGCTAGTGCTGCCACTACCGACGGTGCCCTCGGTGCAAGTGGAACCTAAAAGGAAAATATCATAGTATCAGATACAATGTATGGGTGCCCTCGGTGTAGTATGCAGTATGAGTGTTCTGTAGAAAACAGATACAACATGGGTTCAATGTGTCAGTACCGTGTATCAATGTAGTGTGTTAGTGTAGTGTGAAGTAGTATCAGAATGTATGTCAGTATGCAGTATATCACCGCGAGTGTCGCACAATATGAGTGGTGTGTCAGTATAGTGTGGGAAGCAATGCATTGCATAAGGGGAAAGAAGGTATACCTAGATACCGTGTAGAGCGATCAACATCTCCCTCCTCTGCACCATGTGAACTAGGGAGGCAACCAGTTGAAGAAGGTACTCTGTATACTCTGTAGGTGCCTGCAAGTGAAGTTGACTACTTAGTATCTGAAAAAGAAAGAATACAGGATGCTAGGTGTCAAGTATGGTCCATACCTGAGGTGCACCCGGGGCTTTAACGTACCCATGCCCTACCTCTGGTGGCTCGATCGGGAGCTGATAGGCCATCTTGCTCGGCCGCCCATAAGGAATCGTAGTGGGAATCGCTAGCCAACAGGTAGCCCTCCCTGCAGCAGGGGCCTCTCCAATACCAACCTCAGCCTCCTGAGCAGCCTCTCCAGCCAAGGAAGTACCTACTGCATCACCAGCGCGAACTCCAGTCAGGGATGGCATAAGGTGAGTCTTGATGAAGGTTGTGTAGTCGGCCTCCCCTCTGAAGTAGTCGGCATCCTGCCCCACTATATACTGGATAATGGCCCTACTTGAGAGGCTATCAACAGTCCTCATAGATGCTGGGGGTGGCATAGGAACAACTGGAGTGGGCAAGCCAAGTGTCTAGCATACAAACCTCACCCAGGAACTAGGCTCAGTAGAATAGGCCCTCCAGCAGGATCCTATATCGGGAAGTAGCCCAGGCTCCAGCATCGTCGCCCAAGGTTGCCAGGGGATCTACAAAAGAAAGTTTACAGGTTTTTAGTTGCTGTTAGTTGTCAGAATATGGATCAGACTAGTAGCAATGGAAATAAAGTAGAAATGACTATGAGTTTCGGATTACCTTGTGGGCAACCATGTGTCAAAGTAGCAATGATAGAAGGCAAATGTCATGTCCTCACGGCTCCGGCGGCGGCACCTGCCATCATACCGTCGCGAGTAGGGCACGACCGGAGCAATCTCATCCATCAGTTCTGGGTAAGAGCCGGGAAATAGACATAAACCCACAGCTGCAAGGAAAGGTTGGCAATGTGAATTCAACAGTGTGTGAATATAAGTGCACGTCAGAAGGCACAGTGTGTGAACAAATGCCAAACAAAAAGTGCAAGGCAGAAGGCACAATGCATGAACAGACATAAGACAGAAAATGAAAACTAGAAAGCATAAGAAGAAGTAAACATAACCGAAAGTACAGTGCATACCTTCCAGGCTCTACAGTAGCCTTTGACCCTATCTCCCTTCATACGGGAACTCGACCTCATATAGCCGTAAAGTGTGGCAAGGCTGGCTCCACCCCAGTCGTAAAATCAAACCCGGGATAGCGTCATAAGGGCAATCAACAAGTACAAACCCACAGTGTTCCACCTATTCGCGAACAAGGTGGTACCGAAAAGATACATCAAGAAGCCCCTGGTGTACTGCTCTACCTCCTCTTGTGTCTCAGGCTAACTCCGGTGGAAGCGCTCGAGGAACCAGTTGTATCGCATCATAGCTAGCCTGTATAGAAGCGGACTCGCTCCGAGCAGGTAGATCTAGGTCGCCTTCCACTACCCCATGTCCATGTCGAAAGGGATTGGATTACCCCCCACTCCTAAGCCTATGATCATCGAAAAGTCATAGGGGGTCATCGTCATCTCCCCAGTAGAAGAAAAGTGGAAGGAGTTGGTGGTATCCCACCACCTCTCCAATAATGCTTCGAGTAGGGCTCGGCTAGCCATGTGGCGTGTAAGCGCGATGCAGTGTAAGCTAAAGCTTGCCTCATCGACAAGGTCGTAGACCCGAGGGGGGAGCTCATGATACCAGTCCCTGGCTATCACTGCCTCGTAGCCCCTACAAGAGCGAGAGTCCTCCTGTGCAAAGAAAGAATGAATCAAATGAAAGACATGTAATAAAAGAAGAGTCAGATGAAAGGCAATGGAAGACAATTAAATAAAAGGCAGTAAAGCATAAACATAGTGTTGTACCTCAGTAACACGGTGGAAAAGGTGGGAGTCCGGCTCCCTTAACAAAATATCCTTCGGCACGCCATCAATGAAGTCATCAAAACGAAAAAACCTAAAGAGAGAGGGAGAGGACCAAAAAAAAAATTTCAAATAAAGTTTGCATGGGGTGTTGGAAAACACGTACAAAGCACAAATCTAGAGAGAGGAAGCACCTAGAGAGAGAGGGAGAGAGATTTCGGTCATATAGGCGTGAGGAAATGAAGTTTGGTGATGTGTTTAAGTAGACACAAGCCAAAATGTCCAATTTGCCCCCGAATTTACATTAGTGGCCAGCAGGCCCCTTCTATGGCCTAGTACTGGTTTTGTTCCCCTTTCACCCTAACAGCATATGGAAGGTCCCATTTTGCGTCTAGAAAGAAGGATTGAGGTATTTGCAGTGGATTTGATTTCCGAGGAGCTCAAAACTGTGTTCCGGTTGTGCCGTTCCAATGCCCGCTGCACTCCAGCGCGCAAACGTGCCCCAATCTCAAATATGAACAAGGTGTATCCTTTTTGAGCACTTAGCAAAGCCTCTGAGGGGTAAGTAGGGGGGGGGGGTTGTTGATGAACATTGTTTTTTTTTCATTTTGTCAATTTATCTGCATAGAACGTGCACTTTCACATGCCTCTTATGTCGTATCCGTGCATTGCATCGTTCGTAACTAACGTGTTTTCAATTACCTTGCATAGAACATGCTTTCAATTACCTTGCATAGAACATGCTTTCAATTATCTTGCATAAAACATGCGTTCTCATCGTATTTATTTTCAATCTTGTTCACTTTGTGCGTCTATCATACTCGTTTACTTTGTGCATCTATCACACTCGTTTACTTTGTGCATTTATCGCACCCGTTCACCTTGTGCATCTATCGCACGCTCTTCCTATTTTGCGCATCTACCGTGCAATCTCGTGCTTTTTATATCTTTCAAATCATCTTACGACGCGTGAAACGCAACCTTTAGTGGTTTTTTTTCCTCTTTTCACGATGTCAGCGTGGTAAGAGTATCTCAGGGCACATGAAACGGGACCCTGAGCGGTTTTCTTCCTTTTCTCATGATTTCGGCTTGGGAAAAGTATCTCAGGACGCATGAAACGCGACCCTGAGCGGGGTTTTTTTTTCTTTTTTTCCCTCTTTTCACGATGTCGGCGTGGGAAGAGTATCTCAGGGCTTGTGAAAAGCGACCTTGAGCGGTTTTCTTCCTCTTCTCACAATTTTGGCATGGGAAGAGTATCTTAGGACGCGTAAAACGCGAGCCTGAGAAGGTTTTTTTTTCCTCTTCGCACGATGTCAGCGTGGGAACAGTATCTCAGGACACGTGAAACGTGGCCCTGAGCAGTTTTCTTCATCTTCTTACGATTTCGACGTGGTTGGAGTGTGTTTTTATTAGTTCCTGCGTGGATTAGACTTTTTGTGATAATTTTTATCTTGTTATTGCTTATTGCATCATCTTCTATGATTATGGATTTTCAAAATAGCCTACTTTGCGAGGCGTGTGAGTCCAGTTTTCAAAGTATCTTCTTTGTGCATATCATTTGCATCTTGCCCCTGAACTACGCTGGTTTGATTCCTTGCAAAGAGATATATAGGCAGCTTTCGAGCTCAACCAATTTAAGTTATGTCTTGATTGTTTTGCCAAGTCTTATGGCCTTGTCAAAATGGGTCGTCTTTGGGATTTGACATTCACTCATGTCATTTCATGACTCAAAGCTCTATCAAAGAGGGCCAACTATAAACATCCCATTTTTTGACCGCCCTTCAGACTTGGGCGCCACCAATTGCTCACCCAATGATGATTTGTACGCTTGTCCAAATGCTCGATTTCCTCAGCAGGAAATCTCAATTTGGAGCCTCAAAAAACCTACAAACCCTGTGCCTTGTTTTTGGACCAAAATAGTAGTTTTTCAAGCCTGACCATCCAAGGGACCAGCAGACCCACTAGTGGCCTGCCGCCCACTATTAGTGGCCTACCGCCCACTTGTGTAAAAATTCAGATCTTTTTGCCAGTTGTGCCAACTGTCTCCACAGATGCATGCACTGCCTTAGCTGTATCTGTATGGATATTTTCGAGATAGTCTCATATATTTCTATATATAGATGACTGCCTCTCGTAATTTAGGGTTAGAAAAATTTGCGGAACAAAGTTTTAGAAAATATTTCTCTCTCTACATTTATCTCTCCCTTGTAACTTCTATACTCTTTGCCTAGACACTCCAAACCAAACTTCGAGGGTTATTTGCTGAGATGTTTGAGCTTGCATTTTAAGCCCTTGAGGGTGTGACATTAGTGGTATGTGATTCAAAGGGTCATTCCTCTTCAAGAGAGTGGACAGGCATCTCCTAAGAATGCTCTGTTTGTTTTCAATTGCAGCAGGAGAAACCCAACATTAGTGGCCGGCAGGCCACCATTACTGGGCTGAAGGCCAATATTAGTGGGCAGCCGGCCACCACTACTGGCCTGCCGGCCACCTTTTTTAACCAAGCAATACCACTTTCTCCACAGAGCATAGCAGTGGCTGAGGTGTAGAACAGTGTAGAGGCATTCTCGGGGGAGAAATTCATGTATATGCATAAGCCATTTCCTTGCTCCCCGGGACCCGTTAGACACGTTTTGTTACTAGTAGTATGTTGTGAGTGAACTTGTAATTAATTACTTAGTTAATTAATTCCGTAATGTAACTAGTTAGTTAGTGTAGACCGCCCCGAACTTGCTCCGCGCGCGAGGGCGCGAACTGCGTTCATAGCTACTACAGTTCGGACTCCTGTCACAGTTCTGAATCTAATCTTACAAAGTGCAATGTAAGACTGATAAATCACCAAAGAGTCCAAATCCGGCAATTGGTTTTGAAAAATCAATTTTAATCAAAAAAGCGCCAAACATGGACTACTTTGCCAGATTTCAGAGCCCCCACCTAAATATTTTATTTTGGAAAATTTAGGAAACCCTGACTCATGCCTAAGGCCACGTGTCTGTCATCACCAAAGTTGCCTCGGCTCGGGAACTTGGGTACGAGAGGGGAAGGTCTTGAAATAAGCACCCCGCTCGCCCAATCAAAGGATCGGCCTCTACTAACATGATATGTTGTTTTTGAAAACACATGTGTTCTTATTCCGGTTTATTATCTAACCTTACTATGTGATGCGCACAACATACAAGTATAGACTCAATCAAGCGGATTGGAACAAAACAACTCATGTTTGTTTTTTAAAGTGGTTTGAAAGTGCTACCCGCAAGTAAGCTAAGACGCGGATTTGCCACTCTCAAGTGGGCTTAGAAAAACATGATTTTGCCATTTCAAGTGGGCTTAAAACTCACAATCATCGAGTTGTTCCAATTCAGGCAATCGAGCCTTCACCCACGGGCATTCATGCAATTAATCATCTAAACAACTAGCCTCATGGCAAGCATGCTATCATGGCAGTCACTTACACACATGCAAGGATGCTAAAGCGTAAACACTCACAGTGTACTCCGAGCCAAAATAAAAGCTAGTTAGAAATCATGCATGATCCTAGCTATGTTAAGATGCCTAATACAATACATGCAAAAATGCAACTAAATAGGCTCGGCTATCTAAGATGGCATATGGATGCAACAATTTTGATACACGTATTCAAGTAGGTATTGAAATTCAATGCAGTTTGAATGATGCGCCGAGCTCGGTGCATGCAAGACAAAATGAATGATGCACACATGCAAACATAAGTATGCTAATTGAAACATGCCCTAAAACTAACCATTGAAAGCTGATAAGTAAAAGGGAGAAAGAAATGGGGTTGAAAGACATGCACACACACACGCACCCTTATTACAACATTGCCTCGCGAAGGAGGGTCCGAATACAAGCTAAGCTAATCTAAGCTAAGCTAAGCAATTAATCTAATTAAGTTAATTAGACTAATTATTACACAACCAAATTGAATAACTAGCTACAACTAATTATTACATCACTTTAACTAATTAATCAAATCAATTAAGTTACAAAACAAACTAAGTTAGAAAAAGAAGCTAAATTAGGCTGCCACAGCTCTGCCTCGGAATAATGAATGATGCATGCTCGGTCGGCTTCGCTCGAAAATCCATTACCATGCCCCCAATTGCCTCTGTTTGCATTTGGTTTGATCTCTGAAAATTACACAAACTTCCAGAATGCTTCTACTCCAACATAGGGACCCTCTGGTGGGCTGCCGACCAGAAAAGGGTGGTGTAGACCACCTGTAGACCAGAAAAACTGGTTGTAGACCAGAAAAAGTGGTCGGCTGACCACCTTTACTGGTCTGCCGACCAAAAAATCTGCCAGGCTCCAGTTTTGCTGCAACAGAGAACAAAAAGGGCCATAGTAGTGTATTTGCAAGATATGTGTGCACAACCACCCTCTCTATCATTTTTCAAGCTCAAGGGAGTGTGGTTCTCGACTCTCGGGCCGCCAACCAAGCATCGCAATGCACGATGGCCGAGAAGCCGAAATTGCACAAGCCAATGTTAATGAATGCACAAATAACATGTAAGGGCCTCTACCTCTATCATGCTTGATCAAGAGGGTCGGCGACCGAGAAATAAGGCGCGTTTCATCACTTCAAGTATGAAACGCCCCTCGTTTCTTGTGTTTGGATCAACATCCGATCCAAACACAATGCAACACACACAACATGCCTATCTAATAATGTTAATGCAACAACATGCAAAAACATGCAATGCAACAACAACATGCAATGCAACAACATGCAAACAACATGCGTATCTAACAATGCCAGAGTGGTATGCACAAGTCTCTATCATGTGAACAATGCATGCGAGACATGTTCGGAGGCCAAGAACATCAAAGCTAGTAAAGAGCATCATACAAGAGGCATGCAATACAAAGCTTACACAACTAAACCAACTCTGAATAGAGCTCCACCATGCCAAAACAAAGGCCAAAACATGCTGAAAAGGGAGTCCAAAAACTTATACAAGCATGCATACACATTGGCTCACAAACAAGGCATGGAGACACAACTCTCAAACGCATTGAAGAAGTGGAAAATGTGAGAGTGTGGCAATGAAATATGCTCTGAAATCATGTAAGAAATTATGCCAAATCATGCACACATCACAAATGAGGCATGCTAGGAGGCTCAAAGCTTAAGGTTAGCAAGGGCACTTGTACCATAGCCATATCAAGCAAGCCCCAAAGGGCCAAGATGACCCAAAACAGTCCCAAGGCAGGTCAAAAAAATGCCAAAAACATGCTTGAACATAGCCAACATATGCTAGAATGGGAGGCATAAAGCATGACGCATGCAAGGCCAAAGAGTGGGATTACACTACACATACCAAAACCAAGCATGAGATGACTTCACCAACAAAAATCAGAGTTGTAATATGGCAAAATAACACCAAAAACATGCTGAGATGGTAGCCCAAAAGCTTAGGCAAACATGCATACGTATTGGCTCATAAACAAGGCATGAGGCTCAACTTCTCAAAAATGATGAAAGTGCGATACATATGAGAGTATGACAGTGAAACATGCTCTGAAATCGCATACAAAATGATGCCAAGGCATGCAAACAACTCGAGCAAAGCATGCTAGAAGCCTTAGATAATAAGCTAGTGAAGGCATTTGCACTATAGCTATACAAAACATGAGCCATATGACCAAGAAAGCCCAAAATAGTCCTAAAACATCCTAAATGAAGTTCTAAAACATGCTTGAAATAAGCTAAGAATGGCTAGACTTAGATGCCAAAACAATAGCACATATTAGGCAATTTAGCACAATTGCACTACAAGCATACAAAGCAAAGCTCGAATGATCAAACCGGCTCAAAATAGAGTTCAAGCATGCTAAAATATGAGCAAAAACATGCTAGAGTGGAGCATACATATGCTAGATTAATAGGCTAAACCATCAAGTAAGCTAGGCTAGCATGCAGTTTACACTACAAGTGTATAAAGCATGCAAGAGGTGACCAAACCAGACCAAAACAGAGTTATGGAAGGTCCTAAAAGTCACAAAAAAGTGCTCAAACAAAGTCTCAAGAAGATAGAAATACATGCCCTTTTGATGGGCCATCAACACAAGTAAACAAGAGAAGAGGAGGGGGGACAACCCCCTCCTATTTGGGGCCTCAAAACCACCTTTTCACCACTGAAATTCCTCTGGAATTCAGTGGTTTAAAGGCCAAAAAAAGTTGGTTTGAAAGGTGGTGAAAGATGGCTCAAAAGGCTTTACAAGCCAAGGAGCAAAATGGAGGAAAACCCCCTAGCCAAACAAGGCACAAACCAACACTATTAGGACTGAAAAAATAGAGGAAAAACAGAGGTTTTTGTAGTTCAACACCACCCCAAAAACAGCCCCAAAGTAGTGTGAAAAGATGGCCAAGCAAGCATGCAAAATAAGCTAAAAGGGAGAGAGTTCTTACCCTTGATGCACAGCTGCAAAACAGGAACAAATCTTAGCTCAAATCACCTTTTAGAGCTCAAACAAAGTCCCAAAGAATCTCATCTCAATGGTGGTCAAGTTTGGTTAAGGGTGCTTAGGCAAAGGAGAGGTGTATCTAAGCTTTCATACACAAAAGAGCGAGAGGAAGTGAACTTCTAGAGAGGGGGGCAGAGATTTAGCTCTGGAAATTTTCTAGAGAGAGAGGAGTTTTTAGAGAGAGAGGCTCCCAAAATTGCTTCAATGTTCTCTTCTTTCCAAATGAGTGAAATGCCTCATATATAGCAATATACAAGAGTTTGGTCGAAATATCTGATTATAGGACAGCTGGAGGTGGTTGTGGAAGACAGTTGGAGGGAAAATATCTTCAAAAAATCTGAGTTTGGGACCTGTCAACCACTTTTCTGGTCGACCGACCACCTTTTTGGGTCGACTGGCTACTTTTCTCGTCGACGGCCCATTTTTCTGGTCGACAGGCAAAATCCTACTTTCCAAGTCCAACTTCAAATGGCCATAACTCCTTCATCTGGACTCCTTTTCAGGTCATTCTTGTTTCCAAATTGAAGCCCCAGAAGTAAGCTTTCCAATGGTGGCAGACTTGCATCAAAATTCCAACTGTGAAAAAAGTTATGCCTGTTTTGGTGAAGCCGCTTAGTTTCGATCTTACCCAGATTTATGTCGAACTTCTCCTCAACTAGTTTTCTCTCTCCTCTCTCATTTTCTTCAACTCCAAATCCCTAAACAAGGTGTCTTGAAAGATTTTTCAAAGATTTCATCTCTCTTTCATTCATTTCCACTTTGTCGTCGCTCGGTTTATCGAAAAGCGCAACATTTAACGAAATGCGAGCCTCGGAATGTCATAGGAACTTTATTTCAAAAATATTTTGAAAGAGAGGTTTTTAAGGTCTAAAAACCATTCAAAATAGCTTTGGTCCAAAATGATGTGTAAGGTTGGGATTTGACTCTCCTCTTACCGAAGGAATCGAACCTTTGCATAGCATAGCCTGTATCACTAAGTAAGAAATCAGTAGTGCCCAAGTCTTAAGGGCGGTCAAAAGTGGGGTGTTTACAGTTAGTTTTAGTTAATTTGTATTAATTAGTTAGAGTAATTAATTTTGTGTTGTAATTATTTAATTAGCCAGAATAGTTAGTTAAATTCGGTGTTGTAATATTAACTAGTTAGCTAGCTTATCTAATTCATTTTTTCGGACCCTCCTATGCAAGGACGAAATATATAAGTGTGTATGTCTTCCAACCCCACGTCTTTCTCCTTTTTATTTCCCTGCTTATGATGGATAGTATAGCATATCATATTTTGTTTAGCATTTTCCATGTACAAAGCATCCATTGTCTTGCATGCATAAGGCTCGGTTCATCATGCTAACAAGAATTGTTGTTTAAATACTTCTTTGAAAACATGCTTAAACCGCGTACTATCAAATTGATTCATACGCCATATTTATAGACGAGCCTATTAATTGCATACCGCATGTGTTGCATTAATTAGGGGCATGCATGTTTTCTAATTCTTTTGCTTTGTTTCTGCTTGCGTTAGAGTACTAGGTGAGCACTTATTGCTTTAGCATATTGCATAAGTGTGATTGTTGACATATCAAGCATGTTTTCCATAAGGCTAACTGCCTAATTGATATACCTATTTGAATGCCTATGGATAAAGGCTAATTGCTTAAATTGTGATAATTTGAGTAATGTACATATGACATATCACTTTTTCAAGTGGTACATATTCGAAACAATTTTCAAAAACAAACATGAGATCGAAGTGTTGCAATTTTTGCAAATTAGTCTATACTTGTATGCAACACATAGTAATGCTAGCCTAATAACCAAATCAAGAGCATATAATATAAATAAGATTCACATCATGATTAGTAGAGGCCGATCTTTGATTGGGCGAGTGGGGTGCTCAATTCATGACCTTCCCCTCTCGTACCTAAGTTCCCGAGCCGAGACACTTTGGTGATAACAGATAAGTGGCCTTCGGCATGAGTCTCGGGTTTCCTAAATTTTCCAAAAATTTTTAGGTGGCAACTCTGTAATCTAGCAAAGCAGTCCATTTTTTATTCAAAATCAATTTTTCCAAAAGAATTGCCGGATTTAGACTCATTTGTGTTTATCTATTTCACATTACACTTGTGAAATCAGATTTAGAACCACGAGAGTTCGAACTGTAAAGTTGTCGTATCCGAAAAGAGCACGAAAACCAAGCTACAACTGCCCACATCCCCTTCTTCGAAAAAGTAGAGGTTCCCCAGATCTTTCTCTAGGTTCGCCAGGTCTTCTTTTAATTCCTCCAGGTCATTCAAACCTTGTTCAGGCTAGTTATGCAAATTTTACCCTGGCTCGTTCTCCCGAATGACGTTGATGCTGAGGGAATCTGGTAATACGACTACAGGCTTTGGCTGGTCAACATCCATAATGTACAAGCTAGGGTCATATTCCTCTGTGAGTGAGGCCCCTTTCTCTATAACTTGGGTGTCAGACAACCCCTTGTCTAGTGCATTCTTCTTCTCCTCCGCTTATACCACCACAGGCCCTGGTTGGATTTTGGGTGTTATGTCCATCATGCACATGTATGTGCTTTCCGGAATAACCACTCTAGCTTAGGTAGATGGAATGTGGTGATATATGTGTTAGGGTTTGTAGACGTCCCCGAACGTCCCGGGAGGGAATCCTGTTTTGTTCATTAGGCTCACTACAGTTCGGACTCAAAATGTCACAGTTCTTAATCTGATCTCACAAAGTGCAATGCAAGACTGATAAATCACCAAAGAGTCCAAATCTGGCAAATCGTTTTGGAAAACTGATTTTTAGAAGAAGTGCCAAACATGGACTGCTTTGCCAGATACAGAGTCGCCACCTAAATATTTTATTTTGGGGGAATTTAGGAAACCATGACTTGTGCCTAAGGCCACGTGTCCGTCATCACCAAAGTTGCCTCGGCTCGGGAACTTGGGTACGATTGGGGAAGGTCATTTCATGAGCACCCCCGCTCGCCCGATCAAAGATCGGCCACTACTAAGCTTGATATCTTGTTTTGAAAACATATGTGCTCTTATTCCGGTTTATTAGCCTAGAATTACTATGTGATGCGCACAGCATACAAGTATAGACTGGATCGTTTGAGTTGGAACAAAATATTTCATGTTTGTTTATTTGAAAGATGGTTTGATGGTGCTACTCGCAAGTAGGCTAAGATGTGGATTTGCCACCCTCTAGTGGGCTTAAGAAAACATGATTTTGCCACTCTTAAGTGGGCTTAAAACTCTCAATTGGTGAATTGTTCCAATTCAAATAACCCAACCTTCACCCACAAGCATTCAGGAAGTTATATCACATAAGCACATAGCCTCATGGTAAGCATGCTATCATGGCAGTCACTCACACGCATGAAAGGATGCTAAAGCATAAACACTTACCGAGTACTCCGAGGCAAAGAAAGAAGCTAATTAGAAATCATGCATGAATCCTAACTATGCTAAGAATGCCTAATGCAACACATGCAAAAATGCAACTACAATAGGCTCGGCTATTCTAAGATGGCATATGAGATGCAACAATCGATACATGTATTCAACTTGGAATTGAAATACAATGCAATTAGCATGATGCGCCGAGCCCAGTGCATGCAATATAGATGAATGAATGCAAACATGCGAACATATAGATGCTAATTCAAACGTGCCCTAAAACTAACCATCATAAGCTGGTAAATAAAAGGGAGAAAGACGTGGGGTTGGAAGACATACATCACACACACGCACACTTATTACAACATTGCCCTCTCTCGGAGGGTCCGAATAAATAATACAGAATCGAATCAACTAATTATTAAACAACACTAGCTAATTAACAAATTAACTAAATTAGCATGCAAACTATGTAAAATGGGTTGCCTCAGCTCTGCCTTGGATGGCAATGAATGCATGCATGCTTGAATCGCTTTGTCGGGAAATCCATCACGATGCTCCGACTTGCCTTTGTTTGCAATTGACCTCAGAACACTGCACAAGGCTCCAGAAGGCTGAAACTCCACCCTGGGAAGCTGTGGGAAGGCTGCCGACCAGCTATTGGCCTTGGAGACCACCTGCTGACCACCATTTGTGGGATAAACCAAAAGGGGTGGTCGGCCTGCTAGAAAAGCTGGTCGGCCGACCAGTTTCTGCCTCTGGTTTCTGGTTTTCTGCAACACAAAGCAAGGGATAGGCATGGCAAAGTATTTTCAACAAATGTGTGCACGACCACTCTCCCCATCATTGCACAAGCTCGAGGGAGTATGGCTCTCGACCCTCGGGCCACCAATCAGGCATCTCGAGGCATGATAGCCGAGGAACCGAATTGCACAACTTAATATAGAATGAATGCACATATGAACACATAAATGCCTAAACTCCATCATGTGTCGTCAAGAGTGTCAGCGACCGGGAATCGAGGCATGTTTCGTCACTTTGAGTACGAAACGTCCCTCATTTCCCGTGTTTGGACTAACTCCTATTCCAAACACAATGCAACAAACAATGCATGGTATGAATGTTACTCTAGTATGCAACCTAAATGCAATGCGACTAAATGATGCAAACATGCAAAGGATGACATGCAAGGGTGCGACTAGCATACGCAATGCTATGAACTAAGAATGGCATACACAATGCACATATGAAGACTATCAATGAGACGATCAAGGCATACACAATGCAATGGTCAGTCATGCAACAACATGGACTATATGGCATATACAATGCAAGATGGACTTCAGCTAAAATGAATGGGCCTCAGCCACACTCAAATCAGTGGCCAATCATGATGAAAATGTGGCAACAACACACGCACAAACATGCAAGGTGCAATGGCTCCGAGTCTAGGAACAAAGTACAACTCTACAAGAGCATTGGAAGGATGAAATATGGAATACAATAGCACAAGTTCTAGCTCTGAAATGGCATACAAGATGGTCCCGAATCACGCAAACAACTCACACAATGCATGTTGGATGGCTCAAATACCGAAACTAGTGAAACACATTACACTAGAGGTATGCAAAGCAATGCACAAATGACCAAACCAGCCCCAAACAGTCCCTATGAAGGCCCAAAACAGTGGCAAAATGGACTAAGATGATGTCTTGAAGTGCGCAAAAATGAAGCTCATGCAATGACTCATAAATGGGGCATACAAGCACAACTCTCAAATGCGCTTAAAGAGTGATAAACATGGGAAGATGGCAAATGAATAAGCTCTGAAATATCATACACAATGATACTAAAACATGCAAACACCTCAAAATAAGCATGCAATAGGCTTCAAAACTCAAAGCTAGGCATGGCTATTACACTACAAGCATACATGGAAAGCATCATTCGACCATGGGACCTCAAAAAAGAGCTAAGGTAGCCTAAATCATGAATAAAATCAGTTTAGAACATGGCCAAAATATGCTAGAATCAAGGGCCAAGACAACATGCAATGTAAGCTAGTGAGCATGGTTTACACTACAAGTATGTGAAGCATTCAAGAAGCCACTAAACCAGCAAAATAAAGAGGTATGACATAACAAATAATGCCCAAAAACCCACTGAAAAGTGATCAACACATGCAAGAATGACATGCTCCTTTGATAAGCTATGAATAGGATTATTCTACACATGCAAGAGGCACACGCAAGATGACAAAACAAACTTTGGACAGAGCCTAGGCAGGCCCTAAAAGTCACCAAAAAGGGCCTAAAACAAGGCTTGGAGGTGTGCAAATAAGGGCTCCTTTGTTAGGCCAAATATGCTAGTAAACAAGACAAGGGGTGAGAGGGTCACCCCTCTCTGATTTTGGTGCTCAAAATAGCATGCTAGCCATTGAAAATCCACTGGATTTCAGTGGCTAAAAGGCCAAACAAAGGCCAACACAAATGCTCTAAGGCATGGCTCAAAACAAGATGAAATGAAGCATGCAAGGGGGTAGATGACCCCTAACAGAAAAATGATATTAAACAAACATGTTAAGGACCTCAAAATAAGACTTTTTTCAGTTTATGACAAAGCCCAAATATGCTTGCAAGTATGGCTAAAAGATGAAGAAAAATAAAGACCAAAGAGGGAATAGGGTGTTACCCTTGTAGCCAAGAACTCCAGCAGCTTCTGGACCAAAAAAAAAAGCAACTCCTTAGCCTCTGAAAACAAGCTCCAAGAACCTTAGAGTGATGGTGGAAGTGTGTGGTTATGAGGTGGTGTGTAAAGGGCCAAGATCAAGGCTCTTTTGGAGGCTAAAATATAGAGACAAAGGAGAGAGATATGGTATATGCTCCAAAAAAATTCTGAACCTTCGCTAATGATGGAGAGGGTCTCTCTTATAGCCAAAGAGGTCCAAAGCTTCTCCAAGAAGCTAAAACCCAAGTTTGAAGATCCTCCATACAAGTGTATGGAGGATCAATTCTGTGCCTTCCAGCTGGCACAGCTGGCAACAACTCACAGACACAGGACTGAGGGAAGCTGGCCGACCAGTTCAGGTGGTCGGCCGACCACTCCCCCTGGTCGGCCGACCAGTTCACAAGGTCCAAGTCACCAAAAGGTGGTTGGCAGCCCTGATTAGTGGTCTCCCAATTGAATGCAAGCAAGTGGTATGGTGGGAGACCCACAAATGTGGCTCAAAAACCAAGGAGACCAGCTCCCTGACAAGAAAATTGGCCGGCAGGAGAAAAGGTGGTCTCCCACCCTTGTACCACCTTCTAAACAAAGAAAATAGGGTCCATGCCAAAAATGAACCGAGACGGATGCAAAACGAGGGTTCGGGGGCCAAAATGCGCTGCCGGATGCCCTGAAAAATGACTGTTAAGCATCGAAAGTGCCGTGCGACCACGAAGGTGGTCTCTCGGGACACAGTGTCCCTCTAGAGAGAAGAAACAAGGTCTGTGCCAAAAATCGGAGCAAACGGAGAAAGTTAAGCGGTCCCGAACCGAGGCGCACGGCCGACGGCTTCGAAAATCGGAAACTGGTCTCCAAACGGGAACAGTGGTCTACGACCATGAATAGTAGCCTACAGTCACTGAGAGATGGTCTACGAGACCTCTCCCTCCCTTCAGGAAGAGAAAACAGAACCTGGTTCGCAAACCGAGGCAAAGCACAAAAGAATCCCGAAGTCCGGAGACAAGGCTCTCAGCTGAGACCCTGTAACCTCGGAACGAGCACAACATGCACAATCACCGAGCGCTCAATCAATGACGTCTGAGTCTTCAGGTCGGTCAAAAATGGGGTGTCTACAGGGTTAAAGGTGGGTGGTAGTGTATGGATTAGGTTAATGTTTCTAGGTGGTGGGACTTGGTTATAGGCGAGAAGTAGGTTGGTGGTCACATTCGGTTTAGAGTGTGGGGCGATGATTTTATTGTCAATGAGATCCTAGATCTCATGACGTAAGTGATAGCACTGATCGGTAGGATGACCGTGCTATTGGTGAAAGATGTAGTACTAGGTGGGGTTGTGTCTAGATGGTAGTAAGTTAGAGAGAGGTCGGGGGTCGAGAGGCTTAAGGTGCCCTTTCTCCATCAAGAGTTTAAGAGCGTGGGCTGGGCTCATGTGGAGAGGGGTAAAGGTTCTTTGGTTTCGGTTTGGGCTGGTGGGTTGTGACATAGCGGCGAAGGGAACAGCCATTTTGGCCGCTGTGGTGAGGGTGTTGATCTCGGCAAGCCGAGGAATAGTGCTATTACTAGCATTAGTATTCTTGGTAAACGAATTTCTTGTCGGTTCACTGGTTCTTTGGATGATGCCTTTCTTGAATGCACTTTCAATTTGGACCCCCAACTCGTGCAGAAAAGCAAATGTAGATAGTAGCCTTACTATCATTCGTTGTGACATATCCGGCTCGAGATTCTGAACCACTAACTAGACTTGCTCCCTTTCTGAGGGCCTGTTCGTCATTCTGCCTACTTCTGCCCTCCATCTGGAAACAAAGTCGATGATAAGCTCCTTAGGATTCTAGGTAGTCGCTTCTAGCTCACTGATGGTTACTTCTATCTGAGTGTTGTATGAGTATTGGTTAACAAACCCCTAAGACAGTTCCTCCCAACTCCGTTTGGTAGAATCCTTCAGTTTGGCGTACCAGATAGCTGCCATGTCCAATAGAGTTCTCCAGAACAAAGACATTTTATGAGCCCGAGTCAAGCCCATTGGCCTCAAAACATCCGAAAACAGGTGAACATGAACAATAGGGTCCCCACTACCATCAAATCTATCGATGTGAGGCATCTTGAATTTTTTCGACAGTTTGACTGAAGCCTCAGTATAACCGTCTTCAATATTCGAGATGGAATTGAAGCCTTGGGATTTCTTGAGCGTCTTCTCTAGCCTAGCAATTTTAATCAAAACTGGATCAGTATCATTAATGTTGAAAGGAAGAAGTCCCCCATGAGGCTGCGCCAAAAGCCCTGAAAGTTGGAGCCTGTGGAAACATCTATTGATGATCTGGGACCTAAGGGTTTTCAACTAGTGGAGATGGATCAAGATTCGGCTGGGTAGCTACAGCTGGAAGTACAGTAGATGCCAATGCTCCAGATGAGCGTCGCATTTCAGTAATGGTTATGTCCTAAGCAAGAATTTTTTGATTTAGGATATCCATAGTTCTTTGAAAAGCTGCCATCATAGCAGCGACCTCTTCTAGACTTTGCATCATGACAGGCCTTGGATAGTTAACTATTGGTAAGTAGACAGGTGACTGCTGAGTGATCTGTGCTAGTGATAATAATTGCCTATTTCTTCTCCGGTGCACAACTGGTGGGAGCGAGACTAACACTGGCTAACCACCAACAAGGTCTTGGGTTTTGCAAAGTTTGCCAGAGCAAGTCCACAAAACTTGGGGGATATCGAGTCTATCTGAAGTTATGATTGCAAACTACCTAACAAAAGAAAAGAAAAACAATAATCAACAACCGGATAACACTTCGGCTCAATTCGTAACAGATATAATCACAGCTGAAACACTGTATTTCTCACTGAACTCTACCCCCAAAATTGATATCACCTTTATACCACTGATATAATGTGTTCCTATACAATTTCACTGTAAAAGCACATACCAGGTAAAAGAGAGCCAAAACACCCCTATGGGGGAGGGTAGGGTTACCCTGTCCTAGATTTTTGGCGTGATCTAGGGGCTCACTATTTCAAGCAGTGGTTTCACACAACATCCTGTATACGGGGTGAGCATCTTGTCCTAGTTTGGAATAGACACTATGGTTTTACTATATGCAGCTAGGTCGAATGGTCGAAAGGAGTACCTCGGCAAGATTACCTAATATACCTCTCACACCTAACACCGAGAAGTGAAAGAAGGATTAAGCGGTACGGCGGTAATCCAGATCCAAGGGTTGTGATTCCAACATGGCAGAGCCTACGACCGGTCAGCCTTTTGGAAAGCTTTTTGGGCAAGCCTCCAACAAACCGTCCAGGAATAGCAGATGGAAAACACAATGACTTAAAGTAACAATGAAAATGCAATGCAAAGAACATATATATGTAGATAAAATTTCACATTATGAAGTTCAAGTCAAGTTCTCTCTTTCCCCAGCAGATTCGCCAGAAACTGTAGCTTGCTTTTCATGCTCTTTGGAGGGGTTTAATCTCCTCAGATACGATAACCCTACAGTTTAGACGCCCGTGATTTTGAATCTGGTTTCACAAGTGCAATGTGAAATAGATAAACACAAATGAGTCCAAATCTGGCTAATCATTTAGAAAATTGATTTTTATTCAAAAATGCCAAAAATAGACTACATTGCCAAATTTCAGAGTCACCACCTAAATATTTTTGGAAAATTTAGGAAGCCTGTGACTCGTGCCAAAAGCCACTTGCCCGTCATCACCAAAGTGTCTCGGCTTGGGAACTTAGGTATGAGAAGGGAAGGTCATCAATTGACCAGCCCACTCACCTGATCAAAGATCGGCCTCTATTAATCATGATGTGATTTTTATATACATTATATGCTCATGTTCCAATTATTATGCTATCTTTACTGTGTGATGCACACAAGTATAGACTAATTCGCCCACTTTGAAATGCTTTGATTTTATGTTTTGTTTGAAATTTTTTTTAAATACATGTCACTTGAAAAAGCGAGCTCGTATGTACATTTAATCAAATCATTCCAACTTGAATAAATTAGCCTTCATCTACAGGCATTCAAGAGATATAGCAACTAAGCACTTAGCTTCATGGTAAACATGTTTGATATTGCAACACCACTCCAAGGCAAGCCAAAGAAAACAAAAATAAGTAAAAAAATGCATGATCCTATGCAATGCAACATGGCTAATGCAGTGCATACAACATGCAACTATCGGATTCGGCTTCCTAACATGACATATGGATCAATTTCAAGGCATATGATAGAGCATGTATTCAAGCAATGAATTTGATATTGATATTGATTAGTATGATGAGCCGAACCCTTATGCATGCAAGATGAATGGATACAAGTCATGGAAAATGCTAATTAGAAAATGATGCTATACAACCACAGTAAGCGGATAAATAAAAAGGGGGGAGAAATGAGGGTTAGAAGACATACACACATTATTACATATTTTTCCTCATGCAGGAGGGTCCAAATGAATGTCCTAATTAAGCTAACTATTACATTACCAAATGAATGAATAAGCTACACTAACTAATTATTACAGATTAGGATTAAGCTAGGTGATTAATTATAACACGAAATTAATTATCTAAGCAACTAGTTATTACAAATTTCTGAGGAACTACTAATTTAAGCACAACATACTACTCTTAGCATTAATTTCACGAGCTACGGATAACGAAGAATTGCAGATGCATGAACATGAATTTTCGTCTGAAAACTTCTCTGTTTTGCTACCAAAACTGTCATGTTTTGCAGTTAGAAAATTAAAATGTTTTCTCCCCAGCCTCCGCTTTGTTTTGCCATGAAAATGGTTTTGCTCTTATAAAATAAAGTGGCTGGCCGGCCAGAAAAAGTGGTCGACCGGATGGTTAGGTGGCCGGCCAGCCACTATTTTTGAGGTTTGCCCCGCTACAATAGAAAGAAACAGAGCACAAACAGAGTGTTTCCAGAGGATGTTTGTCCTCTCTGCCTCTCCCTACAATGGAATTGATCAAGGGATGAGTAAAATTGGTCCACAAATCATCAATGATCGCAAGGTTATTGCATGATGATCAATGAACTAATTGGACAAAAAGATCAATGACATGAAATGAAAGACCAACAATACCTCTTTCCTATCATGGAGTCACCTCAAGGAAAAGGAGTGGACATTGCTCCTTGAACCATTAACATCACTAGGAGTATGTAAAAATCCAAGGCTCAATAGGTTCAATTAACGTCCGATTGAACTCGACTTGATTTTATTATCTTGTTATCACTTGTAGTCCAATTTTATTAGCCTTTTTACATTACCTTGCCATTCTTTAACCATTTTAGTCGAAGAAGTGATAATTATGTCTACTAATGAAGAGAAACATCAAACAAGAAGTTGATTTTCGCATGAGAGAGATGTAATGCCTTGGTAATAAACCTCCGAGGAGATTAAACAATTTAAGCATGGAAGGGTCTCTATTGCATGCCTTAAACAACACTCGTTTGAAATAACTCTCAAACAAATAAAACCAAGAAAGGAGGGAGAGTGCAAAGGTGGTTATTGCAAGTGTGAACACATGTTTGAAAAGCATAAAAAAATAAAGACTATCAACTCGAATAGGTTGGTGTCTAAGACTTAAACCACCAAACCTATGAGGACTACAACACACAAGCACACTATGCAAAGCGTGAATGAAGTAAACACACTAAAATAGTCCTAAAACTCACAAAAATAGCGCTGGAATTAGTATGAAAAAGCTAGAAAAATTGAGCTAAAATAAGAGAGAAATGAAGCTAGTAAGCAAGCCTAAGTAGGGGTAGCTAACCCCTTCATTTTTGGGACTTCAAAACCACATTTTTAGCCTCTAAAAAAATCTGAAAAATAATGGTAAAAAGTTAGAAAAAAGTTGAGAAAGAAGTGGGAAACATAAGGCCAAAAGCTTAGAGAACAAGGTTCAAGGAATGGTGGTTAACCCCTCTACCTTTGATAGATTTAAGCCACAAGTTTCAGCCCATAAAAAAAATGTAAAACTAGTACAAAAATAGTAAGAAAAGATAGCAGAGAAGTAGTGTAAGGAAGGTCAAGGTTATACCTCTTGAAGAGGAGTAACTCTTTGATTCACAGACTCACAAGTAAGCACCCTCAAGAGCTTAAATTTAGACTTAAGAATCTCAGCAAGGAGAGCTAAAATATTGGTTTAGGAAGTATAGGTAAGGTGTATGTGTGTTGCAAGATAGATAGAGAGCGAGAGCGAGAGAGAGAGAGAGAGAGAGAGATTTTCAAGAATTTGAGCTTTTGGAATTTTTTTCTAACCTAAAAACCTAAGGTATGATCCTCTATATATAGAAAAACTGGTGCCTCAGCTGGAAATATCTATATTGAGCCAACTGGTGCATTGCATGCATATGAGGGAACAGCTGGCAGCAAAATATCTGCCAGCCGAAAAACCTAGCTGGTCAGCCAAGTGGGGGACGACCGGCCACTAATTTCTGGCCAGTCGGCCACCTATTGGCCAGCAGGTCTCTGGGTGGTCAGGCTTGGAAAAATCAAGTTTTGGTCCAAAGGTGGTGCAAGGTTCTAGGCTTTGAAACCCAAGAACCGAGGCTTCTTACTGAGAAAATTGAGCATATGTATAGTGTAGTATTTCATCATCGGGTGATCAACTTGAGGCGCCCAAGTCTTAAGGGCGATTCAAAATAGGGTGTCTACGCCACGCTGTTTTCCCTGCTCGCAAACAGGATGGTACCGAGCACACATAAGATGAACTCGCGGTTATATTATGTTGTCTTCTCAGGAGTCTCAGGTTGGGAACCATGAAACCGCAGATGAAGCTAGTTGTATCTAATCATCCCCTGGCTGGCCATATAAGGGACTGCCTTCAAAAGATATTCTTGAGTAGCTCTCCATTGAGCCATGACTAGATCAAATGGGATAGGATCACTCCCTACTCGGAGTCCCATGATCATTGAGAAGTCATAAGGGGTCATCATCATCTCCTCCGCTGATGAGAAGTGGAAAGAGTTGGTGGTGTCCCACCACCTTTCCACTAGAGCTTCGAAGACGGCCAGGTTGGCTTGTAGCTTCGTGATCCTAGAGCAGAATGTGCCAAAGCTGACCGTATCTACTAAGGCCCAAATCCCGACTGGGAGATCTCCATACCAAGGCCGAGGATGGTGTACAGTACCATAGCCCCTCATTCTCCGGTCATTGTCCGATTGAACAAAAAGTTGTTAATAACTAGAGAAAAGAGGCAGAAATGGGATTCACGATTAGCATGTAAAATGCAATAAAGTTCCTTCCAGTTGGGCACTATAAGATCGGTGCATTGTATGCTCCTGGAGTAGCATGTCTACAACAACCCCTGGGACAAATGCATCGAGCCTCAATATACTCTCACGTATCACCTGGTGGGTGTGCAGTCGATAGGTGGCCAGGTCAAATGGCCTAACATGCAAAGATGGTAGCTCAAGCTATGGCTCTAGATGAATAATGTTCTCTGCCATAAGGTCCGAGTCGTCAATCTAAATGTCTATATCCATAGGAAATGGTCTCAACCTCAGGGACCGAAAGAGGTGTGCCACCCTCTAAAATGATAAGAAGAGCATTTTCGTGGGGAACATCATCAATCATGAAGAATGTGTGGGTGTGGGTCAAGAAAAAATGGTGAGAAAGTGAGGAAAAATCCAAAGCCTAGCCCTAGATTATCTGAAAAATTGAAAAAACAAAGAGAGAAGTGAAAAACCAAGGGTGAGGGGAAAATCCATGCCAAAACCGTGAGCTCTAACCAGAAAAACCAAAAGAGACCCAAGCCTCAATGGATTGAAGAACTATTTGATTCAAAATGGAGAGGAGAGCAGTGGTTTCGCGGTAGAAACAGGCAAGGGTTTGTGGGTAAATGGAAAAAAGAGAGAATCTAGAGTGAGAAAGAAGCTTGGGAGAAAGGGGTTGTGTTTTCGGATAAAGAAGTGTAGAAGAAATGAGTGGGAAATATGTTTTATAAGTTTTGAAAGGAAAAAAGTTGAATCTATCCCCAACATCGGAGAATAAATCCAGTTGAATGCTTCCTTGTGCAGCTAGTTGGGTTTTTGTATGGTAGAAAAATAAATCATACGGGAAGCCTATTTTGTATGGATAAATTCTTGTCTCAAAGAAATGGCTCATGCTTTCATCTAGAAAGAGGGGGGGGGGGAGGGAATGGTGTATTCGAGTTCATTTCAGCCTCAAAAACTCAGAAATACCACTCCAAGTGCATTCCTATAAGATTCAACAAGGTTCTGAAATAAAACATCTCAAGTTCAGAGTTTGTTAGCAAGGGTTCATTCATTCATTCACAAGAGTGTTATATACAAGGGGGATTACAAAAGAGGCTTTTCAAAAAGGGCTTATAGCCAGATTAGCGTGGATTGTATTTTACAAGAGTTTCTTTGTATAATGCCCTAATAACTATATAACATCCTAGCAACTATACAAGTTTATCTTCCTTTCTTGGAGCAAAATGAAAGGAAGATACAACAAAAGTGGATTTTCTTCTTCTAATCAACCTAAGCTGCAGGTGTAACTTTCGAGTATTTCAGGAGGTATTTAAATCCTCCGAGCATATCTTCATTACTGTCGTCATTGCTTTTGCTGTCAAGGCTGTCACCACAATCAGAATCCGCATCGTCATCTTCATCATAACTGCTGACAATGATCACCTTGGGAGTGGGTGGTGATCACCTCATCGTATAAGCTGTCAGTCAAAGAATAAAAAATGAGTTGCTCAGAAAATGACCCAGTTTTGAGTGTCAAAAGAGGAACCTCATCGAAAAGGTTTAGAAAGTGTAGAGACAGATGACCTAGAGGCAAGGGACCTCGTCCTTGGCCTCTGCCTCGGCCTTCACTGAGTCGTTGGCCTGGCCCATATCAATGGCCGCGAACATGCCCATGGCCTATGGCCTGTCCACGGTCCCTTCCACGGCTTTGAGTTCACCTTTGACCCCTACTGCAGACTCTATTACGGACAATGGCTAATGGAAGCTCCACGTCCAAGTCCTGTATAACAGCAAGGACGAGAGCCTCTTCAACACTATTACCAGAGGAGTTATCATTGTCATTTGGAGTGTTAGGTTCATTGAAATCGATTGGAGAATTCGAAGTAAATGGGAGGAAGACATTTTCATCCATAATGTTTGATCAGAAATGGTTCAGAAAGCACTAGAAATGTTTTGGGGCAAGAGTGAATGGAATTCAGATGGTTTTAAGCCTTTTTATAAACTTGTGACGGCGAAAATTCAAATTTTCCCTAGCGTCATCCGACTAATCCGACCGGCCAATTTTTTATCCAACTGAATTAAATAGAATCTGGCCGACAGGCATATTGCAACTTGTCAGCAAGTTTTGTACAAAATTCATGAATGAATAGCTGTTGTCCTTGTCATCTTCTGAGGCGGGCTCATACTTGATTCAAACTCAATCCCAGTAGAACATAGCTACGAAATCAATGTTTCCTTCCATAAGAATATGGCTGCCCTGATGTCATCCCCTCAATTGTGAGATGGTTTCTGAAGTGTTACTTCCTAAGGTATTCGAAGAATATCGCTTCTTGAGGACATGACTTGTACGCCTATCTTTGAACTTTGTTAGGTGTATCCATTGCATCGCTTGTTATATCTGTTGTTTTATGTTCTTTATGCATCTATCACACTTGCATTTGTCACATCACACTTTTTATCTTGTTACATTCATCATTTGCACATGAAATGTGCTTAAAACTGTTTTCGTTTGGCAGCGACCACTTTCTCCTTTTGTGCGAAGCGTTTCTCGATTGTACATATTGGGGCTCACCTTTGTTGACTGACGGTCAGGATTGGAGTTCCCTATTACTATGACTACTGGTCACATGCAAGTTTTGGTTGCAACCACTTTCTCTTCTCACGCGTAGCGTGTAGCATGTTTGGATTGTGCATCTTAGGGCTCGCCTTTGTTGACTACCGGTCACATGAAAGTTTTGGTTGCGGCCATTTTCTCCTCTCATGCGAAGCGTGTTTGGATTGTACATCTTGGGGCTCACTTTTGTTGACTGCCGATCAGGATTGGAGTTCCATATAGCTATGACTACCGATCATACGCAAGTTTTGGTTGCGGCCTTATTCTTTTCCTCTTTTTACAGAAGTGCTTTTGGATAGCATCCAAAGTTTTGCCTCATCCAGTGCCATCTTTGCAACTTTATCATCATTTCGTTCCATCACATTACATTTACATCACCAACTTTCAAAATCTAACAATGTGATCCACATAAGCCCAACTTTTAAAAAACCAGGCTCGCGAAGTGTGTATGTCCAATTTTTAATTGCATTTGAATCACATCATTTGAATTTTATCCCTGAACTACGCTGGTTTGATACGTTTCAAAAGATATGTAGGTAACTTGCCGGTTCAACACTACAACAAAATTGGATTTTTATGGCTTCACATCAACAACATATAGTAAATGCAAGCCATGGTTTTCACTTTTATGACTTGCTTTTTTTGTATCGTAAATAATTTCACAACCACGACATGTCTATTGCATAGGTCATAATGCTAATAATGATGATTTTTTTCGGGCATGCAATATTAGCCGTAAATAATAAAATTTTCAATGATGTGCATATGACATGCAGTTATTATATCAACTATACACGACACGTGTATACCAACTGTTAAAAATATTGAATATTTCACGGCGCACACCAGCTGTTAAAAATTACACTTTCCACGACGCACAAAAAGTCAACCGTTTAAAATATTACACTTTCCACAAGACGCAATTGTTGTCGTGAAAGGTACGATCAAAAAAAAAATAGCGCGAAAATAAAAAATTTGAACGCCAAACACCAAAAAAATAAAACAATTAAAAAAAAGAAACGATCAAACCCCAACTCGTCAACCCCAACGATAGGTTCCACTATCAAGTTTCCTCTCCAGGACTTCTCTCTCTCTCTCTCTCTCTCTCTCTCTCTCATGGCGATTTCAAGGTCCTGAACCAAAACCCTGAGTTTTCCCTCCATTTTTCTAGGTCATTGGGGTTTTGAAAATTCAAAATTTTTTTTGGTTGTTGTTCTTTTGGGTTTTTAGAGTTGCAGGTTCATCGGGAGTGGGTTGATGGCAAATGTGTCCAACCCGAAAAGCAAGTATGGGTTTAGGGTCTTGCCTTCTAGTGTTTTGGGGGTTTATGAAATGCATTTTGATTTCAACTAGTATATGATGCTAGGATTTGATTTCTAGGGTTTTTGACAGTGAGGAATTTGATGAAATATCTGAGGCCGAACATGTTTGATTTCTATGTTTTTTGACATTGAGGAATTTGCTTCAGCTGGTGGTTCTAAAAGAATGCAACCTTGGGAATGAACTTGCATGGTGTTTTAGGTTGGCAACTTGTGAAGCACAAACTGAAAATTAGAATATCTGCATATGGCATCCTTCTTTTCGTAAGTGATCAGCTTACTCTTAAATAATATAAATGAGACAGGTTTGAATGTAGTGTATTATATATGTGAAATAAAATATTTTATCAATTTTGGTTTTTAATTTTAATTTTACTTTCTATCAGTAAGTTAGATTCACTACTGGTCACAATCATGTTCCTGTGCTTTGTCTGGTGGTTCTTTATTTTTATTTTAATTTATAAAAAATAAATATTGAAAGTGTGTGCATAAGGACAAGGGCAACATGTTTCATCATGTTAATGATCCTTTCTATGTTCCAGAGTACTGCCCCAACTGGGCTACCCCAATCTCCTTTCAAGTGGAAAGGAGGGCCAACATAAAATTCCATGGGCTCCTATTTTAATGAATAGTGATGGATGTGACACTGATTGGCATACGTTAAAATTTATACCTTCTTTTCTATCAGTAGATAGAAACTTAAATGAAATTTGATTTCAATTCCTTTTAACAGATCAAGTTCACAGTATCACAAATTTTTTGGAATTATTAAACCTTTTTTTATTGATTTGAATATTGCATTCTCCTTACTTGCGCTCTGAATATGTTCATGACTTATCTTGCAGACACAATCTTCAAAAACTTAACCTTTCTTTTTTCTATGTAGGTTGGGTTAACACTTATACTTCTCATTATTTACAACTGTTATGATCAAGTTCTCACTACTAGAGAAAAAAGACAAGCAAAATCCAGGGAAACAGCTGCAAGATGCTCGTCAAGAGCACTTCCTCTGGTGAGAAATATACATACCCATTTTGATTCTTTGTCACTAGTATGCAATACTCATTGAGTTTTCATCTGGGTAACTGATGAATTTTGATATAGGGACTTGGGAGGATATAATTGACATGGGTTTTGAGTTGTTTGAGTTTTTGTCTGAATTGGTTTTCCAATTTTATGTTGAATTCCTCATTTACCAATTTGAATTTTTGTGCCAAAAATTTGTGATTGTTGAGGTTAGCTATTGGATTAGAATATGCTTCACAACATTGCTAATTTGGAGTTCTTATTTGGGTCATTGCTAAATTTGTTGTCTTGTAGAGGGTTAAGTCGTAGCTTCATTGCAAGCTTTGTCCACAAAGAAATTTCAATATTATTCTTTCTTTGTATTCATTCTGATTAGATTGCAACTTGTTTATGATTTTTGTTTTTGTGGAATTTATTTCTTATCTTTGTTTCATTTATGAATCATTGGACTGTTTGTCCAACAAAATTGGTAATCAGTTCCTTTATTGAATAAAAGTTTGTTTCTTATAAAAAGAAAAAAGGAAGAAAAACTTTATTAATATGATGGGATAATTACATAAATTGTTGATTGATAAGCATTGTCCAACGTGATAATGGTTAAACTAAGAGACAAATACCAGCATAAGAACAATTATGACAAAATAAACTACAAACCACACTCCAATCCTAATGATGCTTCTCATTACCTTAAATTAAACATAAAAAAATTAAAAATTTATTTATCAAAAGTAAATAAATAAATACAACTGTTAGTGAATGTGGTGATAAATGGAATAGTAGTCACTTATGTATGGTTATATATCCTTGTTCTTATTTTTTTCTTCTAGAAGGTTAGATTGACATGTTGATTTCCACGCCTGGCTATAGGAATTGTTATCAGGTTGTAACGCATTGGAATTCTTATTAATATGAATTGATAACTTGTGAATTTAATTTTGAGTTTGGTGGGTTGAGATGAATGTGAGCATATATTTTGTTGACTGTTTTATGTGTGAGTTCAGAGTGTGGGTTAAGTGGCTAAGCACTATATTGTGTGTTTGTTCTTAACCTGTTTTGTTATTTCCTTTAAGTCCTCACTGGTGGTTGTTATACTGTTCAAAATGGGTCTCTCATGTATTCAACACCCCCATAGCCCCTATTATGAGGTGGTTGAACATATGTAATCCTATGTTTGAGTTGGTGTATCTACTGTTTGGGTTTGCTAGAGCTGGGCAATGGTTGGTTCTAGTATACCTACTGTTATTACTGTTTTATTAGGGGCACCTTCAACTGAGCTACACTGCAAGCCTTGATGCAACTATGCTATGGCCTGAAATCTGGGACTGTTGTTGTGAGCTATCTATTATTGCTGCACCTAATACTGTTGTTTGCTTGGTTGGAACTGTATATCCTACTGGAGCTATGCAGTTGGTTGCTGCTGCTGTAGTTGGTGCATCTGGTTGCTATTGGCTACTGCTGGTATTACTAGTGTTGCTGGTATTGCTGGCTGTGGCTGGTGTTACTAGTGTTACTGGCTGCTGTTTAGCTGCCTTCTCTATTTGTAAATTCTGCTACAGCTAGAATGTTGCTGCTACCAATTCAGCTGTCTTTAGGGCTTGGGGTATCCCTTTTGTATATGTTGTATATTTCATTGTCTTAATTTATGACTTATTCACCCAAAAAAAAGGATAGGTAGTGTCTGATCTATAATGGATTTGAAATAACTTTGTGAATATAGTTATTTAAAATCCTTCCATGTCTACTTATACAAAACTAATAACAAAATTCATCTCTCCTATCTCTAAGTCATCCTTTACTTTAAAATTATCAATCTACATCTGATAGTTAAACTTCTGACAGCTTTATAAAATTCAACCTCAAATCCTTTAATTTCAAATCCTCTTATCCAAACATAGTCTAAATACTTGTACGTTATCTTCAACTATATGCTTTAATTGTATGTTCAGTAAACTACAAGATAGTTATCTGTACAATCCTTGTGCAGGGAATCAAGGGAGGGAATCCACACCCATCCAGCATAGGTGATTTGTTCTTAGAAGGGTCTCTGAATCCATATGTAGATGATCCTTATGCATATGATTAGAGGTATTCCTAATTCACCTTAATCCTCTCAAGTTGTTTTTGTTGTTTTCCTTCATACTAAGATAGTAATCTTTGTGACAAACTCAACACCTCCACTGTATGGAATTTTTATTTAGAGTCTATGCGTCTTACCATTGTGTGGAAGATAATTTTCTTGTAATATTAAATGAAGTTATCTAGATTATGTATATTGCTTGCCATTCATTGATTGAGCCTAAGCCAATGGTTTTGAATATGTTATTTCTTAGTTGTTGATTTCTTCTTCTTTTTTTTTAATTTTTATTTTATTTTATTTTTTATGTTGCTACAATATATTTTAGACAAAGAGGGTCCTCTGATGCTATGGATGATTTTTGTAGGTGAGAAACCAATTCTTTTTCTGAAGAAATTGAAATATTAAATGTTTTCTAGTCATATCTAATGCTGAAATTGCCTGTTTAGTTATATGAAGACACACAACATAACTTGATTGATATCTTGTATTTGTCTGCCTTTGTTACCTGAGATTTGATAATGATTTTGTGAGCTCAATATCAAGTTAGCTCAGGAATTCACTTTAGGGTTTAAATATCTCGAGTGAAGTTCTTGAACAAGCTGTGCAACTTGTTACCAAATGTTTTGAAACAAAATGGATTTTCTATAAAAAAAAAAATTGGATCTAGACTCTCATTTACATTTCATATTGCACTTGTGAGACTAGATCAGGGGATCAAGAGTCTAAATTGTCGAGCGCACTCGGGTCTTCCCCAAAAACATCCTACAATAGGACTATGATTAGCCCTTTGTATTGGTAAAGCAATTAATAAAGCATTAGCAAAATTTTCGAACCAATATTGCCACACCAACCCTCGGTCGAATCTTTCATAAGTAACATCTTCCCTTGATCTATTGTTGCACTAGCTGAGTCGGACCCCTTTTTGTGGTAGATCAACAAGCTTGTTACTGAATATGAAGTTATTAAAAGCTCTGGCTCCATGAAATGCCAAATCATACTTGCTCCATTTTTCTGTGCCTCCTCTGACTTGATTACAATCTACTATGGCAAAGGGTGCTTTTATGTTTACTATTGTTTGTGTCAATCGCTGCCATATCGCCCCTCGTTGTTCAACCCTTGGATGACCATAACATAGAAATAAGAACCACATACCTTTGATTGGATCTAAGTTTTGAATCCAAATAAATCTATCATGACAATTAACAACTAAAATTCCAAGATTGTCTTCCCAAGCTACCCATAGACCTCCACTAAGACCTTCGCTATCAACTCCGCACTAGTTTTTCAAACCAAAAGAACAATGCAAACTTTGAAGGGCTAAACATGACATTTTTGTCTCCTTAAGAAAGTTTACATTGGGTCTATGTTGTTGGGTCAATTGATGAGTTGATCGAACTGTCAGGGGTGAAAGACATTTAATTAATCAAGCTTTCGTTATTCCTAGGCTCTTGGAGGTTAACAACATATATACTGGGCCTAACAATGTTCAAGTGGGTTAGAAGTAGTGGGCCTGGACCAAGTGAAGTAAAAATGCAGGGATTGCTAAACGAAATGGTTGGGCCTTCTAAAGCATTAGGCCTCATTTGAAGAGAAGGAATATTGGACCATTTGAGTGGAGCTTGACCATTACAGGGGTAGGGAGGCATGAACAAATAAATGAATCCTCAAATTCTTCGTCGGAAGTCAAAGATCAATCATCCCCTCATATCATCAACGATTTCCCTAATTCGACGCTTGTATATCGCTCTACTGGTGGGATTTGTAAAAGAGCATGAATAGGGCATGTGGGTACAAATGGGTAGCCTAGCAAATGTAGTAGGTCAAGAAAAAGGAAAAAAACTATCATATTCGAAGAAGACGTACTCGATGCAAATTATAGGATGATCTTAAAGAAGAATTTGAGAGAGAGAGAGAGAGAGAGAATCAATGAAGTGTATTGATCTATGTTAAGTTTACAATGTATGTTCAGTTGAGCTCTCTTCTTTATAGAGGAGAGGGAAAGCAAAAGGCCAAAAGGGCCGAAAGAAGAAATGACTTAAAGTAAACCTAAAGTAGCACTAAGAAGACAACATCATTATAGGACATCATCATGATACAGCTAATATCTATACATTCTAACAATACATTTTACAGCTAATATAGACTACACTAACGTCCCCCGGCAAACTCAATGAGGGTAAGCATCAACCAACTTGAATTTGGAAACGAGATCACTGAAGCGACCAAGAGGATGAGCCTTGGTGAAAAGATCAGTAAGTTGATCTGCAGAAGCAATAGGGAGAATAAGAACAGTGCCACGTGTAACATATTGCCAAATGAAATGACAATCAATCTCAATATGCTTGGTGCGATCATGTAAAACATCATTGTGAGCAATCTAAATGGCACTCTGATTGTCACAATAGAGAGAGGTAGCACTAGAAAAAGAAACGCCCATATCAGCATGGAGCCAGCGAAGCCAGAGAAGTTCCTGAGTAGTATCGGCAAGAGCTCGATATTCAGCTTTGGCCAAGTAAAAAGAGAATCCCCTAAGAAAAAACAGAAACCAGTGGTGGAGCATCGATCCGTAGGGTCCCCAGCCCAATCAGCATCAAAAAAGGCACATAGTTCAAGAGAGGAAGAAGTAGAGTAGTGAAGGCCATGGAACAGAGTACCTTTGAGGTAGCGAAGGATGCGAAGTATAGTAGTATAATGTGGAGTGCGAGGAGCCGACATGTACTGACTAACACGATGAACAGCATAGGCAATGTTAGGACGAGTCACAGTGAGATAGACAAGACTACCGACTAGCTGGCGATAAAGAGTAGCATCAGAGAGTAGATTCCCATCGAAAGGAGTGAGACGAATCTGAGGATCAACTGGAGTAGAGGTAGTTTTGCAATCTGTAAGACTAACATGTGACAGAAGATCGGATGCATATTTGGATTGGGACAAATAGTAACTACTGGAATCATGTGAGATTTCAAGGCCTAAGAAGTAGTTAAGAGTACCAAGGTCCTCCATCTCAAACTGATGATGGAGAAAACGTTTGAGGCGAAGAATACCAGTTGCATCATCACCAGTGATAATCATATCATCCACATAAAAAAGAAGAAGAGTGGTACTATAGACGGCCCATTTTTGACTGCCCTTAAGACTTGGGCACTATTGATGGTTTACTTGGTAGAGAAAGGTGCGCAGGGCAACGGCTCAGTTTCTTCGGCAAGGAGAGAGTCAAATCTCAACTTCATACCCCTCTTGGACAAAAACAATCTTCATCAAAAGATTTTAGACCTTTAAACCCTCTTTTTCAAAATGTGTTGAAAATAAAGTTCCTACGATGTTCCGACACTCGCATTTTGTTAAATGTCGCGCTTTTCGGTAAACCGAGCAAGGACAAAGTAGAAATGAATGAAAGAGAGATGAAATCTTTGAAAAATCTTTCAAAACACTTTGTTTAGGGGTTTGGAGTAGAGGAAAAGAGGAAAGGAGAGAAGAAAACTAGTTTGGAAGAAGTTCGGCATGAATCCGGGTAGGACCAAAACTGCACGGCTTCACTAAAACAAGCATAACTTTTTTCAAAGTTGGAATTTTTATGCAAGACTGACACCATTGGAGAGCTTACTTCCAGGGCTTCAATTTGGACACAATAATGACCTGAAAAGGAGTTCAAATGAAGGACTTATGGCCATTTGAAATTGGACCTGGAAAGTAGAATTTTCCTGCCGACCAGAAAAACTAGCTGGCCGACCAGAAAAATTGGCTGGCCGACCACTTTCTTTGAAAAACTGGTCGACCGACCAGAAAAAGTGGTCGGCCGACTAGAGAAGTGGCTGGTAGGTCCCAAACTCAGATTCTTTTAAGATATTTTCTCTCCAGCTGTCTTCCACAACCTCCAGCTGTTCCATAGACAGATATTTTCGAGCCAACTCTCATTTTTGCTATATATGAGGCTATATCTCTCATTTTCAAGGGGGACAATCTTCTTGGAGAAGCTTGGGAGCTTCTCACTCTAAAAAGTCTCTCTCTCTCTACAACTTCTAGGGCTGAATCTCTGCCCCTCTCTCTATATACTCCACTCCCTTGCCCATTTTGTGCATAGAATTGCTTGAAAGTAAAGAAATGCTTCTAGTTTGCCTAGGCAACCTTCATCAAAGTTAACCACCATTGGGCTGAGGTTCTTTGAGGACATTTTTGGAGTTTAAAAGGCTGGTTTTTGGCTGAGAAATCTGCTGGTTTTGCTGTGCTCCGAGGGTAATCTCTTTTCTCCCTTTTTTAGCTTTGTCTTGATCACTCTCTTAGCCATACTTGCATGCATATTTAGGCTTTGTTGTCAACTAAAAAAAGGTTCATATTTAAGTGATTTTCATGTTTGTTTAAGGCTCTTTTGGTGTTGGGGGTCATCTACCCTCTTGCATGCTCTATTTAGCCTTGTTTTGAGCCATGCAATGAGACCTTTGTATTGAGCTTTGCTTGGCCCTTTAGCTACTGAAATCTAGCAGATTTTCAGTGGTTGGCATGTGGTTTTGAGGACCAAAATCAGAGAGGGGTGACCCTCTCTCTTTTGGCCTTGTTTGCTTGCATTTTTGGCTTTCCAAGGGAGCATATATTTCCACACTTCCTAGCCATGGTTCAGGACCTTTTTAGTGACTTTTAGGATCTGCCTAGACTCTGTCTATGGCTGGTTTGATCACCTTTTGTTTGCCTGTTGCATGTGTGGAACAATCCCTTGCATAGCCTATCAAAGTAACACCTCATTTTTGCATGTATTGGTCATGATTCAATGGGTTTTTGGCCATCATTTGGCTTGCCATGATTCTATTTTTGGCTGGTTTGGTAGCCTCTCATATGCTTCACATGCTTGTAGTGTAAATCATGTTCACTAGCTTATAATGCATGTTGTTTTGGCCCTCTATGCTAGCATATTTTGGCCATACTCTAAACTGATTTTGTTCATATTTTGGGCTGCCTTAGCTCTATTTTGAGGTCCCTTGGTCGAATGATGCTTGCCATGTATGGTTGTAGTGTAATAGCCCTGCTTAGCCTTGAGTTTTGAATCCCCTTGCATGCTTAACTTGAGGTGTTTGCATGTTTTAGCATCATTGAGCATGATATTTCAGAGTTTATTTCTTGGCCATATTCTCATGTTTGTCACTCTTTCAATGTGTTTGAGAGTTGCATCATTATACCCCATTTATGAGCCTTTGCATTGAGCTTCATTCTTATGCCTTTCAAGCCACCATCTTGGCTCATTTTGCCACTGTTTTGGGGCTGCTTAAGGCCTGTTTGGAGTTGGTTTTGTCATTTGAGCATCGCCTTGCATGCCTCTAGTGTAATGTGCTTCACTAGCTTCGGTACTTGAGCCTTTCAACATGCATTGTGTGAGTTGTTTGCATGATTCGGAGCCATTTTGTATGTCATTTCAGAGCTGGGACATGTGTCATTGTATGCCATATTTCATCCTTTCAATGCTTTTGTAGAGTTGCATTTTGTGCCCTTGGGCTTAGGTCCTTGCATTGTGTATGCTAGCATGAGTTTTGGAGTCTTGTTTTCATCATGTTTGGCCACTGATTTGGGTGTGGCTGAGGCCCATTCATTTTGGTTTAAGTCCATTTTTGCATTGAGTATGCCATTGTATTCCATAGCATTGAGTATGCCAAATTGTCGCATGATTGATCATTGCATTGTGCATGCCTTGTTCATCTCATTGTGTATGTTAGTTCTTAGGTGCATTGTGTATACTAAGTACAACGTGCATTGAGTATGCCATTGTTAGTTCATAGCATTGTGTATACTAGTGGCATGTTTGCATGTCATCCTTTGCATGTTTGCATCACTTAGTTGCATAGCATTTAGGTTGCATACTTAAAGTGGCATTGTGCATGCCATTGTTTGTTGCATTGTGTTCGGAATAGGATTTAGTCCAAACACGGGAAACGAGGGTCGTTTCGTACTCAAAATGGCAAAACGTGCCTCGATTCCCGGTCGCCGACAACCTTGACTACCCATGACGGAGTTGTTGGCTTTAGGTGCTTGTATGTGCATTCATTTCACATTGAGTCGTGCAATTCGACTCCTCGGCCATCATGCATCGAGATGCGCGACCGGTGGCCCGAGGGTCGAGGACTACACTCCCTAGAGCTTATGCAATGACGGAGAGAGTGGTCATGCACACTTGTGTTGCAAATACCTTGTCGTGCCTCTCTCTTTCCCTTTGTTGCAGAAAAATAGAATCCAGGAGAAGAAACTGGTCGGCCGACCAGGTTTTCTGGTAGGCCGACCACCTTCTTTGGTTTCCACCACAAAAGGTGGTCGGTAGTTGATCTCCCATGCCTATAAGCTGGTCGGCAGCCTTCCTATAGTCCCCCGGGGTGGAGTTTCATCTCTCTGGAGCTTTGTGCAAATTTTTGAAATCAATTGCAAACAAAGGCAAGCTGGGGCATCGCGATGGATTTCCCGACAAGGCGACTCGAGCATGCATGGATCCTTTATCATTTAAGGCAGAGTTGAGGCAGCCCACATTCATGTAATTTGCATGCTAGTTTAATTGTTTACTTAGTTAGTTTGTTAATTAATGAAAGTTGTGTAATAATTAGTTGTAATTTATTATTCATTTTGGTTGTGTAATAACTAGCTTAATTAGATTAGCTTAGATTAGCTAGTTGGTGTTGTATTATTTATTCGGACCCTCCGTCGAGAGGGCCAACTGTTGTAATAAGTGTGCGTGTGTGTGATGCATGTCTTCCAACCCCACATCTTTCTCCCTTTTATTTACCAGCTTATGATGGTTAGTTTTAGGGCATGTTTCAATTAGCATCCTTATGCTCGCATGATTGCATCCATTCATCTGTCTTGCATGCACCGGGCTCGGCAGATCACACTAACTGCATTGTATTTCAATTCCAAGTTGAATACATGTTATCTGTAACATCTCATATGCCATTTTAGAATAGCCGAGCCTATCTTAGTTGCATCCTGCATGTGTTGCATTAGGCATCTGAGCATAGTTAGGATTCATGCATGATTTCTAATTAGCTTCTTTCTTTGGCTCGGAGTACTCGGTGAGTGTTTATGCTTTAGCATCCTTGCATGTGTGTGAGTGACTGCTATGATAGCATGCTTGCCATGAGGCTAACTGATTATGTGATATACCTGCCTGAATGCCTGTGGGTGAAGGTTGGATTACTTGAATTGGAACAATTCATCGATTGCGAGTTTTAAGCCCACTTGAGAGTGGCAAATCACCCTGTTTTCTAAGTCCACTTGAGGGTGGCAAATCCACGTCTTAGCCTACTTACGAGTAGCACCATCAAACCATTTTCAAATAAACAAACATGAAATGTTTTGTTCCAACTCAGGCGATCTAGTCTATACTTGTATGCTGTGTGCATCACATAGTAATCCTAGGCTAATAAACCAGAATAAGAATGCATGCGTTTTCAAAAACTCAATATCATGTTTAGTAGTGGCCGATCTTTGATCGGGCGAGCGGGGGTGCTCATTGCATGACCTTCCCCAATCGTACCCAAATTCTCGAGCCGAGGCAACTTTGGTGATGACCAACACGTGGCCTTAGGCACGAGTCAAGGTTTCCTAAATTCCCCCAAAATAAAATATTTAGGTGGCGACTCTGTATCTGGCAAAGCAGTCCATGTTTGGCACTTCTTTCTAAAAATCAGTTTTTCAAAACGATTTGCCAGATTTGGATTCTTTGGTGATTTATCGGCCTCGCATTGCACTTTGCGGGATTAGATTCGGAACCGTGACATTTGAGTCTGAACTGTAGTAAGCCCAATGAACAAAACGGGATTTTCCCGGGACGTTCAGGGACGTCTACAGTTTCTGGCGACTCTGCTGGGGATTTAGAGAACTTGACTCAAACTCATGATATCTTGTTTTGACTAGACTTATGTGTTTCTTTGCATTGCATTTGCATTGGTGCGCCTAGGACACCGTGTTTGCCATCTGCTATTCCTGAACGGTTTGCTAGAGGCTCGCTTTGAGAAGCGTGCCGTAAGGCTGACCAGTTACGGGCTCTGCCACGATGGGAACACAAACCCCGATTTTTACCGGGGCGCCCTTTTTGACCATTCGACCTAGTGCATATCGAAATCCATAGTGACTATCCCAAACTAGGACAGGTTGCTCACCCGATTATAGGTTGTTTGAAACCGCTGCGTGCGTAGTGAAATCCTAGCTCCTGACAAAATAGGATAGGGAAACCCTACCCCAACATAGGGGTGTTTTGGATCTCATTTGCTTGCTATGTGCTGTCAGAGTGTGTCTCTACAGGTTGTATATATCAGTTTGCAAGTCTGGGTATCAAGCCTGCGGGCATCAGTATTTTGAGAATCGGTTATATCTGCAGGTATCAGATTCAGTTTTGGGGCAGTAATTTGGGGAACAGTGATCAGTGGTCAAATATAGTTATTCAGCTATGTTCTTGTCTGTATTGATGAAATTGAGCTGAGATGCTGCCTGTTTCCTCTTTCAGTTCAGAGATTCGGTTCCGAGCAACTAGTGTTCTCCTTTGCTGAGGTAAGGCAGAAAAGGGCCAGTCAAGGCTCATCGGTTCATCAGATCCATCAGCCACCAGTCACATCACCTCTGTTCAGTTCAGCAGATTCGTAATGACACAAAATTCAGAAGAAATTGTGGTCATGGCAGTGGCACTAAACCAAGGAATCACAATACAGGGTGAGACCGATGTTGAGATGGAACATCCGCCCAGGTCACCTGCCGCACACCCGATCTGGGAACCCCAACCGTTTCAAACCCGTGAGCTCACCACTTTCGAGCTTATGGGAATGATCGGCGATCTTCAGAGATCTATAGCTAATCTAGCCTTCGGAATGTCAGCTCCACCGTCGACCATGTCACATGTTCGGAATTTCATACCGGAGGAGCCCCCGCTCTTGGGGCGGATTGTAATTGAACTCAGCCAACCTAAACCCATCATGAGTATAGGCAATAGCATGCCAACAACAACAGGGTTTCGCTCTGATATAGCAACCCAAACCGTTGACCAAGCTGAGGCTAGAGGAAAGAACAAAGTGGAGGCAGACGTCGATCCCTATGAACGACTTCTACAGGCTGTTGAGGCTTTGAAAGCCAGGGGACTGAACAAACAGCAGGTGCTCACTGTTGTTGCAAAACCATGAATGACACTTTCCCCACTCAGACTGAAGGCAGTTCAAGCCAAGAGGAGAATCGGGAGAAGGGTCGTCATACCGGAAACGATCCTGTTAGGTCTAATCTTGCACTCGGAAAAGATCCAAAAACCAAGCCAGCACCCGCTGACCCCTTTGCTAGTGCGTCTAGCAAAAGTCCACAAACCTCGAAGTATCTACCCCGAGGGCGCAGGGTCTTCCATGCCCTCTATATGCCTTTGTCTAAGGCCCTTCAAATCCTTGCTGAAAAGGGGCATCTTAAACCCCTCGAGCCTCGGCCTCTCCCTGCTCGTCTTCCACCTGGTCATGATGTTACCCAGTACTGTGCGTACCATCAACAGACTGGTCATACCACCGACAATTGCTTCCGTCTTCGCCACGAAGTATAAGATTTGTTTGACAACGGGGTCGTCCTCCCACCAAGCTCAGCAAAGTCTATCGTCACTGGATCAGTGAACCTGGAAGATAATGTGATGTAATCAGGGGTTGAACCACCTACGGGCAGCGCTCGGTTTACTTCAAATATGGCGTATGGCACGCACTGTTTTGAGCATTTGCGAATGCTAGTTTTTGTGGTTTCTGACTTGGGTATTTAGGTCAGTTCAGTTGTGTTGTTTTGAGTCTGTCTCTTTGTTTTGAGTCAGTCTTTTTGTTAAGGTCTGTCTTGTTGTATCGAGTCAGTCTTGTTGTATAGGAGTCGAGTGATTCCGGGGATGTTACCTCGGATGCCACTATTTTGTTTTGTGTTTGTCTCTTTGCTTTCTTTTTAAGTCTGTTTCTGTCGTGGAGCCAGTTACACCAGAAGATCTGAATGAAGCAGCAGTGGTTTTCGTACTTTGTGCTTATTTCTACTTTGAGCCTGTTGTGCTAGCAAGTTTAGAATGAAATGGCAGTACATTTCACCTGCTCTTCTGTGCCTTGAAATTATTGCATTGACCTAAGTTTTTCAAACCTTTTTGAACATTATGTTGAAAACAAAGAGGAAGGAATTCCTCAGGTTTTGCAAAAATTTGATCAATTGAGAGAAAGAGAGGCATGCTAAGCCCTTAATGAATGAAATCATGTTTGTTAATGTGAGTACTGAGAAGGACCCTGGCTTGATCCAGATTGGTTCTACACTGTCTTCAGCGCGAGCGATTTGTTGCTTTCTTAAAAAATTTCAAAAAAATGTTTTGCGTGGTCCTACGAAGACCTGTGTGGAGTCGCTCTTCAGATTGTGCAGCCTACGATCGTTCTCAGCCTCAAGACTCGACCCCTTTTGCTTTCAAACCTTGAACTTGGATTCAGAATGTTCAACGGTCAAACACAATGTGCAGCCTGTGTGGCCAGATTTGAAGCGACCCATGAACTAGGGGCAAGGAGGTCAGAAATAATCAAAAGAAAGCTTGCAAAGCCGGATAAGAAGAAACCCTCGAACTAGGGGCAAAAAATGTCAGATGTGCTCGAAGAATCAAAAATGGGGTCATTGCTCAAGCTAATGAAGATCGGCAAGAACGCCAAATCCCAGAAGGAGGAAAGAAGAAAGTATTGCTGAAGGATAACCGAGTTTCTATCCAAAACACTAGGGGCAAATTCAGCCCCCCATTGGATAGACTCCTGCATCGTCAGCAAACAGCAGCTATTCTCCTGGATTCAGATGACTTCAGGATCTCAAAACCATTTGACATGGACAAAGCTACACTTTTACCCTTGAGAGGCTCGCTGGGCCAAAAATCCGGAAGGGCGACCCAAGCAAAAGTTAGAGCAAGAAAAAGAACAAAAAAAAAACAAAAAAAAGAAAAATGCAAAGAATGAAAAAAAAAAAAAAAGAAGAAAAATGAAGAAAATGAAAGGAAAAGATGAAAAAGAAAAAGTAGAAAAGAAATGAAAAGAATTGAAAAGAAAGAAGAACATAGCTTGCAAGGTTGAAAACCCAGAAGGGCGGCCTTGGCAAAAGTTAGAGCACAAAAGGAGATGTTAATACCCGAGTATACCTTAACCCCGGAACTACTTCAGGCTTGATTCCCATGTTTGGGATACGTAGGCAACTTCATTCTGAAGTCCAGCCATAAACACTTCCAAATTGACTATGTCCATGTAATGGTTCTGATCATCTTTGTCTTCTCTGTATCCAAGAGTTCGGTGGTAATGGTCACTGTAAGGACTGGTTGCCATGTGCTGCGGCGCTATTCAGACTAGGGGCAACTTTCCGTTGCCGTGCAGTGCTGCAGTGCTATTCAGACTAGGGGCAACTTTCAGTTGCCATGCAGTGCCGTTTAGACAAGAGGCAATTTTCCATTGTTTTGGATCTGAGGTTGTGCATCTTAAGAGTAAATCCTGCGTTGGTCGAGCAGTGGCCATTTGCAAAAATAGTTTTTGAGAATTTTTAATAAGGTTGACTAATTCTCTCGAAAATTATTCCATTTTTCTAAAACTGGACCATTTCTTAGACCCAAAAAAGGAAATTTTCAGTGCTCATAACCTGACTTGCATGATTTCAAATCAGAAAATCGAACGAGCGTGTTAATCTAACTCTCATTTTGGTTAAAATTGTTTTAGCAGAAGCCAAAAACAAAAAATGTTCAAAATGATGAACTAGGGGCACAGTTGAGTCAGGTTTTCTGTCTTTTCCCCTTTATCAACACACTTGCTAGAAAGGGCATCATACCTACCGGAAAAGGGCACCACTAAAGCTAACCACAAAAGGGCAGAAAGCTCTCTCATCCTCCAAGCAGCGAGGTATCGAGCCAAGTGCAAAGCACGAACTGGAATGGATCAAGATATTCCACTCCCTCATCTGGACAAATCTGATCACGTCCAAACTCCCCAGCAGAGTATCGTCAACCGATGTCAGCTGCAGATTTGCTACACACCCAGTCTTAGCGCAACCCCTCTGTGGGAGAAACTCATTGGCTGTGAGCGAAAGAAAGAGAATCTAGCAGCATGCTAGGGCCAAGAGCCCGCAACTTCTTGTTTATCCATCAACCACCCAGGGGAGGGATAAAAAAATGAGAGATTGAAGAATAGAGAGATGTGCGCTGAGAGAAAAAGTGAAGAAAAGGGCTTTTCAGAAAAACAGAGCCTGAGGTCCGAGTGATGTGAGAATCACAAATGAGAAATGGTGGGAAACAATACCCGGAGAAACTGGCTCCTTGTGCACTGAGAGGTCTCTTGCCATTGGAACACGTTTGTGTGTCGTGTCAGTCATTTTGTTTGTCTCGATTCTTGTTTTGAGTCGTTTCG
Source organism: Camellia japonica (assembly GCA_030407325.1). Taxonomy (NCBI): domain Eukaryota; kingdom Viridiplantae; phylum Streptophyta; class Magnoliopsida; order Ericales; family Theaceae; genus Camellia; species Camellia japonica. Next base: position 64,237,078 of record JAPPVO010000014.1, on the reverse strand, counting down.
GTTGTCTATAGATGTGTTTAGGTTGTCTTACCTTGTCTTTCTCTTTGTTGTTGAGTCGTGGTGTGCTGTGTTCAGTCGTAGGCTCAATACCTAGTTGAGAACTTATTCTCACTCTCAATTTCAAAAAAATCGTTTTGTGCTCAAAGTGCCGTGTCGTTCTCCACATTTGTGCAAAACAAGATTTTGTGCTTTCAAAAACCGCAGGGTTCAACCCGGGTCATGTGGGAATAGTAAAACCAGGACCTATCTGAAGCTATATAGGTTCTAGACTTCGAAGCAAAAGGAAAAAGAGAAAATATAGGGCATCTGAGTTTGTTTCAACTTCTGCAAGTTCTGTCATCGCATCCTGTATGTTCAGAATGAGTTGTGTGTTCAAAATCAAAAGACTACTGTGTTATGAGCCGTGTGTTCAGATCGAGCAATGTTGTGTTATGAGCTGCGTGTTCAAAATGAAGTGAATGAGCTGTGTGTTCAGAAATGAAAATTTATGAGCTGCGTGTTCAAAGTGGAATGTGTGAGCTGCGTGTTCAAAATGAAGTGAATGAGCTGTGTATTCAGAAATGAAAATTTATGAGCTGCGTGTTCAGAATTAAGAATGAGCTGCGTGCAAATGAAAATGTGTGAGTTGCGTGTTCAAAATGAAGTGAATGAGCTGTGTGTTCAGAAATTAAAATTTATGAGCTGCGTGTTCAGAATTAAGAATGAGCTGCGTGCCAATGAAAATGTATGAGCTGCGTGTTCAGAATTGAAATGTGTGAACTGCGTGTTCAGAATTGAAATGTGTGAGCTGCGTGTTCAAAATGAAATGAATGAGCTGTGTGTTCAGAAATGAAAATTTATGAGCTGCGTGTTCAGAATTAAGAATGAGCTGTGTGCAAATGAAAATCTATGAGCTGCATGTTCAGAATTGAAATGTGTGAGCTGCGTGTTCAAAATGAAGTGAATGAGCTGCGTGTTCAGAAATGAAAATTTATGAGCTGCTTGTTCAGAATTAAGAATGAGCTGCGTGCAAATGAAAATGTATGAGCTGTGTGTTCAAAATTGAAATGTGTGAGCTGCGTGTTCAAAATGAAGTGAATGAGCTGTGTGTTCAGAAGTGAAAATTTATGAGCTGCGTGTTCAGAATTAAGAATGAGCTGCGTGCAACTGAAAATCTATGAGATGCGTGTTCAGAATTGAAATGTGTGAGCTGCATGTTCAAAGTGAAGTGAATGAGCTATGTGTTCAGAATGAAAAAACGATGAGCTGGGTGTTCAAAATGAAAAAACGATGAGCTGGGTGTTCAAAATTGAAAAATGAGCTGCGTGCCCGAAAATGAGCTGCGTGCCCAAAAACGAGCTGTGTGCCTGAAAACGAGCTGTGTGCCCGAAATGAGCTGTGCGCCCAAAAATGAGCCGTGCGCTCAAAAAAGTGAGCCGTGCGCCCGAAAAAGTGAGCCGTGTGCCCGAAAATGAGCCGTGTGCCCGAAAAAATGAGCTGTGTGCCCGGAAGTGAGCTGTGTGCCTGAAAAATGAGCTGTGTGCCCGAAAAGTGAGCCGTGTGCCTAAAAATGAGCTGTGTGCCCGAAGAATGAGCCGCGTGCCCGAAAAGTGAGCTGTGTGCTCGAAAAATGAGCTGTGTGCCTGAAAAAGTGAGTCGTGTGCCCAAAAATGAGCTGTGTGTCAGAAAAAATGAGTTGTGTGCCCGAAAATGAGCTGTGTGCCCGGAAAATGAGCTGTGTGCCCGAAAAGTGAGCTGTGCGCCCAAAGAATGAGCTGTGTGCCCCAAAAGTGAGCTGTGTGCCCAAAGAATGAGCTGTGTGCCCGAAAAGTGAGCTGTGTGCCCAAAGAATGAGCTGTGTGCCCGAAAAATGAGCCGTGTGCCCGAGTATGAGCTGCGTACCCCAAGAATGAGCTGTGTGCCCGAAAATGTGTTGTGTGCCCGAAACAAACTGTGTGGTCAGAATGAACCGTGTGTTCAGAGTAAGCTGCGTGCCAAATTAACAGAATATTATGCTAAGTCAGCATCGTATTCTAGTAAGCTGCGTGCCAAATCAGTATTGTGCTATATGCGAGCCGTATGCCAGAATGAGCAGAAGTACTGTGCATATGAATGTGTTCAGAACGAGCAGATATAATACATAACAAAAGCATGAAGTGTGCAAGAAATGCAAAATGCATCGTTATGCACACATTTCTCGCACTGTTATGCACATTTTAAGCGCATTGTTATGCACACTACTCGTCGCATTATCACGCCCGTCTACCTTGCATTATTATGCATCTTACTTGCGTTGTGTATGCATTTTATCGTGCTATTTCGTGCATCGCACTATTTTGTGCACCTTACTTGCATTGTGCATACATTTTATCGCGCTATTTTACGCATCGCACTGTTTTGTGCACTTTACTTGCATTGTGCATGCATTTTATCGCGCTATCTTGCGCACCTTACCTGCACTTGTTAGTGCATTGCATTGTTCGCACTTTCTTGCGCACCTTACCTGCACTTGTTAGCGCATTTCATTGTTCGCGCTTTCTTGCACATCTTACCTGCACTTGTTAGTGCATTGCATTGTTCGCGCTTTCGTGCGCATCTTACCTACACTTGTTAGTGCATTGCATCGCGCTACCTTGCGCACCTTACCTGCACTTGTTAGTGCATTGCTCGCGCTTTCTTACGCACCTCACTTGCACTTGTTAGTGCATGGCATCGCACTGTCTTGTGCACTCTCTGGTCTGGGAGACCTTAAATCCTATGGTCTAGGAGACTTTAAATTCTGCATCTTCATCGCACTGTCTTGTGCACTCTCTAGTCTAGGAGACCTTAAATCCTCTAAAGGTGCAATTCCTTTGGTGTTTATTGTGCCCAAACGACTTCCGGTGGCCTGGTATAGCCACCTACCTGTGTTTGCGATGAGTTCTTAGGAGACCAACTGAGACGGTGGAAACTAGAGTTCGAATGGCTCATGCCTAGAACGGAAAGGTTCGGGATTTCCGAGACTAAAGTCTGGTTTAAATACCCAGGGGTATATCCTCGGCTTAAAATCTGTATGGCAACCACATAGATTGAGATAGCATATGTATACGCCTCAATTCTAGATACTGAACCAACCTAGTCTGTCACCTTGTTGGAGAATAGGGAAAGCTGCGACCATAGTCAGGAAGAAAGTAGTACCTGTGGTCCAACCGAAAAGAAGGGGAAGATTCCCACATCAGCATGAAGTAGGACATTGCCGAGGTAAGTCATTGCCAATTGCCCCTGTAAGGTACCTTCACTCCCTAACTACTACATCATCTAGTATGTCCATTGCATTGCATAAATCCTAAATTTTCAAATCGGCCTAGCCTAGCGTATAAGTCCAATTATCAAATCGACTTTGCGCAGCGTATAAGTCCAATTATCAAACCGGCTTCGCACAGCGTATAAGTCCAATTATCAAACCGGCTTCGCGTAGCGTATAAGTCTAATTTTCAAAGCGGCTTCGCATAACGTATAAGTCCAATTATCAAAATCTTCCTGCATATCATTTTGCATCATGTCCCTGAACTGCACTGGTTTGATTACTTGCAAAAGGATACGTAGGCAGCCTGCGGGTTCAACCAACTACATCTGTATTTTGTTTGTTTGTCCAAGTCTTCGGCCTTGTCAAAAATGGGTCATCTCTGGGCTTTGACATTCACTCCCGTCACTTCTTGACTTCTTAGTTCTGTCAAAGAGGGGTAACTGTAGACACCCCATTTTTGACCGCCCTTAAGACTTGGGCACTATTGATGGTTTACTTGGTGGAGAAAGGTGCGCAGGGCAAAGGCTCAGTTTCTTTGGCAAGGAGAGAGTCAAATCTCAACTTCATACCCCTCTTGGACCAAAACAATCTTGATCAAAAGATTTTAGACCTTGAAACCCTCTTTTTCAAAATGTTTTGAAAATAAAGTTCCTACGATGTTCCGACACTCGCATTTTGTTAAATGTCGCGCTTTTCGGTAAACCGAGCAAGGACAAAATGGAAATGAATGAAAGAGAGATGAAATCTTTGAAAAATCTTTCAAAACATTTTGTTTAGGGGTTTGGAGTTGAAGAAAAGAGGAAAGCAGTGCAGAAAACTAGTTTGGGAGAAGTTCGGCATGAATCCGGATAGGACCAAAACTGCGCGGCTTCACCAAAACAGGCATAACTTTTTTTTACAGTCAGAACTTTGATGCAAGGCTAACACCATTGGAAAGCTTACTTCCGGGGCTTCAATTTGGACACAAGAATGACCCGAAAAGGAGTTCAGATGAAGGAGTTATGGCCACTTGAAATTGGACCTGGAAAGCAGAATTTTCCTGCCGACCAGAAAAACTAGCTGGCCGACCAGAAAAAGTGGTTGGCCGACCACTTTCTCTGAAAAACTAGTCGACCGACCAGAAAAAGTGGTCGGCCTACCAGAAAAATGGCTGGGAGGTCCCAAACTCAGATTCTTTGAAGATATTTTCTCTCGAGCTATCTTCAACAACCTCCAGCTGTTCCATAGACAGATATTTTCGAGCCAACTCTCATTTTTGCTATATATGAGGCTATATCTCTCATTTTCAAGGGGGACAATCTTCTTGGAGAAGCTTGGGAGCATCTCACTCTAAAAAGTCTCTCTCTCTCTACAACTTCTAGGGCTGAATCTCTGCCCCTCTCTCTATATACTCCACTCCCTTGCCCATTTTGTGCATAGAAGTGCTTGAAAGTAAAGAAATGCTTCTAGTTTGCCTAGGAAACCTTCATCAAAGTTAACCACCATTGGGCTGAGGTTCTTTGAGGACATTTTTGGAGTTTAAAAGGCTGGTTTTTGACTAAGAAATCTGCTGGTTTTGCTATGCTCCAAGGGTAATCTCTTTTCTCCCTTTTTTAGCTTTATCTTGATCACTCTCTTAGCCACACTTGCATGCATATTTAGGCTTTGTTGTCAACTGAAAAAAGGTTCATATTTAAGTGATTTTCATGTTTGTTTAAGGCTCTTTTGGTGTTGGGGGTCATCTACCCTCTTGCATGCTCTATTTAGCCTTGTTTTGAGCCATGCCATGAGACCTTTGTATTGAGCTTTGATTGGCTCTTTAGCCACTGAAATCCATCGAATTTTTAGTGGTAGAGATGTGGTTTTGAGGGCCAAAATCAGAGAGGGGTGACCCTCTCTCTTTCGGCCTTGTTTGCTTGCATTTTTGGCTTTCCAAGGGAGCATATATTTCCACACTTCCTAGCCATGGTTTAGGCCCCTTTTTAGTGACTTTTAGGACCTACCTAGACTCTTTCTATGGCTGGTTTGGTCACCTTTTCTTTGCCTCTTGCATGTGTAGAACAATCCCTTGCATAGCCTAGTAACACCTCATTCTTGCATGTATTGGTCATGATTCAGTGGGTTTTTGGCCATCATTTGGCCTGCCATGATTCTGTTTTTGGCTGGTTTGGTAGCCTCTCATATGCTTCACATGCTTGTAGTGTAAATCATGTTCACTAGCATGTTTTGGCCCTCTATGCTAGCATATTTTGGCCATGCTCCAAACTGATTTTGTTCATATTTTGGGTTGCCTTAGCTCTGTTTTGAGGTCCCTTGGTCGAATGATGCTTGCCATGTATGGTTGTAGTGTAATAGCCTTGCTTAGCCTTGAGTTTTGAATCCCCATACATGCTTAACTTGAGGTGTTTGCATGTTTTATCATCATTGAGCATGATATTTTAGAGTTTATTTCTTGGCCATATTCTCATGTTTGTCACTCTTTCAATGTGTTTGAGAGTTGCATCGTTATACCCCATTTATGAGCCTTTGCATTGAGCTTCATTCTTATGCCTTTCAAGCCACCATCTTGGCTCATTTTGCCACTATTTTGGGCCTGCTTAAGGTCTGTTTGGAGTTGGTTTTGTCATTTGAGCATCGCCTTTCATGCCTCTAGTGTAATGTGCTTCACTAGCTTCGGTACTTGAGCCTTTCAACATGCATTGTGTGAGTTGTTTGCATGATTCGGAGCCATTTTGTATGTCATTTCAGAGCTGGGACATGTGTCATTGTATGCCATATTTCATCCTTTCAATGCTTTTGTAGAGTTACATTTTGTGCCCTTGGGCTTAGGTCCTTGCATTGTGTATGCTAGCATGAGTTTTGGAATCTTGTTTTCATCATGTTTGGCCACTGATTTGGGTGTGGCTGAGGCCCATTCATTTTGGTTTAAGTCCATTTTTGCATTGAGTATGCCATTGTATTCCATAGCATTGAGTATGCCACATTGTCGCATGATTGATCATTGCATTGTGCATGCCTTGTTCATCTCATTGTGTATGTTAGTTCTTAGGTGCATTGTGTATACTAAGTACAATGTGCATTGAGTATGCCATTGTTAGTTCATAGCATTGTGTATGCTAGTTGCATGTTTGCATGTCATCCTTTGCATGTTTGCATCACTTAGTTGCATAGCATTTAGGTTGCATACTTAAAGTGGCATTGTGCATGCCATTGTTTGTTGCATTGTGTTCGGAATAGGAGTGAGTCCAAACACGGGAAACGAGGGACGTTTCGTACTCAAAGTGGCGAAACGTGCCTCGATTCCCGGTCGCCGACACTCTTGACTACCCATGACGGAGTTGTTGGCTTTAGGTGCTTGTATGTGCATTCATTTCACATTGAGTCGTGCAATTCGACTCCTCGTCCATCATGCATCGAGATGTGCGACCGGTGGCCCGAGGGTCGAGGACACACTCCCTAGAGCTTATGCAATGACGGAGAGAGTGGTCATGCACACATGTGTTGCTAATACCTTGTCGCGCCTCTCTCTTTCCCTTTGTTGCAGAAAAACAGAATCCAGGAGAAGAAACTGGTCGGCCGACCAGGTTTTCTGGCAGGCCGACCACCTTCTTTGGTTTCCACCACAAAAGGTGGTCGGTAGTTGGTCTCCCATGCCTATAAGCTGGTCGGCAACCTTCCCACAGTCCCCCGGGGTGGAGTTTCATCTCTCTGGAGCTTTGTGCAAATTTCTGAAATCAATTGCAATAAAAGGCAAGCCGGGGCATCGCGATGGATTTCCCGACAAGGCGACTCGAGCATGCATGGATCCTTTATCATTCAAGGCAGAGCTGAGGCAGCCCACATTCATGTAGTTTGCATGCTAGTTTAATTGTTTACTTAGTTAGTTTGTTAATTAATTAAAGTTGTGTAATAATTAGCTATAATTTATTATTCATTTTGGTTGTGTAATAACTAGCTTAATTAGATTAGCTTAGATTAGCTAGTTGGTGTTGTATTATTTATTCGGACCCTCCGTCGAGAGGGCCAACTGTTGTAATAAGTGTACGTGTGTGTGATGCATGTCTTCCAACCCCACGTCTTTCTCCCTTTTATTTACCAGCTTATGATGGTTAGTTTTAGGGCATGTTTCAATTAACATCCTTATGCTCGCATGATTGCATCCATTCGTCTATCTTGCATGCACCGGGCTCGGCACATCACACTAACTGCATTGTATTTCAATTCCAAGTTGAATACATGTTATCTGTAACATCTCATATGCCATTTTAGAATAGCCGAGCCTATCTTAGTTGCATCCTGCATGTGTTGCATTAGGCATCTGAGCATTGTTAGGATTCATGCATGATTTCTAATTAGCTTCTTTCTTTGGCTCGGAGTACTCGGTGAGTGTTTATGCTTTAGCATCCTTGCATGTGTGTGAGTGACTGCTATGATAGCATGCTTGCCATGAGGCTAACTAATTATGTGATATACCTACCTGAATGCCTGTGGGTGAAGGTTGGATTACTTGAATTGGAACAATTCATCGATTGCGAGTTTTAAGCCCACTTGAGAGTGGCAAATCACCTTGTTTTCTAAGCCCACTTTAGGGTGGCAAATCCACGTCTTAGCCTACTTACGAGTAGCACCATCAAACCATTTTCAAATAAACAAACATGAAATGTTTTGTTCCAACTCAGGCGATCTAGTCTATACTTGTATGCTGTGTGCATCACATAGTAATCCTAGGCTAATAAACCGGAATAAGAATGCATGCGTTTTCAAAAACTCGATATCATGTGTTAGTAGTGGCCGATCTTTGATCGGGCGAGCGGGGGTGCTCATTGCATGACCTTCCCCAATCGTACCCAAGTTCTCGAGCCGAGGCAACTTTGGTGATGACGGACACATGGCCTTAGGCACGAGTCAAGGTTTCCTAAATTCCTCCAAAATAAAAAATTTAGGTGGCGACTCTGTATCTGGCAAAGCAGTCCATGTTTGGCACTTCTTTCTAAAAATCTGTTTTTCAAAATGATTTGCCAGATTTGGATTCTTTGGTGATTTATCGGCCTCGCATTGCACTTTGCGGGATTAGATTCGGAACCGTGACATTTGAGTCCGAACTGTAGTAAGCCCAATGAACAAAACGGGATTTTCCCAGGACGTTCGAGGACGTCTACAGGTACCATGAGTAGTAGTCCAAACAAATAAAGCAGAGTCATAGGAGTAGAGATGAACCCGAAGTCATGAATGTGGAGCTGACTTAGCAAACCAAGCTTAGAGGGCTTGTTTGAGACCATAGAGGGCACGCTGTGGTTTGCACACCTTATGAGTGGGATAAGTAGACTCTGGGGGAGGTTGTATGTAGACCTCCTCAAGAAGATTACCATTAAGGAAAGTGTTTTTGACATCCATCTGAAAGAGCTCCCAGTGGTGAGCAGTAGCAACAGCAAGCAAATTGCGAACAGAGGTAAGTCGAGCAATAGGGGAGAAGGTCTCCTCATAATCAATGCCATATTCTTGGATGAAACCCTTTGCAACAAGACAAGCTTTGTAGTACTCAACAGAGCCATCAGAATGAGTCTTAATTTTGTATACCCATTTGTAACCAATCGCAATCTTGCTAGGAGGAAGATCAACAACATCTCAAGTATGAGTTTTGTCCAAAGCCTGGAGTTCATCAGTCATAGCTTGCTGCCAAAGAGTATTACTACAAGCCTCACGATATGAGGTAGGTTCATAAGTAGAGAAGGTAGCAGACCCAACAATATAATCATGAAGATGAATAGGAGGTTGAGTTACCCAGTGTGGCCGACCCGTGGGAGGATCGGTAAGGGAAGGACTGGCGGAGAAGGAGGAGACAGACTAGAAGGCTCAATGAGAGGTGGACCATCAGGGAGAGCAGTCTGGATGGGATCAGGGATCAACAAGAACGTCTCGATGAGAGAGGAACCTGTATCAAAGTAATTAGAGAAGAGATCGATGGAAGGATTAGTAAATATGATGGTAGTGGAAAGTGCGGGTAAGTGAAAAGAGGATAGGGAGGAAAACATTTTGTGCTCCCAAAAAACTACGTGTCGGGAGATAGAAAAACGCTTAGAGAGAGGATCCCAACAGCGAAAGCCTTTATGTTCAATCTCATACCCAAGAAAGTAGCAAAGACGAGAACGAGGTTCAAGCTTAGTGTGTACATGGGATTGAAGCAGAACATAGCAGGCAGAGCCGAAAACCTAAAGATTGGTGTATGGAGGGGGTGTGCCATGTAGACGTTCAAAGGGAGTTTGATTATGGATGACAGGGGTAGGAACACAATTGATAGTGTACACAGCAGTAAGGGCAGCTTCCCCCCAAAAGTTTTCAAGATAAGAATAAGAGAGAAGGAGAGCACGAGTAGTGTCAAGAATATGCCGATGTTTCTGTTCAGCACGTCCATTTTGTTGGGACGTGCCAGCATAAGAACGATGAGACTAAGTACCACGACTCTGAAGAAAGGAAAGGAAATCGTATCTCGATATTCCATAGCATTGTCAGAGTGAAAAAATTTAATGCTCTCTGAAAATTGGGTGTGAACCATTTTGGCAAAGCAATAATAAAGGTGTTTAAGTTCATATCGAGTTTTCATGAGAAAAATCCAAGTAAACCGTGAATAATCATCAATAAAAACAACAAAATAATGAGATCCCCCCATGGTAGTAGTAGGGGATGGGTCCCAAATATCCGAATGTATGAGATCAAAAGTTGCATAGGAAACAGAAGTACTTTTATTGAATGATAAAACAGGTTGTTTTGCAAGTTGACAGGGTATACAATCAAAAGTATTTGGAAGTACATGACCCAATTGACCACTAGAAACCAAAGACTTTAAGCGACTAATAGAAATATGCCCAAAGCGACAATGCCAAAGATGAAAAGGAGACAAAGAGGAAGCAAATGCAGGAGCAGCGATCTGTGGGGAGTCAGGAACATGAAGGTGAATGAGTTCATAAAGACGTCCATGCTTACGGCCGATCCCAATAGTCTGTCCCATCTAAGGGTCTTGTACCAAGCAACCATTAGTAGAAAATGTGACAATTAGACCAAGCTCACATAATTGACCAATAGAGATAAGATTTAAGGTGAGAGCAGGGATATGGTACACTTGAGGTAAAGATAAATGAGATGTGGAAACAGTACCAGCATGACGGACAAACATGAGAGAACCATCAGCAGTATGAATAGAGGGAATATGAGTAGAGAGAGAGATGGAAGAGAATATAGTAGAACTGGAAGTCATATGATTACAACAGGCAGAGTCAAAAAACTAAGAAGAGTTACTTGGAGTCACAGACAAAGCAGTAGGAGGAGGTGTACTAGAAGTGGAGAGAAGCTATTTGAACATGGCCTCAACATCAGTTTGAGAAAAGATAGGGACAGAAGGACTAGCAGACTCAGAGAAATCCTTAGAGGCAACAGCAGCAGTGCGATTAAACTGACGATGAGAGCTCTCCCTAGAAGAGCCACCGCGAGAGGAGTGGCTAGTGGAAGATGACCGGGATGGATTGCAAAAACAATCCTGCTGCAGATGACCAAGACCAAGTTTGTTGCAGTATCGGCAAGATCGAACAGGGCAATAAACCAGAAGATGAGTAAAAGGAAGGCCCGATTCTGACAATAGATGCAGACAGTGGACTGCTGGGTTGGTGAGGGTCGTGACTGAGGAGTGGCAAGAACAAAGTCCACATGATGAGTTTGGAGAGTACAAAGACGAGTCTCCTTAAATAACAACTCAGAAATAGGCTGTTCAAGAGTGGGCAACATAAGGCAATGAAGAAGAGAGGCACGCACGAGCTCAAAATAGGGAGTAAGAGCCATGAAAAATTGAACCAATCATTGCTGATTACGATAGGTAGTGAATAAAGCAGCATCTTCAAGGTGAGGCCATGCCGGTTTTGAGAGAGCAAGCTGGTCCTAAACAGAATACATCTGAGAAAGATAATCATTAATAGACTGACTAGATTCTTGGCTCATGTGGTGAAGTTGACTCTGAAGTTGATACTGATGGGCAAGACCGGTAGTCTGGTATCGATCTTTCAAAAAATCCCAAATGGCTTTAGTAGGAGTGGTAACAGAGTCAAGCTGAAAACGACCAAACTTAAGACTAATAGAGGGAATAGAGGTATTTCGAAGCCAAGTAATGATCTGGTAGTTCTTATTGTCCCAATCTTCAAGTCGGTCTTCATATGTAGTAGTAGTTTCATCGACTGCTTTCACCGGTTGGGTCACATCTCCTATGATAATGTGCCAGAGCTTCTTACCTTTGAGAAGGAAGACATGGATTAGCCCCACAGAGCATAGTTGGAACCATTAAGAAGAATAGAAATTGGATGGGAGGCATCATGGTGATCCATAATAATAGTGGAGGAGAGGTAAATAAATAGGAACAGACCTGTAGGAGCAAAATTAGCTAAAACAGAGTGTACCAGTGAGTCCGGAGGGTCGAAAATAGTTGGGATAGGGGGGTTTGCAGCAGAGATGACGTCAGCAGAGGGGAATGATGACAGTGGCGCACAATAGTAGGCTGAAGTGCGGTGCACAATAGCAGGAAGGGCGTGCGGTGCACCGTAGCAGAACGGCGCACGCGTGGCGCACGGGAGTGAAATGGCGCACGCAGGTACAAAATAGCGGATCGGCGCACGCTAGGCTCACAACAACAGGCGCGGCACGCGCAAGTACAAGGCTAACGTGAGCAAGCAGCGGAGGAGCGCGTGTGCGAGTAGCGACGGAAGCTGAGACGCGCTGAACACAAAGGTGGCGCGTGAAGGCGCGTGACAGCATTTCTGGTGATGGGGGTGGTGCCGTTGGAATCGTGAGGTGATTCCGAGTAGTTTGGTGTAGTGCCACTATGTACGGGACTAAGCACCAAAAACAGAAAATCCCAAAAGTGTAGAACTGTGCTTTGATACCATGAAACAATAGTTTGGTAGAGAGAGAGAGAGAGAGAGAGAGAGAGAGAGAGAGAAAGAATCAATGAAGTGTATTGATTTGTGTTAAGTTTACAATGTATGTTCAGTTGAGCTCTCTTCTTTATGGAGGAGAGGGAGAGCAAAAGGCCAAAAGGGCCGAAAGAAGAAATGACTTAAAGTAAACCTAAAGTAGCACTAAGAAGACAACATCATTAGAGGACATCATCATGATACAGCTAATATCTATACATTGTAACAATACATTTTACAGCTAATATAGACTACACTAACAAATATATTACTAGAAATGCATGCATTTTCTTAATCTAACTTTTTAATATATCAATTAGTATAGATTAATAGCTACAATAAGGTAATCCTTTACTCCATTCCTTCTGGAATGGTGGGATTGCTTTATTCACTAATAGTGAAATAAGGGAATTAGCTTTACACTTGCTCGACTTCCACCCGCCCGGCTAGTCGCATCAAAGGCATTCATTCCGGAGTTGTTTGCCGAGAGGGAAGAAGGGCAAGCAGGTCTCAGAGTACGCAAGTCTGATTTCGATTGGAGAAAGAGGTCGGGAAAGAGGACCGCGCGAAGGCTAAAGCTGCTAGTGAAATTCGTAAATGCACTGAGGTTATTACCTATTAACGATTTCTATGACAGCCATAGGATCTCTTGTAAATATGGGTCTGGCGGAGCAATGTCACAACTGTCAAAAAATCACTAGTTTCGGTGAGGCACTACTCAAAGAAAGAGATATATACAGCTTTTAGGGAAGTAAGGGAAAGGAATGGATGGAAAGAGGACTTAGAACATGTTATATGAATATTACAAAAAGTGAGGTCCTTTCTAACTTTAAGCCTAAGGCAATAGTTTTAACCGCCTTGCATTTGGGCCTAAGGACAAATGCATAATTTTAATTTTAGGGGGGGGGGGGGCAAACTAATATGTAACCAAATTTTTTTTTATTGTTTTTGTAGTTTGGTTTGGAAAATTTCCATTTGTAATTTTTACGTCTATGTGCTTGTCGATGCCTAGAACATTCATGATTCAAATCACCGACGTGGATCCCATGTGGCCCACAAAGTAGAGTCTTAAGGGGGGCATGGAGAGGATAGAGTTTTCAGAGAAGTTGCTTCCTAAACACAGGTGAAGTTAAAAGAAAGAAGAATAAATCTATTGACAAGAATCATTCAAAAGGAAAAATAAAATAAAATAAAATAAAATAAAATAAAATCTATTGACAAGAAGATAAATTGTCAACTTCTTGTTTTCACAAACATTCTGGCACAACTAAAATATTGGTAACAATTTTCAAAACTCGGAATGTCTAATTTTGTAAAAAGAATTTCAAATGCAAAATTAAATTTATTTGCAAATATTTTCAATTTTGAAAAACATATAATCATTCATATGATCTAAACATAACTGAGAACAAACAATTCTAACATATCATCCTTAAACCTTTTTTATTATTATTATTATTATTTCTTTTATTTAAATACTACATGTTATTGTAAAAATTTGAACTTGAAAATGATACTCAATGTTAATTTGATCTCTTTGTTGACAAGCACGACGTCCATCAAATGTGAGATCTCAAATAAGAAAAAGAACAAGAAGAAGAGGAAGAATGAGAGAACTGAAATAGAGAAATAAGAAAAAGAGAAAAAATTGAAAGTAGAAGTTTTGAAATTGATATGGAGAAGATGATGAAAAATTAAAAATGAAGATTGAGTTGAAGAGAACATTGAAATAAAATAAATATAATAAAGAAGAAAAGATAACAAAAAAAATCGAGGCAAAAAAAGAATTTTATATAAGGAGCCAATGAGACTGATGGGCTTATAGTCACAAATCCAGCTAGGCATTCCTTCTTAGGTATCAATGTTATGAACTAGAAATTGATCCTTTAACCAAATGTGCATACCGAATCCCGCACTAGATGAAAGTAGATCGGGGCTCCACAGCTGAAATGGACTATCTAGGAACTGGGAACCTGTAACACAGAACACCGTCAGAGCTGCCCGGCCAAGGTTGGCCAGAAAACCCATCAAGGCGTAGGGATGAGTGATCTGAGAAGATGAAAGGCTCTCATTTTGGGTGCAGAGAGAGGGAAAGAAAGAGTGTTTTTTTGTTCAATCAAGTGGAGTTAAGTTCAATTAAGTTACCTTCAATGTGAAGAGAGTGGGAATTATATAAAATACTTTGCTTGTTGCCTAAGATGGTTTCATGGAGCTTTGGGGCCTTAAAGCTTTCCTTAACATTGCTCAAGGTAGGGGACCTCAAGGTAGTTGATTATGGATACATGTTGTCACGACCCAAACCCACCCCTATAGGTTTAGCGTCATTACCGGCCAATAATCTCAGATTACCTACATCCTCTATTAACAAAATCAATCTTAGAATAATTTATGAAGCATAGCAAAAGCAATTAAGGCATAAGATAATCCATTAAGCTGTGCATATATGAAAACATCCTCATAACATAATTATACATCCATTCTTTACATATGTGCATTCATCCATCACAACAGACTTTTAACATTTATTACACATTTGAAATACCTATAGCTTTAAAATTTAAAACAACCCCAGTAGCAATAACAAAAGATCATAACAAAAAGAGGTTTTGACTTGTAAACAAACATGAAATGTTTTGTTCCAACTAGGGATCAGTCTATACTTGTATGCTGTGGCATCACATAGTAATCTAGGTAATAACCGGAATAAGAAGCATGGTTTTAAAAACCGATATCATGTTAGTAGGCCGATCTTTGATCGGGCGAGCGGGGGTGCTCATTGCATGACCTTCCCTCGTACCCAAGTTCCGAGCCGAGGCAACTTTGGTGATGACGGACACTGGCCTTAGGCACGAGTCAAGGTTTCCTAAATTCTCCAAAATAAAAAATTTAGGTGGCGACTCTGTATCTGGCAAAGCAGCCATGTTTGGCACTTCTTTCTATCGTTTTCAAACGATTTGCGTTTTTCAGATTGCGATTTGGATCTTTGGTGATTTATCGGCATCGCATTGCACTTTGGGAGATTAGATTCGAACCGTGACATTGAGTCCGAACTGTAGTAGCCCAATGAACAAAACGGGATTTTCCGGACGTTCGGGACGTCTACAGGTACCATGAGTAGTAGTCAAACAAAATAAAGCAGAGTCATAGGAGCTAGAGATGAACCCGAAGTCATGAATGGTGGAGCTGACTTAGCAAACCAAGCTTAGAGGGCTTGTTTGAGACCATAGAGGGCACGCTGTGGTTGCACACCTTATGAGTGGGATAAGTAGACTCTGGGGGAGGTTGTATGTAGACCTCCTCAAGAAGATTACCATTAAGGAAAGTGTTTTTGACATCCATCTGAAAGAGCTCCCAGTGGTGAGCAGTAGTAGCAACAGCAAGCAAATTGCGAACAGAGGTAAGTCGAGCAATAGGGGAGAAGGTCTCCTCATAATCAATGCCATATTCTTGGATGAAACCCTTTGCAACAAGACAAGCTTTGTAGTACTCAACAGAGCCATCAGAATGAGTCTTAATTTTGTATACCCATTTGTAACCAATCGCAATCTTGCTAGGAGGAAGATCAACAACATCTCAAGTATGAGTTTTGTCCAAAGCCTGGAGTTCATCAGTCATAGCTTGCTGCCAAAGAGTATTACTACAAGCCTCACGATATGAGGTAGGTTCATAAGTAGAGAAGGTAGCAGACCCAACAATATAATCATGAAGATGAATAGGAGGTTGAGTTACCCAGTGTGGCCGACCCGTGGGAGGATCGGTAAGGGGAAGGACTGGCGGAGAAGGAGGAGACAGACTAGAAGGCTCAATGAGAGTGGACCATCAGGGAGAGCAGTCTGGATGGGATCAGGGATCAACAAGAACGTCTCGATGAGAGAGGAACCTGTATCAAAGTAATTAGAGAAGAGATCGATGGAAGGATTAGTAAATATGATGGTAGTGGAAAGTGCGGGTAAGTGAAAAGAGGATAGGGAGGAAAACATTTTGTGCTCCCAAAAAAACTACGTGTCGGGAGATAGAAAAACGCTTAGAGAGAGGATCCCAACAGCGAAAGCCTTTATGTTCAATCTCATACCCAAGAAGTAGCAAAGACGAGAACGAGGTTCAAGCTTAGTGTGTACATGGGATTGAAGCAGAACATAGCAGGCAGAGCCGAAAACCTAAAGATTGGTGTATGGAGGGGGTTGTGCCATGTAGACGTTCAAAGGGAGTTTGATTATGGATGACAGGGGAGGAACACAATTGATAGTGTACACAGCAGTAAGGGCAGCTTCCCCCCAAAGTTTTCAAGATAAGAATAAGAGAGAAGGAGAGCACGAGTAGTGTCAAGAATATGCCGATGTTTCTGTTCAGCACGTCCTTTTGTTGGGACGTGCCAGCATAAGAACGATGAGACTAAGTACCACGACTCTGAAGAAAGGAAAGGAAATCGGTTATCTCGATATTCCATAGCATTGTCAGAGTGAAAAATTTAATGCTCTCTGAAAATTGGGTGTGAACCATTTTGGCAAAGCAATAATAAAGGTGTTTAAGTTCATATCGAGTTTTCATGAGAAAAATCCAAGTAAACCGTGAATAATCATCAATAAAAAACAAAAATAATGAGATCCCCATGGTAGTAGTAGGGATGGGTCCCAAATATCCGAATGTATGAGATCAAAAGTTGCATAGGAAACAGAAGTACTTTTATTGAATGATAAAACAGGTTGTTTTTGCAAGTTGACAGGGTATACAATCAAAAGTATTTGGAAGTACATGACCCAATTGACCACTAGAAACCAAAGACTTTAAGCGACTAATAGAAATATGCCCAAAGCGACAATGCCAAAGATGAAAAGGAGACAAAGAGGAAGCAAATGCAGGGAGCAGCGATCTGTGGGGAGTCAGGAACATGAAGGTGAATGAGTTCATAAAGACGTCCATGCTTACGGCCGATCCCAATAGTCTGTCCCATCTAAGGGTCTTGTACCAAGCAACCATTAGTAGAAAATGTGACAATTAGACCAAGCTCACATAATTGACCAATAGAGATAAGATTTAAGGTGAGAGCAGGGATATGGTACACTTGAGGTAAAGATAAATGAGATGTGGAAACAGTACCAGCATGACGGACAAACATGAGAGAACCATCAGCAGTATGAATAGAGGGAATATGAGTAGAGAGAGAGATGGAAGAGAATATAGTAGAACTGGAAGTCATATGATTACAACAGGCAGAGTCAAAAAAACTAAGAAGAGTTACTTGGAGTCACAGACAAGCGTAGGAGGAGGAGGTGTACTAGAAGTGGAGAGAAGCTATTTGAACATGGCCTCAACATCAGTTTGAGAAAAGATAGGGACAGAAGGACTAGCAGACTCAGAGAAATCCTTAGAGGCAACAGCAGCAGTGCGATTAAACTGACGATGAGAGCTCCCCCTAGAAGAGCCACCGCGAGAGGAGTGGCTAGTGGAAGATGACCGGGATGGATTGCAAAAACAATCCTGCTGCAGATGACCAAGACCAAGTTTGTTGCAGTATCGGCAAGATCGAACAGGGCAATAAACCAGAAGATGAGTAAAAGGAAGGCCCGATTCTGACAATAGATGCAGACAGTGGACTGCTGGGTTGGTGAGGGTCGTGACTGAGGAGTGGCAAGAACAAAGTCCACATGATGAGTTTGGAGAGTACAAAGACGAGTCTCCTTAAATAACAACTCAGAAATAGGCTGTTCAAGAGTGGGCAACATAAGGCAATGAAGAAGAGAGGCACGCACGAGCTCAAAATAGGGAGTAAGAGCCATGAAAAATTGAACCAATCATTGCTGATTACGATAGGTAGTGAATAAAGCAGCATCTTCAAGGTGAGGCATGCCGGTTTTGAGAGAGCAAGCTGGTCCTAAACAGAATACATCTGAGAAAGATAATCATTAATAGACTGACTAGATTCTTGGCTCATGTGGTGAAGTTGACTCTGAAGTTGATACTGATGGGCAAGACCGGTAGTCTGGTATCGATCTTTCAAAAAATCCAAATGGCTTTAGTAGGAGTGGTAACAGAGTCAAGCTGAAAACGACCAAACTTAAGACTAATAGAGGGAATAGAGGTATTTCGAAGCCAAGTAATGATCTGGTAGTTCTTATTGTCCCAATCTTCAAGTCGGTCTTCATATGTTAGTAGTAGTTCATCGACTGCTTTCACCGGTTGGGTCACATCTCCTATGATAATGTGCCAGAGCTTCTTACCTTTGAGAAAGGAAGACATGGATTAGCCCCACAGAGCATAGTTGGAACCATTAAGAAGAATAGAAATTGGATGGGAGGCATCATGGTGATCCATATAATAGTGGAGGAGAGGTAAATAAATAGGAAACATGACCTGTAGGAGCAAAATTAGCTAAAACAGAGTGTACCAGTGAGTCGGAGGTCGAAAATAGTTGGGATAGGGGGTTTGCAGCAGAGATGACGTCAGCAGAGGGGGGAATGATGACAGTGGCGCACAATAGTAGGCTGAAGTGCGGTGCACAATAGCAGGAAGGGCGTGCGTGCACCGTAGCAGAACGGCGCACGCGTGGCGCACGGAGTGGAGTGAAATGGCGCACGCAGGTACAAAATAGCGGATCGGCGAACGCTAGGCTCCAACAACAGGCGCGGCACGCGCAAGCACAGGCTAACGTGAGCAAGCAGCGGAGGAGCGCGTGTGCGAGTAGCGACGGAAGCTGAGACGCGCTGAACACAAAGGTGGCGCGTGAAGGCGCGTGACAGCATTTCTGGTGATGGGGGTGGTGCCGTTGGAATCGTGAGGTGATTCCGAGTAGTTTGGTGTAGTGCCACTATGTACGGGACTAAGCACCAAAAACAGAAAATCCCAAAAGTGTAGAACTGTGCTTTGATACCATGAAACAATAGTTTTGAGAGAGCGAGAGAGAGAGAGAGAGAGAGAGAGAGAGAGAGAAAGAATCAATGAAGTGTATTGATTTGTGTTAAGTTTACAATGTATGTTCAGTTGAGCTCTCTTCTTTATGGAGGAGAGGGAGAGCAAATTTTGGCTGGTTTGGTAGCCTCTCATATGCTTCATATGTGGTAGTGTAAATCGTGTTTACTAGCTTGAAATGCATGATGTTTTGGCCCTCTATTCTAGCATATTTTGGCCATGATCCAACTGATTTTGTTCATATTTTGGCTGCCTTAGCTCTGTTTGAGGCCTCTTGGTCAAATGATGCTTGCCATGCATGCTTGTAGTGTAATAGCCTTGCCTAGCTTTGAGTTTTGAGGTCCCTTGCACGCTTAACTTGACGTATTTGCATGTTTTGGCATTATGAGGAATATTATTTCAGAGCTTATTTCTTGGCCATATTCTCATGTTTGTCACTCTTTCAATGTGCTTGAGAGTTGCATCATTATACCCCATTTGTGAGCCATTGCATGAGCTTCATTTTTGTGCCTTTCAAGCCATCATCTTAGTTCACTTTTGCTCCTATTCTGGCCTGCATAGGGTCTGTTGGAGTGGTTTGGCCATTTGAGCATTGCCTTGCATGCCTATAGTGTAATACACTTCACTAGTTTCGGTGTTTGAGCCATTCAACATGCATTGTGTAAGTTGTTTACATCATTTGGAGTCATTTTTTGTATGCCATTTCAAGAGTTGGAACATGTGTCCTTGCACTCCATATTTCATCCTTTTCAATGCGTTTGGAAAGTTGTGTTTCATGCCTTAGGCTTGGGGCCATTGCATTGGGCATGTTTGCATGAGTTTTGGAGCCTTGTTTTCATCATCTTTGGCCACTGATTTGGGTGCGACTGAGGCCCATTCATTTTGGTTTAAGTTCATTTTGCATCGAGTATGCCATCGTAGTTCATAGCATTGAGTATGCCACGTTGTCGCATGATTGATCATTGCATTATACATGCCTTGTTCATCTCATTGTGTATATTAGTTCCATGTGCATTGTGTATGCTAGTGTCATGAGCATTGTGCATGCCATGTAGCTTATAGCATTGTGCATGCTAATTGCATGTTTGCATGATACCCCTTGCATGTTTGCATCACTTAGTTGCATTGCATTAGGATTGCATGCTAGAGTTGCAATTGTGCATGCCATGTGAGTTGTATTGTGTTTGGGATGGGAGTTAGTCCGAACACGGGAAACGAGGGACGTCTCGTACTCAAAGTGATGAAGCGTGCCTCGATTCCCGGTCGCCGACACTCTTGACTACACATGATGGAGTTTACGTTTTATGTGTTCATAGGTGCATCCATTCCATATTAAGTCGTGCAATTTGACTCCTCGGCCATCATGCATCGAGATGCGTGATTGGCAGCCCAAGGGTCAAGGCCTAGACTCCCTTGAGCTTATGTAATGATGGGGAGAGTGGTCGTGCACACATGTGTTGCGAATACTTTGTCGTCCCTCTCTCTTGCCTTCTGTTGCAGAGCCAGAAAACCAGAAACCAGGGGCAGAAACTGGTCGGCTGACCAGGTTTAGTGGCTGGCCGACCACTTTTTCTGGTTTTTCACCACAAAAGTGGTCGGCAGGTGGTCTCCAAGGCCAATAGCTGGTCGGCAGCCTTCCCACAGTTTCCCAAGGTGGAGTTTCAGCCTTCTGGACCCTTTTGCAGTATTCTGAGATCAATTGCAAACAGAGGCAAGTCGAGGCGTCGCAAGGGATTTCCAAACAAAGCAATTCAAGCATGCATGCATCCTTTGTCATTCAAAGCAGAGCTGAGGCAGTCTATTTCATTTAGTTTACGTGCTTATTTAGATTGCTTACTTTGTTAATTTGTTGATTAATTAGAGTTCTGTAATAATTAGCTGTAGCATGTTATTCATTCTGTTGTGTAAAACTAGTTTAATTAGATTAGCTTAGATAGCTACTGGTTCTGTATTATTATTCGGACCCTCCTCCGAGAGGGCAATGTTGTAAATAAGTGTGCGTATGTGTGATGCATGTCTTCCAACCCCCATTTCTTCTCCCTTTTATTTACTAGCTACGATGGTTAGTTTTAGGGCATGTTCAATTAGCATCCTTATGCTCGCATGTTTGCATCCATTCATCTGTCTTGCATGCCACCAGCTCGACGCATCATACTAACTGCATCGTATTTCAATTCCAAGTGAATGCGTGTTATCGTAGCATCTCATATGCCATCTTAGAATAGCCAGCTATCTTAGTTGCATTTTGTTTGTGTTGCATTAGGCATTCTTGACATAGCTAGGATCATGCATTGATTTCTAACATAGCTTTTGTTTTTGGCCTCGAGTACTCGGTAAGTGTTTATGGTTTAGCATCCTTGCATGTGTGTGAGTGACTGCCATGATAGCATGCTTGCCATGAGCTAACTGCTTATGTATATAACCTGCCTGATTGCCGTAGGTGAAGGTGGGTTACTGACTTGGGACAATTCATTGATTGCAGTTTTAAGCCCACTTGAGAGTGGCAAATCACCATATTTCCTAAGCCCACTTGAAGGTGGTAAAATCCGTATTTTAGCTACTTGCGAGTAGCAAACCATTTTCAAAACGAATTTGCAACTTTGTTCCAACTTAGGTAATCCAGTCTATACTTGTATGCTGTGCGCATCACATAGTAATTCTAGGTTAATAATCGGAATAAGAGCACATGTGTTTTTAAAAACAAGATATCATGTTAGTAAAGGCCGATCTTTGATCGGGCGAGCGGGGCTGCTCATTACATGACCTTCCCCTCTCGTACCCAAGTTCCGAGCCGAGGCAACTTCGGTAATGACGGACACGTTGGCCTTAGGCACGAGTCAGGGTTTCCTAAATTCTCCCAAAATAAATATTTAGGTGGCGACTCTGTATCTGGCAAAGCAGCCATGTTTGGCACTTCTTTCTAAAAATCAGTTTTCAAAACGATTTGCCGGATTGGACTCTTTGGTGATTTATCGATCTGCATTGCACTTTGTGAGATTACATTCAGAACCGTGACATTGAGTCCAAACTGTAGTGAGCCCAATGAACAAAACAGGATTTTCCCGGACGTTCGGGCACGTCTACACCATCTCTCTTCCTTTCCTCGCCCAATCCTCTTTGGTAGGAAGATAACCTAATCCAAAGGTATACAGGTTATGCGGCACTTCGGCCGATGCTGCAACGCCCTTCCGGCCACTTCGCCCTAATTCCATCCTGGGCATGTGCTAAAACTTGTTCATAAGGTAGACAGACTGTACACTGACGTATAGCCCCTCATCAACAGCTAGTATATTCTGTACAACCCGGGCCTCAGCCAAGGTAAATCCTGACAAAAATACATCCTCCATGCCATGCTCAATCTCCAGAACTACTGTCGGATGTATTGAAGAATTCCCAAAAACGATTGTCACCCCCTTCCCGTGGGGGTATTTCAGCATTTGATGTAAGGTGGAAGAGACAGCTTTCACTTGGTGCAGCCACGGCCGCCCAAGGAGTAGATTGAACGTTGCGGGAACATCCAAGACATGAAACTCAATGTCCTGTTGCCTTGCACCAACCTGAGTCTTAATCCGTACAGTCCCCATCACCTCTCGGCTGGTATTAATATAGGCCCGTATCACCTGGGCCGTAGGCACAAAATCCGCGGGCTTCAACCCGATAGCATACCCATTCTTCAACGGACATACATTGATTGCGGACCCCGTGTTCGACCAGGACCACCGGTATCCATTTCTCTCTACACTCCACAGAGATGTAGAGTGTTTGTTATGATCTGAGCCCTCGGGCGGTAGTTCTTTGTCGGTAAAGGTCAAGGTCGGGGAAGCTTCTCCCGGGAAAACCAGCCCTACCAACTGCTCCGGAGTTGTATCGATTGAAAGTTTCGCCTTGTCCATGGCAAAAAGGACAGCTTGTCTGTGAACTCTTGAGGCCATTAGCAGTCCCCAGATGGAGATGTCTGCTTGGATTTTCTTAAGCTGCTTCAGTACAGCCTCCTCATCCAACAGCTTTTCTTTCTGCCTCTCCGCTTCTTTGTCCTTCCCGGATGCCTCCGGCTGGTCTAAGTGTGGGGGCTTGAAGTACAGCCCACTTCTAGTCATATGATCAACCTCCTCAACATACCAGGTGTCATCCGGTTGGTTCTGCCCCCAATCTTCGTCAGTGTGGGCTAGATGTAAGTTGTCATCTTCCCACCACATCCTGTCGGCAACCGACAGACAGCTGTCCAGTTCTATTGCAACTGTTTCTGTGCTCGCAGCACATTCCGTTCCCGCAAGGGCCTTGGCCTTCCTAGCCCTCTCAAGATCCTCGATCTTTTCTTGCTTAAGTCGTTTCAATGCAGCCTCTTGTTCGGCGTCTGCTGTACATAAACTGCCCGAATCCCGAGCAAAATTCTTCGCACCGGTGCTCTTCGGCGATTTCTCCTGATTCTCGGCTATTCTGGCTACTGCTGATGTTCTCGCTTTCGATTGCCCCTGTTCTAGCTGAGGTTCCTCAACAACATCTGGCTGGTCACTAAGCCACCCCGTATTCTCTGCCGATCCATCCAAGTCGAACCAGTTGCTATTCACATCCCCTGAGTCCTGCTCGTTGAAGAACTGCAGATTTGCAATGTCCTCTTCCAACTCTGCTAGGTCATCTAGCCCCTGACCAAGTCCATCTTCCCGAACCACACTGATTTCTGCCCCAGCTGGCAACTCTACCCTCGGCTTAACCTGATCTGTTGACGTGATATAACCACTTGGGTTACACGCAAAGCTCCCAGACCCCTCAGGCTCTGAATCAACATTCTCATCTGCCTCCAAAGTCATCCCAATTCTATCTTCGATAGTCACCACCACCGATTCAAGTTGGGTTTGGGAGGTGCTCAACATGCACAAGTATGTGCTGTCCAGGATGAACACCTCAGGCTTGGGTAGGTGGGAAAGCGTGATGTATATACTTGGGTCATATGGAATGGCCGCGGTTTGGATCAAATTGATGTGTTTGGGTGGTGGAGCTTGGTTATGTGGTGGGAGGGGGTTGGTTGTGACATTTGGTTTTTCTGGAGGTGCAATCACCTTATTGTCAATGAGATCCTGAATCTCACGACGCAGTTTGTAGCACTGGTCGGTCTCGTAACCATGCTGTTGGTGAAAGGCACAGTATTTGGCCGGGTTATGGGAAACAGGAAGTTTATCTGGTAATGGCCGCGGCTCTAGGGGCTTCAAATGCCCTTTCCTGATTAGGACCCCCAGAGCTTTGGACAGGGGCATGTACAGTGAAGTAAAGGTTCTTTGGCCTCGAGGTGGATATCTGGTTGTTTGTGAGTTGGTACCGGATGCACCGGTGAATGGGGTTGCTGTTTTTGGTGTGGTGGTGGTGACCATGCCCACATCGGAAGTTCTGGCAGCTGCAGCACTACTCGTGCCTGCATTCGAACTGCGGGTAAATGCCCTCTTGGGCTGCTCTCTCTCGTGGTCAATCAGACCCTGCTTCATGGCGTCCTCAATCTGTACCCCAATCTCGTGTAAATCAGCAAAGGTGGGGAGGGGTAAGACAATCATCTTTTGCATCAGTTTGGGTTGGAGGTTGCGCACAACCATCCGTATCTGATCCTTTTCGACCGGCCTGGTGGTCATCATAGAAGCTTTGGCCCTCCAACGGGTTACAAAGTCAGAGAAGCCCTCTTTTGGCTCTTGCCTCGTTGTCTCGAGATCACGAGTTGTGATCTCGATCTGTGTGTTGTATGAGTACTCGGCAATGAAGGCCTCGGCCATTTCTTTCCAACTTCTCTTGATAGAATCTTCCAACTTTGCATACCAGATGGCTACGACACCCGACAGGGTCCGACCGAAAAGGGAAAGCTTTTGCAGTCTGGAGAGGCCCATTGGCCTTAGGATATCTGAAAACAACCGCAGTGTACCATGGGATCCCCAGAACTGTCAAATCGGTCTATATGCGGCATCTTGAACCGGTCCGGCAAAGTCACCGCCGAATCGGTGTATCTATCCTCTATGTCCGAAATGGAATTAACGCCTTGAGCTTTTTTGAACAGCTTTTCTAACTTGCTCACTTTCAGCGCTGTTGGATCCACCTCAAATTCAAACGGTGTATCCACTGGATTAGCTGGTGCTTTGGACAGCTGAGGTTGAATTGGGGTGGAGCTGGCCCCGTTGGGACGTCCATATTTTCCTGGACGTTTGCAGTATCCCCGAGTGTTGGAACTCTAGGTGGGGGTGGGGGTGGATGCGAAGCAGATGCTTCAGCTTGTTGTGGTTGCTGCTGTTGCTGAAGTCTGGCAATCAGCTATGTCTGTTGAGCCACAACCTCTGCCTGGCGCGCGACAAACTCTGCCTGGCAGGCAGCATCCCGTTGCATGGCCTGCATGGTTTCTTGGAGCAGAAAAAGTGGTCGGCCGACCACCTTTACTGGTCTGCCAACCATAAAATTCTGCCAAACTCCAATTTTGCTGCAACAGAGAACAAAAAAGGGCATAGCAGTGTATTTGCAACATATGTGTGCACAACCACCCTCCCTATCATTTCTCAAGCTCAAGGGAGTGTGGTTCTCGACTCTCGGGCCGCCAACCAAGCATCGCAATGCACGGTGGCCGAGAAGCCGAGATTGCACAAGTCAATGTCAATGAATGCACAACTAACACATAAGGGCCTCCACCTCTATCATGCTTAATCAAGAGGGTCGGCGACTGAGAAATGAGACGTGTTTCATCACTTTAAGTATGAAACGCCCCTCGTTTCTCGTGTTTGGATCAACATCCGACCCAAACACAATGCAATGCAACAACATTGCAAACAACATGCAATTCAACAACATGCAAAAAACATGCGAACAACATGCAATGCAACAACATGCAAACAACATGTGATGCAACAAAATGCTAAACTTGACATGTTAAGATGGTATGCACAAGACTCTAACATGTAAACACTCATGCACAACATGCTAGAGTACTTAAGCATTAAAAGCTAGCGAAAGACACAACACTAGAATCATGCAAAGCAATGCTCGATGGACTAAACCAACACCAAATAGACCCCATGCATACCAAGACAGTGGCTGAGATGCTCTGAAATGCTAGCATTAAAAGCAAGAAAATGCATGCTCATGCATTGGCCCATGAATAAGGCATTAAGGTGCAACTCTCAAGAGCACCTAAAGAGTGAAAAACATGGAAGTGTGGCAACACTATATGCTCTGAAATAACATGCCAAATGATGCCAAAACATGCACATATCACAAATGAGGCATACTAAGAGGCTCAAAGCTTAAGGCTAGCAAAGGCACTTGCACCATAGCCATATCAAGCAAGCCCCAAAGGGCCAAGATGACTCAAAACAGTCCCAAGGTAGGTTAAAACAATGCTAGAAACACGCTTGAACATAGCCAACATATGCTAGAATGGGAGGCATAAAGCATAATGCATGCAAGGCCAATGAGAAGGATTACACTACACCTACCAAAACCAAGCATGAGATGACTTTACCAACAAAAATCGGAGTTGTAACATGGTAAAATAACACCAAAAACACACTGAGATGGTAGCCAAAAGGCTTAGGCAAGCTAGCATACAAATTGGCTCATGATTGAGGCACAAAGCATAACCTTTCAAAAGCATTGAAAGAGTGAAGCATGGGAGAGTATGACCACATTTCATGCACTAAAATCATATATCAAATGATGCTAAATCATGCAAATAGCCCAAGCAATTGCACTATGGCTATACAAAGCAAGGCATGCATGACCAAAAACACTTAAAACAGAGCTTAAGCATGGCAAAACATGAGTATAAGCTTGCTGGAGTGGAGCCAAAAACATGCTAGAATGATGGTCCAAAGCATGATGCATGTTAAGGCTATAGGGAGGATTGCACTACAAGGGTATGAAGCATGCAAGAGGTAACCAAACCAACCCAAAACATAGCTATATCATGTTAAAATAAGGCCTAAGGTATGCTGAGATGGAGCCAAAACATGCTACTTTGATGAGCTATCAACACAAGCACACAAGAGAAGAGGAGGGGGGGACAACCCCCACCCATTTGGGGCCTCAAAACACACTTTCCACCACTAAAATTCCTCTAGAATTAAGTGGTTAAAAGGCCAAGAGAAGGTGATCTCAAAGGCCTAAAGAGGTGGCTCAAAACAAGGCAAAATAAGGCACAAAAGGGGTAGACCACCCCCAACACCAAAGAGGCCTCAAACAAACACTTTTAATACTCAAAAATGAAACTTTTTACAATTTAAATTTAAGCCTAAAACATCATGCAAATAGGGCCAAATAAGCAATATAAACAAAGTTTTAAAGAGAATGAAGACTCACCCTTGAAGAACCACTTCAAAGCAGCAACTTCAGAGGAAAAAACCAAGCTTTTGAGCTTCAAACAAACCCCCAAGAACCTCAGCCCAAGAGTGAAGGTGTTTCACTAGGTGTTTGTGTGCAAAAGTGTGAAGAAATGGCACTTTTGAGCACAAACAAGTGCAAATATAGAGAGAGAGGGAGCAATATAGAGAGAGAGATATGTGTATAGCTCTATGCAATTTTTTTGAACCCTGGAAAGAGAGAGAGAGAGCCTCCCTCTTATAAAATTCCAAGCTTCAAGCATGTTGAACAAGCTAGAAGCTTGGTGCAATCCCTTCATACGTGTATGGAGGATGCTTTCTGTGCCCAATAGCTGGCACAGCTGGCAAGAAAAATATTTGCAGAAAATGCAGGATGGTCGCCGACCACTTAAAGTGGTCGGGCGACCACTCCCACTAGTCGACCGACCAGAAAAAGTGGTCTACAGGGACAAAAATGGTCGCAAGGGGGAGAGAGGGTCTGCACAGAGAGTAGAAGTGGTGGCAAGCTGCGACCACCTTACCAGGTGGTCCACAGACCACCAACTCTAGCTGGCCGACCACCAAAAGTGGTCTACAAGGACAAAAATGGTCTACAGGGAAGAAACTGGTCTACACCCCTGTTCCACCCTCCAGACAAAGGAAAACAAGGTTTGGTTCAAAAAACAAACAAAAAGGAAGCAAGACAAGAGTCCGCAAGGCGAGGCACTCAGCCGGAAGCCCCAAAAACTAGTTTACGGGTACAAAAGGTGGCCTACGAGAGGGAAAGGTAGTCTACGACTACAAAAAGTGGCCTACAGGCCTCTGTCTCCCTCTAGGAAAAGGCAACAAGGCATGGTCCAAAAACCAAGCCAAGAGGAGAAAGTTAAGAGGTCCCGAGACAAGGCGCTCAGCCAAAGGCTCCGAAAACTCGAAACGAGCACAAACATGCACAATCACCGAGTGCACAGACGATGACGTCTGAGTCTTAAGGTCGGTCAAAAATGGGGTGTCTACACACGTGTAACATGTTGTCGAATGAAATGACAATCAATCTCAATATACTTGGTGCGATCATGTAAAACATCATTGTAAGCAAACTGAATGGCACTCTGATTGTCACAATAGAGAGAGATAGCACCAGAAGAAGAAATGCCCATGTCAGCATGGAGCCAGCGAAGCCAGAGAAGTTCCTGAGTAGTATCGACAAGAGCTCGATATTCAGCTTTGGCCAAGTAAAGAGAATCCCCTAAGAAAAAACAAAAACCCGTGGTGGAGCATCGATCCGTAGGGTCCCCAGCCCAATCAGCATCAGAAAAGGCACACAGTTCAAGAGAGGAGGAAGAATAGCAGTGAAGGCCATGGAACAGAGTACCTTTGAGGTAGCGAAGGATGCGAAGTATAGCAGTATAATGTGGAGTGCGAGGAGCCAACATGTACTGACTAACAAAATGAACAGCATAGGCAATGTTAGGACGAGTCACAGTGAGATAGACAAGACTACCGACTAGTTGGCGATAAAGAGTAGCATCAGAGAGTAGATCCCCATCGAGAGGAGTGAGACGAATCTGAGGATCAACTGGAGTAGAGGTAGTTTTGCAATCTGTAAGACTAGTACATGCCAGAAGATCGGATGCATATTTGGCTTGGGACAAATAGTAACCAGTGGAATCATGGGAGATTTCAAGGCCTAAGAAGTAGTTAAGAGTACCAAGGTCCTTCATCTCAAACTGACGATAGAGAAAACGTTTGAGGTGAAGAATACCAGTTGCATCATCACCAGTGATAATCATATCATCCACATAAAGAAGAAGAAGAGTGGTACCATGAGTAGTAGTCCAAACAAATAAAACAGAGTCATAGGAGCTAGAGATGAACCCGAAGTCATGAATGGTGGAGCTGACTTAGCAAACCAAGCTCGGAGGGCTTGTTTGAGACCATAGAGGGCACGATGTAGTTTGCACACCTTATGAGTGGGATAAGTAGACTCTGGGGGAGGTTGCATGTAGACCTCCTCATTAAGGAAAGTGTTTTTGACATCCATCTGAAAGAGCTCCCAGTGGTGAGCAGTAGCAACAGCAAGCAAATTACGAACAGAGGTAAGTCGAGCAATAGAGGAGAAGGTCTCCTCATAATCAATGCCATATTCTTGGTTGAAACCCTTTGCAACAAGACAAGCTTTGTAGTGCTCAACAGAGCCATCAGAATGAGTCTTAATTTTGTATACCCATTTGCAACCAATCGCAGTCTTGCCAGGAGGAAGATCAACAACATCTCAAGTATGAGTTTTGTCCAAAGCCTGGAGTTCATCAGTCATAGCTTGCTGCCAAAGAGTATTAGTACAAGCCTCACGATAGGAGGTAGGTTCATAAGTAGAGAAGGTAGCAAACCCAACAATATAATCACGAAGATGAATAGGAGGTTGAGTTACTCGGTGTGGCCTACCCGTGAGAGGATCGGTAGGGGAAAGGGATGGCGGAGAAAGAGGAGACAGACTAGAAGGCTCAATGAGAGGTGGACCATCAGGGAGAGCAGTCTGGATGGGATCAGGGATCAACAAGGGCGTCTCGATGAGGGAGGAACATGTATCAAAGTAATTAGAGAAGAGATCGATGGAAGGATTAGTAAATATGATGGTAGTGGAGAGTGTGGGTAAGTGAAAGGAGGATAGGGAGGAAAACATTTTGTGCTCCTCGAAAACTACGTGTCGGGAGATAGAAAGACGCTTAGAGAGAGGATCCCAACAGCGAAAGCCTTTATGTTCAATCTCATACCCAAGAAAGCAGCAAAGACGAGAACGAGGTTCAAGCTTAGTGTACATGGGATTGAAGCAGAACAAAGCAGGCAGAGCCAAAAACCTGAAGATTGGTGTATGGAGAGAATATGCCATGTAGACATTCAAAGGGAGTTTGATTATGGATAACAGGGATAGGAACACAATTGATAGTGTACACAGCAGTAAGGGCAGCTTCACCCCAAAAGTTTTTAGGAGAGGAATAAGAGAGAAGGAGAGCATGAGTAGTGTCAAGAATATGCCGATGTTTCTGTTCAGCACGTCCATTTTGTTGGGACGTGCCAGCACAAGAATGATGAGGCTGAGTACCATGACTGAAGAAAGGAAAGGAAATCGGTATCTCGATATTCCATAGCATTGTCAGAGTGAAAAAATTTAATGGTCTTTGAAAATTGGGTGTGAACCATTTTGGCAAAGCAATAATAAAGGTGTTTAAGTTCAGACTGATTTTTCATGAGAAAAAGCCAAGCAAACCATAAATAATCATCAATAAAAACAACAAAATAACGAGATCCCCCCATGGTAGTAGTAGGGGATGGGTCCCAAATATCCGAATGTATGAGATCAAAAGTAATATGGGAAACAGAAGTACTTTTATTGAATGATAAAGCAAGTTGTTTTGTAAATTGACAGGGTATACAATCAAAAGTATTTGGAAGTACATGACCCAATTGACCACTAGAAACCAAAGACTTTAAGCGACTAACAGAAATATACCCAAAGCGACAATGCCAAAGATGAAAAGGAGACAAAGAGGAAGCAGATGCAGGAGCAGCGATCTATGGGGAGTTAGGAATATGAAGGTGAATGAGTTCATCGAGACGTCCATGCTTACGGCCGATCCCAATAGTCTGTCCCGTCTAAGGGTTCTGTACCAAGCAACCATTAATAGAAAATGTGACAATTAGACCAAGCTCACATAATTAACCAATAGAGATAAGATTTAAGGTGAGAGCAGGGAGATGGTACACTTGAGGTAAAGATAAATGAGAAGTGGAAACAGTACCAACATGACGGACAAACATGAGAGAATCATCAGCAGTATGAATAGAGGGAATATGAGTAGAGGGAGAGATAGAAGAGAATATAGTAGAACTGGAAGTCATATGATTACAACAGGCGGAGTCAAAAAAACTAAGAAGAGTTACTTGGAGTCACAGACAAAGCAGTAGGAGGAGGTGTACCAGAAGTGGAGAGAAGCTATTTGAACATGGCCTCAACATCAGTTTGAGAAAAGATAGGGGCAAAGGGACTAGCAGACTCAGAGAAATCCTCAGAGGCAGCAGCAGCAGTGCAATTAAACTGACAATGAGAGCTCCCCTAGAAGAGCCACCGCAAGAGGAGTGGCTAGTGGAAGATGACTGGGATAGATTGCGAAAGCAATCCTGCTACAGATGACCAGACCAAGTTTGTTGCAGTATCGGCAGATCAAACAGGGCAATGAACCAGAAGATGAGTGAAAGAAAGGCCCCGATTCTGACAATAGATGCAGGCAGTGGACCGCTGGGTTGGTAAGGGTCGTGACTGAGGAGTGGCAAGAATAGAGTCCACATGATGAGTCTGGAGAGTACAAAGACGAGTCTCCTCAGATAACAGTTTAGAAATAGCCTGTTCAAGAGTGGGCAACATAAGGCAATGAAGAAAAGAGGCACGCATGGGCTCAAAATAGGGAGTGAGAGCCATGAGAAATTGAACCAATCGTTGCTGATTACGATAGGTAGTGAATAAAGCAGCATCTTCAAGATGAGGCCATGCCGGTTTTGAGAGAGCAAGTTGGTCCCAAACAGAATACATCTGAGAAAGAAAATCATTAATAGACTGACTAGGTTCTTGGCGCATGCGGTGAAGTTGACTCTGAAATTGATACTGATAGGCAAGACCGGTAGTCTGGTATCGATCTTTTAAAAATCCCAAATGGCTTTAGTAGGAGTGGTAACAGAGTCAAGCTAAAAATGACCAAACTGAAGACTAATAGAGGGAACAGAGGTATTTCGAAGCCAAGTAATGATCTGGTAGTTCTTACTGTCCCAATCTTCAAGTCGGTCTTCATATGTAGTAGTAGTTTCATCGACTGCTTTCACCGGTTGGGTCACATCCCCTATGATAATGTGCCAGAGCTTCTTACCTTTGAGGAAGGAAGACATGGCTTAGGCCTACAGAACATAGTTGGAACCATTAAGAAGAATAAAAATTGGATGGGAGGCATCATGGCGATCCATAATAATAGTGGAGAAGAGGTAAATAAATAGGAACAGACCTGTAGGAGCAAAATTAGCTAAAACAGAGTGTACCAGTGAGTCCGGATGGTCAAAAATAGTTGGGAAATGGGGGTTTGTAGCAGAGATGACGTCAGTAGAGGGGGAATGATGTCAGTGGTGCACAATAGTAGGCTGAAGTGCGGTGCACAATAGTAGGAAGGGCGTGCGGTGCACCGTAGCAGAATGGCGCAAGCGTGGCGCACGGGCGTGAAATGGCGCACGCAGGTTCAAAATAGCGAATCAGCGCACAATAGCAGGCGCGGCACACGCAAGCGCAGGGCTAACGTGAGCAAGCAGTAGAGGAGCGCGTGTGCGAGTAGCGACGGAAGCTGAGACGCGCTGAACACAAAGGTGGCGCGTGAAGGCGCGTGACAACATTTCTGGTGATGTGGGTGGTGCCGTTGGAATCGTGAAGTGATTCCAAGTAGTTTGGTGTAGTGCCACTATGTACAGGACTAAGCACGAAAAACAGAAAATCCCAAAAGTGTAGAACTGTGCTTTGATACCATGAAACAATAGTTTGGTAGAGAGAGACAGAGAGAGAGAGAGAGATAGAGTGAGAAAGAATCAATGAAGTGTATTGATTTGTGTTAAGTTTACAATGTATGTTCAGTTGAGCTCTCTTTTTTATGGAGGAGAGGGAGAGCAAAAGGCCAAAAGGGCCGAAAGAAGAAATGACTTAAAGTAAACCTAAAGTAGCATTAAGAAGACAACATCATTATAGGACATCATCATGATACAGCTAATATCTATACATTGTAACAATACATTTTACAGCTAATATAGACTACACTAACAAATATATTGCTAGAAATGCATGCATTTTCTTAATCTAACTTTTTAATATATCAATTAGTATAGATTAATAGCTACAATAAGGTAATCCTTTACTCCATTCCTTTTGGAATGGTGGGATTGCTTTATTCACTAATAGTGAAATAAGTGAATTAGCTTTACACTTGCTCGACTTTGACCTGCCTAGCTAATCACATCAAAGGCATTCATTTCGGAGTTGTTTGTTGAGAGGGAAGAAGGGCAAGTAGGTCTCAGAGTATGCAAGTCTGATTTCAATTGTAAAAGGAGGTTGGGAAAGAGTATTGCTCGAAGGCTAAAGCTGCTAGTGAAATTTGTAAATCCACTGAGGTTATTACCTATTAACGATTTCTATGACAGCCATAGGATCTCTTGTAAATATGGGTTTGGCAGAGCAATGTCACAACTATCAAAAAATCACTAGTTTCAGTGAGGCACTACTCAAAGAAAGAGATATATACAGCTTTTAGGGAAGTAAGGGAAATGAATGGATGGAAAGAGGACTTAGAACATGTTATATGAATATTACAAAAAGTGAGGTCCTTTCTAACTTTAAGCCTAAGGCAATAGTTTTAACCGCCTTGCATTTGGGCCTAAGGACAAATGCATAATTTTAATTTTAGGGGGGGGGGGGGCAAACTAATATGTAACCAAATTTTTTTTTATTGTTTTTGTAGTTTGGTTTGGAAAATTTCCATTTGTAATTTTTTACGTCTATGTGCTTGTCGATGCCTAGAACATTCATGATTCAAATCACCGACGTGGATCCCATGTGGCCCACAAAGTAGAGTCTTAAGGGGGGCATGGAGAGGATAGAGTTTTCAGAGAAGTTGCTTCCTAAACACAGGTGAAGTTAAAAGAAAGAAGAATAAATCTATTGACAAGAATCATTCAAAAGGAAAAATAAAAATAAAAAATAAAATAAAATAAAATAAAATCTATTGACAAGAAGATAAATTGTCAACTTCTTGTTTTCACAAACATTCTGGCACAACTAAAATATTGGTAACAATTTTCAAAACTCGGAATGTCTAATTTTGTAAAAAGAATTTCAAATGCAAAATTAAATTTATTTGCAAATATTTTCAATTTTGAAAAACATATAATCATTCATATGATCTAAACATAACTGAGAACAAACAATTCTAACATATCATCCTTAAACCTTTTTTATTATTATTATTATTATTTCTTTTATTTAAATACTACATGTTATTGTAAAAATTTGAACTTGAAAATGATACTCAATGTTAATTTGATCTCTTTGTTGACAAGCACGACGTCCATCAAATGTGAGATCTCAAATAAGAAAAAGAACAAGAAGAAGAGGAAGAATGAGAGAACTGAAATAGAGAAATAAGAAAAAGAGAAAAAATTGAAAGTAGAAGAAGTTTTGAAATTGATATGGAGAAGATGATGAAAAATTAAAAATGAAGATTGAGTTGAAGAGAACATTGAAATAAAATAAATATAATAAAGAAGAAAAGATAACAAAAAAAATCGAGGCAAAAAAAGAATTTTATATAAGGAGCCAATGAGACTGATGGGCTTATAGTCACAAATCCCAGCTAGGCATTCCTTCTTAGGTATCAATGTTATGAACTAGAAATTGATCCCTTTAACCAAATGTGCATACCGAATCCCGCACTAGATGAAAGTAGATTGGGGCTCCGCAACTGAAATGGACTATCCAGGAACTAGGAACCTGTAACACAGAACACCGTCAGAGCTGCCCAGCCAGGGTTGGCCAGAAAACCCCTCAGGGCGTAGGGATGAGTGATCGGAGAAGATGAAGGGCTCTCATTTTGGGTGCAGAGAGAGGGAAAGAAAGAGTGTTTTTTTGTTCAATCAAGTGGAGTTAAGTTCAATTAAGTTACCTTCAATGTGAAGAGAGTGGGAATTATATAAAATACTTTGCTTGTTGCCTAAGATGGTTTCATGGAGCTTTGGGGCCTCAAAGCTTTCCTTAACATTGCTCAAGGTAAGGGACCTCAAGGTAGTTGATTATGGATACATGTTGTCACGATCCAAACCCACCCCTATATGTTTAGCGTCATTACCGGCCAGTAATCTCATATTACCTACGTCCTCTATTAACAAAATCAATCTTAGAATAATTTACGAAGCATAGTAGAAGCAATTAAGACATAAGATAATCCATTGAGCTGTGCATATATGAAAACATCCTCATAGCATAATTATACATCCATTCTTTACATATGTGCATTCATCCATCACAATAGACTTTTAACATTTATTACACATTTGAAATACCTATAGCTTTAAAATTTAAAACAACCCCAGTAGCAATAACAAAAGATCATAACAAAAAGAGGTTTTGACTTGCTTGGCTCTACTCGAGCCACGAGTTCCTCTATTCCAAAAGCCCTCCAAAAAGGCTGACAAAAGGGTAACCTCTAAGGCTTTCTCTAACCTTGATACTTGGCTTGCTCACCTACATATACATATGAATAGTGAGCTAGGGCCCAATGAGTAATAACATAATAAAGAGGTTATATGAATGAAGTTCGGTAACATATCAAATATCAATTCCAATTCTATTCGAATCTCGATATCAATAGCTATTTCAATCAATTTATGTGGTACATCCAATAGAGTAACAATGAATCAATGACAATGGGACCACAAGGGTCAATCAATGGGACCACGATGGGTCATTCAATATTCCATAATCAATGTAATCATGAGGGTCTAATATCAGAGATCTTTGTGTTTCAATTAATCCAATGGGCCGCGGTATTGTTTCCCTAGGGCGAGGGATAATGGGCCATGGTATTGTTTCCTCTAGGCAAGGGCCAATGGGCCATGGTATTGTTTTCCCCAGGCAAGGGCCTTATGAAAGGACGCCACAAATACATTTTCAAAAGGAAGCTTCATCCATTCATAAGAAAATAACGTTTCAATAAACCATTCTATCAATCATATATCGATTCCGAGAACAATAACAGTTTTGAAAATAATATAACTTGACCATATCTTTATAAAGTTACTACTCATAGTAGGTTATATCCATGCTAGGCCTCGGACGTCCACCTATACAAAATACACAACAAATACACATTAAGGTTCCTTTTCGATTTAACATTCTATTTTATTTCAATTCGCTTCTTGCATGTTTTTATATCAATTCCTCATTAATGATGTCTTAAGAAGGCTCTAATAGGCATGAGGATGCAATGATGCACTTATAAAAGCTTTTTAAAAGTTATCGAAAATAAGGTGTTTGCTTGAGCACACTTCGTCACTCGAGCATTCTATCTATATGCAAAAGGGTCACTCGAGCGCACAATTGGTTGCTCGAGTCATCTATAAAGACTACAAAAGTACTAGATGCTTGATTTTCACGCTTGACAGTCGCTCGACAGTCGCTTGAGCCAAGTACTAAGTCAACGTGGGTTCACTCGAGCACACACTTTGTCGCTCAAGCCACCGTACAATTGTCTGCAAAACTATTGGGAGCTTGAAATTTATGCTTGAGTGACACTTCCATCTCTCGAGTGAACTGGTCGATTTCTGGAAGTTCCAGAATTGTCCTTGAAGCTCAAAACATGAATTCAAAAGTTCAAAACTTGCATGTTTGGTACAAAAACATGGAAAAACATTGTAGAATATGAAAACATAGTCAATTTGAAAACAATTACTCAAAATCATAACGAATTCTCGAACCAAACTTAGAACTTCATGCTATAAACCATGCATGTCTTGAATTGGACTCTTTTCCTTTCAAAGTTCAACAAAATGATATAAAAGATGTGAAACCATGTAGAATTCTTCAAGATTATGTGTCTACAACCCATGCATGTGGTGATTTTGATGAAATTCAACCTCAAAGGTTTAGAATTTATGCATGCATGTACATAATTTGTTCATTTCTTTCGTAATTCATGGAAACTCTAGCTTATCTTTCTCAACTACATGTAAATGAGCCTATAACTTGTTAAATTCATGTACTACATGTTTATTTACAAAGATTGAGAGAGAATCTCATACCTAGAGTGTGAATTCATGTATATCATAGCTTGATCCTTCAAGTTGTTTACCAATGCCCTTCAATTTCTCATTTATCTCTCTAAAGTGTTGAGTTCTTCCTCTCCCTCTCTCAAAATCTGAGCCAAATTATGTTTATGAGCTCATTTGAGCTTATGTAGTTCATATATATATATATATATATATCGGTGATTAGCTTAATTAAGCTTACATAGGACCAATTAATCCCACTTAGTTTTGATTAATTATAATTATTTTGATCTGAATCAAACTTCAATTAAAGTTGTCATAAAATTCTAAATATTCTAATTAGCTTGTTGGGCTAGTCAATTTCGATTTTTGAAGCCGTTAAGGTTCTCAATTTTTGTCTCTAAGTCGGCAACTCTAACAAGTATTCCATAAACAAACATATATTCACGCTTAAGCATATAATTAAGCAATTAAACTCAAGCAAATAAATATATAAAAATAATGTACACGTTGGGGTTGTCACAATCTCTCCCCCTTAGAAAGTTTGGTCCTCCAAACTTAAGTTACCTCTATCAGAAAACAATTCCGGGTAGCGTTGTTTCATTTCCTCTTCTTTCTCCCACGTGATTTTTTTTCCGTAATGGTCTTTCCACTCGACTGTCACCATAGGGATAGTTTTGTTCCTCAATTGCTTAACTTGTGTATCAACAATTTGAATAAGCTTTTCTTCGTATATCATATCTTCATCTAAGGCAATCCGATGATAATCAATCACGTGAAATGGATCTCTAAGGTAGCCTCAAAGCATAGACACATGAAATACGTTGTGCATCTATTCCATTCCTAGCGGTAAGGCAATTCGATAAGCCACGGAACTCAGTCTCTCACGGATCTGAAATGGTCCAATATAGCGGGGAGTCAATTGTCCTTTTCTCCCAAATCTTGTCTGCCCTTTCATCAGTGTCACTTTAATAAATACATGATTCCTCACTTCATACTCTAAGTCTCTCCTCCGTTGATCTACAAAATTTTTCTGTTGGCTCTGAGCAGTCTTGAGCCATTGCTGAATAATCTTTATCTTCTCAGTTGTCTGCTGCACAAGTTCAGTTCCATATATAGCTCTATCACCAACCTCTGTCCAACAAATCGAAGATCTACACTTTCTACCATACAGTGCCTCATATGGCGCAATACTAATGCTAGCGTGGAAACTGTTATTATAAGCAAATTTAGCCAATGACAAATATGTTTCCCAGCTACCTTGGAATTCCAACACACACATACGAAGCATGTCCTCAAGAGTCTGAATAGTTCTCTCTATTTGTCGGTCAGTTTGCGGATGAAAAGTTGTGCTGAACCTTAACTCTATTCCCATTGCATTATGTAAACTATGCCAAAATCTAGAAACAAATTTAGGATCCCTATCTGATACAATTGACATTGGAACCCCATGTAGTCGAATAATCTCATCAATGTAGAAAGTAGCAAGTCTATATGCATTAAAAGAAGTTTTCACAACAAGAAAATGAGCAGACTTTGTCAATCTATCAACTATAACCCAAATAGCATTCATACCTCTAGATGTTTGAGTTAGACCAATGATGAAGTCCATGGTTACGTGTTCCCATTTCCATTTCGAAATAGGGAGGGAGTGAAGCAAGCCTACCGGTTTCTGATGTTCTGTTTTTACTTGTTGACACTGTAAGCATTTGGAGTTGAATTCGGCAATCTCTCTTTTCATATTGGGCCACCAATACACTAACTTCAGTTCTGGATACATCTTGGTATTCCTCGGGTGCATAACAAACATCGACTTGTGAGCTTCTTCTAGAATTCTTATTTTTAATTTTGTATCATTAGGAACACAAAGTCTCCCCTGAAATTTCACTACTGAGTCTTCAATTGTGAATTTGGGTTTTGATTTGACTTCAAACTCATCACAAATCTTCTTCACAAACTCATCATTCATTTGCTTTTGTTTGATCTCTTCAATAATTGCCGATTGTGCAGATATTGCAGCAATGAAGCCATTTTGTTCGCAAGGCACTACTTCTATTTCAATCTTTTCAAATTCTTGTAGAAATTCTTTTTGATCTATAAGCATACAAGCTAAGCCTCCCACATTCTTTCTGCTAAGTGCATCTGCCACAATATTGGCCTTGCCCAGGTGATAGTGGATCTGCAAATCATAATCCTTAATTAATTCAAGCCATCGCCTCTGTCGCATGTTTAACTTTTTCTATGTGAAGAAGTACTTTAGGCTTTTACGATCTATGTACACTTCATATTTGGCCCCATATAAGTAATGTCGCCATATTTTCAATGCAAACACCAGTGCAGCAAGCTCTAGATCGTGTGTTGGGTAATTCTTCTCACATGGTCTCAGCTGTCGAGAGGCATATGCAATCACCTTGCTATTCTGCATTAAAACACAACCGACCCCTTATAAGATGCATCACTATAAATTACAAATCCTTTGGTACCTGAGGGTATAGTAAGGATTGGAGCTGTGGTCAATCTTGTTTTCAATTCTTGAAAAGCTAATTCCTTTTGTTTTGTCCACACAAATGGTTTCCCTTTTTGAGTCAATTGAATCAACAGTATAGTAATTTTTGAAAAGTCTTTAAAAAATCTACGATAATAACATGCCAATCCCATAAAACTGCAAACTTCTACCACCTTAGTTAGGGTAGGCCAATCAACAATTGCTTCTATCTTATGAGGGTCAACAGAAATACCATTTTTATCAATGACAAGTCCCAAAATGCAATCTCATTTAACCAGAATTCACACTTTTTTAATTTTCCATACAATCTTTTTTTATCTAAGCGTCTGGAGGGTCATTCTCAATTGTTGTTCATGGTCATCTCTACTTTGCGAATAAACCAAAATATCATCGATAAACACAACAATGAATTCATCCAAGAAAGTTTTAAAAACTCTATTCATTAAATCCATGAATGTAGTGGGTGCGTTAGTGACTCCAAAAGGCATGACTAAAAACTCATAGTGTCCATACCTGGTTCGGAAGGTCGTCTTTTCAATGTTTTCAGCCCTTACCTTCAATTGATTATATCATGATCTCAAGTTAATTTTTGAAAATACCTGAGCCCCCTGTAACTGATCAAATAAATCATGAATGCGAGGCAATTTATTCTTCACAATTACTTTGTTGAGTTCTCGGTAGTCAATATAGAGACGAAGAGTTCCATCTTTCTTTTTCAAAAAAAGAACTGGCGCACCCCACGGCGATGCACTTGGGCAAATAAACCCTTTGTCAAGCAATTCTTGTGACTGAATTTTCAATTCTTTCATTTCAGAAGTAGACATGCGATAGGGTGTTTTAGAGATTGGTTGTGTACCCGGCATTACATCAATTGTAAATTCAATTTCTCTATCAACTAATTGTCCAGGCAATTCATCTGGAAAGACATCAAGGAAGTATCTCGCTACTGGTATACTATCTAGGGTAATGTCCATGGTCTCTTCAGTCATTACACTATACAAATACCCTTGACAGCCCTTACTTATTAGTTTTCGAGCTTTCATAGTAGATATAAGATACAATGGTGGAACTACACCATTTCCATCAAAATAAAATTCATCCTACCCGGGAGGTCGGAATATCACTTGTTTCAAAGCACAATCAATGGTTGCATGGTATTTAGATAACCAATCCATTCCCAAAATAACATCACAATGTCTTATGTCTAAGGGTATTAAATCAGCATACAAAGCAGCATTATCGAGTAATAATTCATATGCAGCATATATATTTGAACATAACATAGATCCCCCCGTAGGTGATGCAACACACAATTTCACATATTCTAATTGCACAAGTTATCTCACCCTAATATTGAAATATACAGGAATGCAATCCTGAAGTCTTTTCTAGACTCTCTATAGCTCAATGGACAGTGAGTGAGATATAACTCGTGCTCTGACACCACTCTGTCACGACCCAAACTAGCCCCTATAGGTTTAGCGTCATGACCGGCCAGTAATCTCAGATTACCTATGGCCTATATTAACAAAATCAATCTTAGTATAATTTACGAGGCTTAGCGAAAGCAATTTAAGACATAAGATAATCCATTGAGTTGTGCATATATGAAAACATTCTCATATCATAATTATACATCCATTCTTTACATATGTGCATTTATCTATCACAATAGACTTCTAACATTTATAACACATTTGAAATACCCATAGCTTTAAAATATAAAACAGCCCCAGTAGCAATAACAAAAGTATATAAAACAAAAGCTCTAAACAAAAAGGGGTTTTGACTTGCTTGGCTCCTCTTGAGCCATGGGTTGCGCCATTGCAGAAGCTCTCCAAAAAGGCTGACAAAAGGGTAGACTCTGGGGCTTTCTCTAACCTTGATGCTCGGCTTGCTCACCTACATATATATATATAGTGAGCTAGGGCCCAATGAGTAACAACAGAATAAAGAGGTTATATGAATGAAGTTCGGTAACATATCAAATATCAATTCCAATTCTATTCGAATCTTGATGTCAATAGCCATTTCAATAAATTTACGTGGTACATCCAATAGAGTAACAATGCATCAATGGCAATGGGACCACAAGGGTCAATCAATGGGACCACGATGGGTCATCCAATATTCCATATTCAATGTGACCATGAGGGTCTAACATCAAGAGATCTCTGTGTTTCAATTAATCCAATGGGCCGCGGTATTATTTTCCTCAGACGAAGGCCAATGGCCCATGGTATTATTTCCCCCAGGCAAGGGCCAATGGGCCATGGTATTGTTTCCCCTAGGCAAGGGCCTCACTGAAGGATGCCACAAATACATTTTCAAAACGGAACTGCACCCATTCATAAGAAAATAACGTTTCAATAAACCATTCCATCAATGACACATCGATTCCAAGAACAATAACAGTTTCGAAAATAATATAACTTGAACATATCTTTATAAAGTTACTACTCACAATGGGTTATATCGACGCTAGGCCTTGGATGTCCATCTATACAAACCACATAACAAATATACATTGAGGTTCCTTTTCTATTTAACTTTCTATCTTATTTAAATTCACTTCTTTTATGTTTTTATATCAATTCCTCATTAATGATGTCTTAATCAATGTCTAAGAAGGCTCTAATAAGCATGAGATGCAATGATGCACATAAAAGCTTTTTAAAAGTTACCAAAAAAAGGGTGTTTGCTTGAGCGCACACTTCGTTGCTCAAGCGGTCTATCCATATGCAAAGGGGTCGCTCGAGCACACACTTGGTTGCTCAAGTTGTCTGTAAAGATTGCAAAAGTACTGGATGCTCAATTTTCACACTCGACGGTCGCTCGAACCAAGTACTAAGTAAATGTGGATTCGCTCAGGCGCACACTTTGTCGCTCAAGCCACCAAGCAATTGTCTGTAAAACTACTGTGAGCTTGAAATTTA
Organism: Camellia japonica; assembly: GCA_030407325.1. Classification (NCBI taxonomy): domain Eukaryota; kingdom Viridiplantae; phylum Streptophyta; class Magnoliopsida; order Ericales; family Theaceae; genus Camellia; species Camellia japonica. The sequence continues at coordinate 64,194,377 of JAPPVO010000014.1, read as the reverse complement.
CTCTCGAGCGACACTTCCATCACTCGAGCGAACTGGTCGATTTCTGAAATTTCCAGAATTGTGTTTGAAGCTCAAAACATGAATTCAAAAGTTCAAAACTTGCATGTTTGGTACAAAAACATGGAAAAACATTGTAGAATATGAAAACATAGTCAATTTGAAACCAATTACTCAAAATCATAATGAATTCTCGAACCAAACTTAGAACTTCATTCTATAAACCATGCATGTCTTGAATTTGATTCTTTTCCTTTCAAAGTTCAACAAAATGATATAAAAGATGTGAAACCATGTAGAATTCTTCAAGATTATGTGTCTACAACCCATGCATGTGGTGATTTTGATGAAATTCAACCTCAAAGGTTAAGAATGTATGCATGCATGTACATAATTTGTTCATTTCTTTCGTAATTCATGGAAACTCTAGCTTATCTTTCTCAACTACATGTAAATGAGCCTATAACTTGTTAAATTCATGTACTACATGTTTATTTACAAAGATTGAGAGAGAATCTCATACCTAGAGTGTGAATTCATGTATATCCTAGCTTGATCCTTCAAGTTGTTTACCAATGCCCTTCAATTTCTCCTTTCTCTCTCTAAAGTGCTGAGTTCTTCCTCTCTCTCTCTCAAAATCTCAGCCAAATTATGTTTATGAGCTCATTTGAGCTTATGTAGCTCATATATATATATATATACAAGTGATTAGCTTAAGTTAATTAAGCTTACTTAGGACCAATTAATCCCACTTAGTTTTGATTAATTCTAATTATTTTATTCTAATTCTTTTGGTTTTAATCAAACTTCATTTAAAGTTGTCATAAAATTCTAAATATTCTAATTAGCTTATTGGGTTAGTCAATTTCGATTTCCAAAGCAGTTAAGGCTCTCAATTGTTGTTTCTAAGTGGGCAATTCTAATAGGTATTCTATAAACATTCAAATATTCACACTTAAGCATATAATTTAGCAATTAAACTCATACAAATAAATATATATATAAATAATGTACGCGTTGGGGTCATCACACGTGCTCATTGTAACCATGCATATAACAAATCACATTCCCTTTGCCAACCGCTCCCGTAATTCCAAGAGGGGGGACCAGCTGAGGTGGTAGCCTACTCTTGCATGTATTCATAGCTTCCACATTTATCTGAGAGGCTTCCTTAGTTTTGGACCGATGTGCCTCGGCTCGGCCTTTTATAAGATCATCTGCTGAAATGGGCTGGCCCATTCGGATATCTTTGTGTGGGCTTAGCCCACTTTGGTTCTAGTGATAAGTTCGACCCATCAGTTCAATTTATCGATCAGGTCTGGCAGCTCAGCCCAGCCCAACATCACTGTTGGACTGGCCTTTCCACTGCATATTGGGCCCAAATGCTTAAGGACTTGAGAGGATCATTCTCCATGGAGATGGACTTCGCTGGTTAGCCCATACGTTCGCCTAGCCCACTTGGTTTTGGGCTTAGTGGATTAGACCGGCCCAAGGCTTGGATCAACCCGTTCATGCTCTGCTCCTTCGCCAAGCACCTATTATCATGAAAATCCTTAAACAATTGGTAGTTGGGACCAAATTTGAATTAAACGGTGTCTAATGGAATAAGATTTCTGAGCCCTTTTATTCTTATTCCTTCAGTTACTACATGTGAAGTGTTTTTTGTGTTGTCTGTATTGATGTGGTTAGTTGGAAGGTCTAAGTTAAAGGGCTTGTTTAGTAATGTTTTTGTTCTATTTTGTTTTCCAAATTGAGAGCTGGAAACAAAAAAGATTTGCCAATTGTTTTTGTTTAAAAAAAAAAAAAAAACAACACAACAGTTATAAAAATAAATAAATAAATAAAAATAAAAATTCAATTTGAGAATACAAAAGGAAAATGTTTTTACTTATTTTCAAGTTTTAGAAACCATTTGGTAAATACACATGGTGTGACCTCATGGTACACATGGTGTGGCCTAATCTTGAAGGACACATGGTGTGGCCTATAGTACATATGGTCCATCCACACATGGCCTAACCATGAAGGACACATGCTTTGCCATAGATGCCTATATAAGGGCTCATGCTCAACATTGTGTAGACATACCAATAATAAGTTCTCTCTCTACTCATTTATCTTGAGGCTACCATTTCGAAAGCCTAGGAATTTGGAGTATGGATAAATATTGAGAAACTCTAGTAGCTTCTCAATTGATGGGGGTTTTTTCCAGACGAGGCTCGTAATTCAAGCATCCAATCCAAATCGTTTTTGAATCAAGTAATATGATTACCTGTATATTTTTCCTTCATTAGTGTCAGAGCTATATTACTTCTTTTCTTTTCTTTTCTTTTTTGCCTCATATGATTTGCATGCCATAGATTAGTTTTATTCATGTTTAATTCAATGTTATTGAATATCATGGCATGTTGAGAAAAGTTTTTGGAAAACTCTATAAGCGCAGTTTTCTTATCTAAAAATTTTGTTTATTGTAACTAAAATTTGCATATTGTGAAAGTACTCTTTGTGAGCTTGTCATCTATATAAAATGAGCTTTAATCGGAGTTATATCAGAAAAGTTATGATTTTTCAAAGATTTTTGGTCTAAATCGTTGTTTTTGGTGGAAGTTTTGGAAAGATGTTTTTTTCCTATCATATTAATTATTGTGTATAATTTGATGACTCCTTTTAGTATTATAACTTTGTTTATTATTCCTTTTCAATCACTATTTTGCCTAAAGGAAAGAAAAGCTTAGGGGATGTTTTATCTCTGCGTTATTTATGAGACCTTATGTTAATACCTCTTAAGATCTGTCAAAATGATAGTTTTACTATCTAAGGTGGCAGGACTTAGAAGGGAAGCCATATTGACTCCTCTGACCTTCTTGGGATCTTACTTGGTTATTAACCAAAAGGACTGTAGTGACGTTACATTGATCTCATTTTTTAGAGTACAATTTGGGGCGTCACCTATTATGCATGGTTTCGTGTTGTGAATTTAAGAGATGGTTTTGCCTCTTATATAATTTTATTGAAAATTTAATTGGGCGCTATATTTCGACTCATACAGAGGGAGATGATTAAGAGCTTAGCAAAATTTTTGATTTCTCTATGTAAATGGAAATATTGTATGCCAAATGTGTTTTGGGGAATAAAATTTAGAATAAAACTTGTGTGCTAATGTCAAACCCTATGCAATACCATCAATGAAATGGCCTTTAAGAATGTTATTGTTGACCTCACCAAAGGAGAAAAATTGGATGGGTCCAATTATGATATGTGGCACAAAAAAATTCAATACTTGCTTAATGAACAAGAAGTCCTAGATATTTTGACCACCCTTGTGATCTGTCCCAAAGAAGGAACCATTGCCTAACATCGCCGTGACATGGAAAACTATAAGAAATGGGTCAGGAGAGATCGGTGTGCTATACTATGCTTAGCAACATGCACAATGATCTCATTAGGGAGTTTGAGGTAAGCCATGTAGAATGAACTAAAAATTACCTATGGGACCACATCCGCAACTAGGTTGCGTGCTCTAATTTTGAAATTTGAGCAATATGTTATGGATCCAAAACACTCAATGGTTGAGCATCTTAGAGCTATGTCAGCCATGATATGTGATTTGAAGGCTGTTGGTAATATTCTTACTGATGAGCAGCAAGTTACAGCTGTGATATGTTCTTTTCCCGATTCATGGGAGCAAATGAAACTTGTGCTTACACACAATGAGAATATCAATAATTTTGTTGATATTTCTCGCCACCTTGAGCTTGAAGCAGAGCACTTGGGGTCACACCGCAACACTGTCCTTGTCGTTCAAGATGGGCAGTGTAAGGCATTAAGGCCTAAGTGTAACAAACAAGGAAGACATGATGGTGTAGCTGGTAACGTTGGTCCTAAGAAAGGTAATGTGATGAAGCGCCATCGAGGCAAGCGCTCTGGAAACAAAGATAAAATCAAAGTCAAGTGCTATAACTGTGAGAAGCTAGGTCATTTTGCTCGGGAATGCCCTGATGCAAAGAAGGTAGACCTTTTCCTCAACTCTTTCAATACATGTGTTTGTTTACATGTATGTAATGCTAATTCTCTCCATCGTTGGATTGTAGACTCAGGAGCAACTCGCTATATATCTAGAGAAAAAGTTAGGTTTGTGGATTATAGAAAGATACCTATTGGCAGGCAGTACATTTCCTTAGGTAATGGAACTTGTGAAGATGTCCTTGGAGTTAGTTCTTATCAGCTCAAGACGTGTCTAGGGCACACCTTACTCCTCAATGACGTACTTTATGCGCCTGGTGTCCAATGTAATCTTTTATCAATTATTGCTTTTTTAGGATTTGGTTTTAGTTTTCATTTTGATGGAGATCAGTTGGATTTCTATGTAAATAAAGTCTTGTATGGACATGGTTTTCTTTCCAATGGTTTCTTTATGCTAGATTTGGATTTTTCCTCATAGTCTTATGTGTCTTATGATGATGACTCATTAAATTCTGTTAATTGGCATGCTAGACTTGGTCACATAGGCAAAGATAGATTGACTAGACCAACTAAAGAAGGCCAGTTGGGGCATCTTGCTAATGTAAGTCTGCCTGTGTGTGAACCTTGTTTGACAAGAAAAGCTTGTACGAAGCCTTTTGGAAAGGCACCTGGGCTTTATATCCTCTAGAGTTAGTTCACTCTGACATTTACGGACCTATGAATATGAAGGTGTGCCATGGCACTTCTTATTTCCTTATATTTATTGATGATTACTCACAATTCAATTATGTCTACTCATGATTCAGTTATGTCTACTTGATTTCACATCACTTTGAGGCATTGGATTGCTTCAACCACTTTGTTGCACTGGTTGAGAATCAAACAGACAGGAAATTGAAAATTCTTTGAACAGATCAAGGGCGTGAGTATTTATCACATTAGTTTCAGGGACTGTGTAAGGAAAATGGGAAACACAGGGAATTAATGATTCTAGGGACTCCACAATAAAATGGTGTAGCAGAGAGACGAAATTGCACTTTACTTGAAATGATTAGATCAATGATGGTGCAAGCCAACTTCCTTATATCTTTTTGAGGGGATGCTCTTTTGACTGCTGCCTACATCCTTCACCGTGTGCATTCCAAGTCAGTTTCAATAACTCCATATGAATTCAGTTCCAATAACTCCATATGAATTATGGAAAGGCGCAAAACCATATTTAGAGCATTTGTGGCCTTGGGGTTGTTCGAGTTTTGTTCATAGTACTTCTCATAAGTATGGGAAGTTAGGCCCCTAGAGCAAATAAATAAGTGTTTGTTAGATACTCTGAATGCTCAAAGGGCTATGAGATGTATATTGAACACCCTAATGATGGAATGATTGAAAATGAGTCACGATATGTCAATTTCATTGAGAATGAATTTCCTAGTATTGGTAAAGTAAATAAAGATCTTGCACTATTTAAGTTGCAAGATTATGAGGAAATCACACCAGCTTTTGGCGAGGGTCGAAAATTATTAGAGACTTATCCTAAAATTGCCGAAGATAGTGAGAGTGATTTACCTCCTAAGTGTTTCACTAGAAAATGACTCACTAGGATCCCAGTTATGTAGAAGTGAACGTTGACCCATTCCTCGTTGTCGTTATGAGATTGAAGGAGAATCTTTCATGTGTACGTCCTTGGATCTGGGTTAGCTTGCTTCCTATGAGGAAGCATTAGTTTCACTTAATGCTAATGAGTGGACGGCTACTATGAATGATGAAATGAGTTCTATGGCCTGGAACCAAGTTTGGGAGTTGGTTGACCTTCCACCTGGGCACAAGACCATTGGTAACAAATGAGTCTTAAAAATTAAGAGCAAGGTTGATGGGTCAATCGATAAGTACAAAGCCCGTCTCGTGGCGAAGGGCTATACCCAAAGACAAGGTATAGATTATGATGAGGCATTCTCCCTGGTAGTGAGATTTGCCTCTATTCGCCTAATTCTAGTTGTTGTCGCGCATTTGGATTTGAAACATTTCCAAATGGATGTTAAGACTGCATTTCTTGATAGAGAACTAGATGAGGAGATCTATATGGACCAACTAGTAGGCTTTGAGGTCAATCGACAAGAGCGCAAAGTATGTCGCCTCAAACATTCCATTTATGGCTTAAAGCAATCATCTAGATAATGGTACTTTAGATTCTATAAAGCCATGTTTCAATTGGGTTTGAGATGATGGAGGAAGACCATTGTGTGTATGTCAAAAGATCAGGAAAAAATTTTCTTATTTTATCGTTGTATGTTGACAACATTTTGTTAGCTAGAAATGACATGGAAATGATTGTTGCCACTCAAGAATGGTTGTCCTCTACTTTTAAAATGAAGGACATGGGAGAGGAAAATTATGTGCTCGGAGTTAAGATCCTGAGAGATCGCTCTAAGAGGCTTCTTGGTTTGTCTCAAGAGACTTACATTAAGAGGGTCTTGGAACGGTTTTGTATGCATTATTCCAAACCTATTAACACTCCAATTGAGAAGGGACGTAATTTGAGCATTGACTCTTGCCCTAAGACAGATTAGGAAAAGAAACAAATGGCAAAAGTTCCCTATGAGAGTGCAATTGGTAGTCTAATGTACGCTATGATATGTACTCGACCAGACATATGTTTTACAGTGGGATTGGTCAGCCGTTACCAGCGTAACCCAGGACTTGTTCACTGGCAAGCAGTGAAAAGGATTTTTTGCTATCTTCGTAGGACGATGGGTCTCATTCTTTGCTATCAGGGTGGAGATTTAAGACTTAAGGGATACAGTGGTGCAAACTAGGCTGCTAATAAAGACGAGAGCAAGTCTACCACTGGTTATTTGTTTCTACTTAGTGGAATAGCTATTCCTTGGTGTAGTAAGAAGCAATCATGCACTGCTTTGTCAATGATGGAGTCCGAGTATGTTGCTTGTTCAACAGCAGTACAAGAAGCTGCTTGGTTGAGGAGATTCCTTCAATGTCATGGGATCATGGCTCTTGCAGATAAAGCCGTTATGATCTATGTTGATAGTATGGCAGTGTATAGAAACTGTAACATGCCCGCGAGGGACCTCGGCTACAGTTTGGACTCCCCTTTTTTGTTTGTTGCGGTTCTTAATCCGAACCAAAGAGTCCAACTCTGGCAAATCGTTTTGAGAAAAACAGATTTGTGAAAAAGAAGTGCCAAACATGGACTGCTTTGCCAGATACTTGCCAGATACAGAGTCGCCACCTAAATATTTTTTAATGGGGAAATTTAGGAAACCCTGACTCGGTGCCAAAGGCCACGTGTCCGTCATCACCAAAGTTGCCTCGGCTCAGGACCTTGGGTACGATTGGGGAAGGTCAGCTATGAGCACCCCCTCTCGCCCGGTCCGAAGACCGGCCTCTACTAACCGTGATATCCGATTTTGAAAACGTTATGTGTTCTTATCCCGGTTATTAGCCTAAAATCACTATGTTATGCGCACAGCAAACAAGTATAGACTAGATCGCCTAATTTGGAATAAAACATTGCATATCCGTTTGTTTGGAAAACGCTTTGGAATTTGCTACTCGCAAGTAGGCTAAAACACGGATTTCAACGAGTTGTCCCAACTCAAACAATCCAACCTTCACCCACAGGCAATCAAACAGTTTATCTCACATAAGCATCTAGCCACATGGTAAGCATGCTGTCATGATAGCATTTACACTCATGTGATATGCTAAAGCATAAAAGCTTACCTAGTACTCCAAGCCAAAATAGAAGCTAGTTAGCAATCAATGCATGATCCTAGCTCATGTTAAAATGGCTAATGCAACACATACAAAATGCAATTAGGGTAGGCTCGGCTAACCTAAACATGGCACGTGAGATGCTACAAATAACACATATTCAAATTGGGAATTGAAGTACAATGCGGTTTGCATGATGTACCGAGCCCTGGTGCATGTAAACGAATGTATGGATGCATGCATGCTATCATACTGTTATGCTAATTTAAATGTGCCCTAATCTACCATCATAAGCAGGTAAATAAAAGGGAGAAAGAAGTGGAGGTTGGAAGACATACACACCACTCACACACGCTTATTACAAATGTGCCCTCACACGGAGGGACCAAAAGAATATACAGTCCCAAATAATACAGTCCAAATACCGAATAAATTATTACAAAAATTCTAATTATCAAATTAAATCAAATGTAAAAAAGAAGGGGGCCTCAGCCCTGCCTCAGGATGCGCGAATGATGCATGCTCGATCCGTCTTGCCCGGAAAGTCCGTACCATACCACTACCGCCTCTGTTTTCACTGTCCTGCCTCTCCAAAGACTGCTGAAGTCCCAGAATACCTTCCTTGTATGCTGCTGCACACCATCGACTGGAGGAAATGCCCACCGGCCATCTAAAATATCTACCGGCTGTTCATGAGGTTATCGGCCATGCATTGATGGCCGGTCGGCACCCTATACTGCCGGTCGGCAGAAAATTCCTGCAGAAGATAGTTTTGACAGCAACAGCAGACAGGCAGTGCATGACATGGAGTTTTGAGCAAATGTAAGCATGGCTATGCTCCCTATCATGTGTTAGACTCAAGAGAGCATAGCCCTCGACCCTCGGGCCATCAATGATGCATCTTGGTGCATGATGGCCTAAAAGGTCAAGTTTGCATTTTAATGGAAATGCATGCAACACACAAATGAAGACCAAGGCTCTATCATGTATTGGTCAAGGGCCTCGATGACCGAGAGTTGGGACAAGTTGCATCACTTGTGGTATGAACTCCTCTCAACCCTCACGCTTGGTTTGACACCCCAAACCAAGTAATGCAATGTATGTTATGCAAGCATGGCTCCACAATGCAACCTAATACTAAAATGCAAACATGCCAAATGTAATGCAACATGCAAGGTGCAAATGCAATGCAAACATGAACAATTTAGGCAATAGGATTAGCATGTGGCAAGACCATATTAATCAAACATGCAACAAGCATTAGACAAATGTGCAATGGTGGACTTAAACCATGATGGGACATACCTCAATCCACCCCAAAAAAGTGGCCAAAAGTGCCCCAAAAGGTGGGCAAATATCCAAGCCAACATGCAACCATAAAGGCCTAAAGCTAAGGCACAAAGTGGAGCATTCCACTTCCTACTAAAATGACCACTCATGGCATATATTAGGCAAATAAAAACAGAATTCTAGCATGCAAAAATACACCCAAACCCTCTGATATGATAGCCCCAAAATACCTCAAATACACAAACATGCATAACGCCTATTTCAAGGCACAAAAGAACAACCTTCCAAAGCATGAAAGTGATGACCAATGCAAGCATATGAGCATGATTTAGGGACTGAATAATAGCCTACAATGATGCCAAATCATGAGAAAAAAAAAAAACTAAGTTAAGCATGCTAGTGATCTACACAACCAAGGCTTACAAGCCAAAATGCAAAGCCACTATACCAAGCATGCCAAACATGGCAAAATCAGTGGCTCACAGCCCTTAAACATGGCAAAATGATGCTAATATCTTCATGGAGTTATGCTAATACATGCAAGAAACATGGCCTAAACACAAGATGCATTTCTATGCCAAATAGAGGAATGCAAAGCAAGTATAAGGGGCATGCATAGGACCAACAAAACACCATTAGATAGAGACAAAATATGATCCAAAACACCCAAAAAAAGCTCTGAAATGGCGCCAAAAACAAGCAAGCATGCATGTTGCCTTTTAAGCCAAAAACAAAGGCAAAAGAGGGACAAAGGGGAGAGGGGTGTCCCTCCCCTATACAAGACTTCAAACCATCTTCCTCACTACTAAAAACCCACTGGTTTTCAGGGATGAGAGGACCCAAAACAACAAGGCAAATAAGGCCTCAAGAAAAGGCACCAAAGAGGCCGAAATAAGGCCTAAGAGGGTGAGTTTGCACTCAAACCACAAAGTGACCTTAATGAAAGTTCAAAAACAAGAAAATATAAGAATTTTTTATGTTATACACAAAGCTAAAAACAATAAGCAAAACAGGTAAAAACTTGTTGCAAAAAAGGGGAAACTAAAGCAAAGTGCTCACCCTTGAAGAACACCTCAAGAACAGATGATCCAGCCCTCTTCTTCTGATCAAAAACAGTCCAAAACCTCAGCAAACAACCCTCCAAGCCTCCCAATCTCGAGCTAAGGTGTAATGGTGTGTGTATTAGTGCAAAAGTAAGGTAAAACCACACTTTTAGGCCTAGAAACACACACACAAGAGGAGAGAGAGGGAAAATCTAGAGAGAGGAGATATATGGCAGATACATAGATACACAAGCTCTGGTTTTTTTTGATGAAAATGGCTAACCCCTCACCAAGGGAGAGAGATGGTGCTTATATAGGCAAAAAAAACAAGGCTCAAGGCTTCTCCAAGAAGCTAACTAAAAGGGGCAAGGGGTGCAAAGGGGTCTTGGCTTCTTGGGGAAGCTAAGACAGCTGGCCAAGCTTCTCCAAGAAGCTTGGCCAAAGGGGTCAACCTTCTAGAAGGTTTGGGGGTAAAAAGGTGCAAAGGGGTCATCCCCGTGCATAGGGAGTGGTGTGGGTGCATTCCAGCTGGCACAGCTGGCATGCACTATGCTCCAATGGATGTAGAAAGGTCGCCGGCCAACCAAATAGGTCACCGGCACAATAAAGTGCCGGTCGGCTAAACATAGTGTCGATCGGCCATTGTTTTTAAGAAACCATGGCCGGTGGCACACGTATGCAGCCGGTGATGGGAGGGGGGGCCGGTGGTGCGTGGGGATGGCCAACAAGCCATTCCCTGCCCTCCAAGGCAAAAACACAGGTGTTTGGTGCCAAAACCATACACGAAGCAGTCGAGTCAGGAGGTCCTGAGACGAGGCGCGCTGCCAAGGCCTCCGGGAACTCGATACGAACACAAACACGGATAATCACCGAGTGTTCAAACGGTGACGTCCAAGTCTTGAGGACGGTCAAAAATGGGGTGTCTACAGGCAGCTTTGGCATATTCTAAGGATCCTAAGTACTATGGTAGAACCAAACACATCAACATTCGATTTCACTTTATTCGAGATGTGGTTGCACAAGGGGAGGTAGTCCTACAACATATCTCCACTAGCAGGTTGGTGGCTAATCCACTTACTAAAGTCACTACTAAAGACATTTTCTAAACTCATGTTAGAAGTTTAGGACTTCATAGGATTTGATGTTTTTGTGGATACCTCATTAACTTTGTTGGATATTTTTTGAGTATCTTATGTATAATTGTTTATTCATGTGGTTTTATGGCGCAATTGATACTATTAGCACACATTGTATATGATGTCACCAGGCTTAGATCAGCCTTCTCACACTGGCGATCACCTTAGCGCTTGTAGAGCGAGCAGAATGAGATATTAATTATCTTGGCGCTTAGAGAACGAGCAAGGTAAATGTTTTCTAACTTGAGATCTGAACAAAACTAATTTATTATTATAAGATGTCACCTTAGCATTGGCTAAGATGAGACTTTAAAAAAATCAAACATTAAGTTATCCACAGCTTTATGAACCATGAATATAGCCAAATGTAAGGTCATAGATAAACACTTGCTGAGCAAATATGTTAAGAAACTCAGGTTAGGCTCTTGTATAGCAATTAGACTAAGATTTGTATGGCGTTAGAGAGCGACAGACCTAATTTAGAGGGAGCTCTGCTGTATCATATATATCACACTATATGTGCTATCGTCGAGCACTTAAGTGAGTGGCTAGATGGATTCCTGCTCTAGCACTATGTGAGCCCTGTTAGGCCAATAATAGGCCTACGTTATACCTTAGAACCTGGAACTATGTCATGAGTGATGACTTGATGTCGCTACTTTAGCATGTCATCCAGGGTTCATGATGAATACGATCCAGAGGACCATGTCTATGAAAGCGGTCAAGTTTGAATGAATTGACATGAGTGGCTAGGGAAGATTGTTGGAAATCATACTCTTGTATTGTAGCTCAATTCCCGGACGATTGTGTCGGATTTGAGATCATGATATAATCATGAGTACAGATATGTGTTGAGGTCAAGCATGTTTATGAATTATGACTCACGAGGGGTTTTAAAATGTTTGACTTGGTGTGATCTAATGAATCTAGGGTGTAGACGAGATATTTCAAGTGATGAGCTATGTTAGTTTATGGTGACTTAATATATCACTCCTACCTTATACCTTCTCGTTGGGTTGGACGCTCCATTTTTCCGTATGAGTGATGGATTGAATGAGAGATTGAGAAATTATGAATAGGCATATAACACTTCATGTGGATATGTGGATAAGTGGGAGATTTAAAAACCATGCAGTAAATACACATGGTGTGATCTCACGGTACACATGGTATGGCCTAATCTTGAAGGCCACATAGTACACATGGTCCATCCACACATGACCTAATCATAAGGGACACATGATCTTGGATATGTGATATGCATGGTGTGACCTAACCATGAGGTTGGCATGATTTGCCATATATGCCTATATAAGGGCTCATGTTCAACATTGTGTAGACACACCAAAAACAATAAGTTCTCTATCTATTTATCTATCTCGAGGCTGCCATTTTGATAGCCTAGGAATTTGAAGTGTAGATAAATATTGAAAAACTCTAGTAACTTCTCAATTGACGGGAGGTTTTCTAAACGTGTCTCGTAATTCAAGCATCCGATTCAAACCATTTCTGCATCAGGTAATATGATTATCCGTATATTTTTCTTTCAGTTTTCATTCTTTCTCTGAGCTCTCCTCTTACTAGCCTCTCTCCCATGACCACTGCCGACTATTCTCCCCTCTCCGGAGACTTCCACCAGCCACCCTCTTTTGGTTTTGAAACAGTGCAATGAGATGCATGTGGTTATAGAGTCGCATTTTTCAATCAAGTTGAATTTCATTTTTGTTTTATGTCTGCCTCCTTCTAGCTCCATTTGGATCAATGGGTGCTATTGAATGTTATACTCATTTCTTGCAATAGACATTGTGCGCTCCTCTATCATTGTTTAGTTAGTATACTTGACTTGTACGGCCGGTCTTGAGCCGATTAGTTTATATTGTGAACTTAAATTACTTGAATCAGCTCGTTAATTGGGGGCCAAGGGAACTGTCTTCGTGGTTTTTCCATTGTTGGATCCAAGAACAAGAAGTCAAATTGTAAGTTTAAAAATGTATGAATAAGGTCTCGTTTGGGAATAGACTTTTTTAGTAATTTTTTTAATATTTTGGCTAAAATATGAGGTAAAAAAAACTAGTATGTTTGGAATGACTTTTTAATTTTTTACAAAAAAATGTGCAAAAAGTAGAGAGAAAATGGAATATTTGACTTTTTTGTATAGGTTATAAGCTTTTTAATTTTTTTAGTAATTTTTTAACTTTTAAACTAAAACAGTTACATGCCGAACGAGGCCTAAGTTGACAATAAAACAAGAAAAAAGTGAACAATCTTTCGAGGGGAAGAGATTTGGCCAATTTTCCTAAACTAGTAATTAGTTTGAATGGTAGCCTGTTTAATTGCGGCTCTTGACGGTTCTTTAGAAATAAGCCAGCTTCCTTTTTCTTTTTTTTTCTTCATTTTTTTTTTTTTTTTTTTGTCTAAAATGAATTCTTTAGTTTATCTCAACCAATTACTAGACTGATTAACGAGTTTACAAGTTAAACTTACCGGTCTAATTTTAAAAATATTGTCAAGATATTAAGTTGTAAACTTAAAAATGCAATGAGTAAGATGGCAACAAATCAAGTTTTTAGCAAGGTTGTATAACACTACTTTGTACTGTGAGATTTTGAGTTATAAAGTGAAATTTGATAACCTTCATGTTACCTTCTCCTACTAACTTCTAACAAACTAACCTCTATTGATGTATACTTTGGCCTCGTTTGGGAACAAATTATTTTAATAATTTTTTGATTTTTTACAAAAAAAAAAAATATGCAGAAAAGTAGAGAGAGTGATGTGATAACTTATAGTGACTTTTAATTTTTTTGAAACTAAAATATGTAATTGTCAAACGAGCCCTTTGTGGAAAAAAAAAATGAAAAAAAAAAACGGTAATAAGCAATTGCAGAGGATTTTGGAGTCTTAGGTTTGACGACTTTAATAAAATGCTATAAACTAGGGACCATGTTATGTTACCTTTGGCTAAGGGCATGTAGGCTGCTTCTATTTGTCTTTTAACTTCAGCTGCAGCTCATAAACTAGAGATCTAAATATGAACCATTATTTTAAGCTGCCATTTGTCTTTAGATTTATAAGCCCAGTGCGATAATGGATAAGAAGGAGATTAAAATTTGATATTAATTTATCATTATCATTATCATTAGTGACGTGATATGAACTCGCATTTGACGCGATGACATGCACGTGTAAACTGTGGGGACCTTTGGATTGTTCATGGGAAATGGAGATGGAAGAAATAAAATTACTTCTAGTTTGTTCAAGTTTTTATTTCTTGTTTTCGATTTCATTTTTTTTTAAAAAATTAAAAACAAAACTTCTTTGGCATATTACTTTCGTTTTCAAGAAAATAAAATTGATTTTAAAATTTTTAAAAACACAAAAACTTGTGTTTTTACATTTTTCCAAAACCAAGCTTTCACTTTCTTCATGCACCACATCCAATCACCACCCATCACCACTATCATTCACTGACCGCCACCACCCATCGTTGTTGATTGGCGAGTTTTGACCAACCTTTGGCGACTCTCCAACAAGTGGATGGTTACTGTCATGATCTTTGACTGCCACTTTTTGGCGTTGTTCTAGCCACCATGTGACCTCCGACACCGATGGACACCTCCGGCCACTAGCTAGCCACCATTGGCCACCATATCTGTCCACCCTTCATCTTTGGCCACCAATTCTAGTAACTCATCAAATATATTTCTCTATTTGTACTTTTATTTGTTTTCAAAATATTTTTTATACACCAAATAAGTTTTCTATTTGGATAAAGTATTAATAAATCTCAAAATGTGATTTTGTGAACTATTTAGTCCTCTATTTTTTCTCATAAATCCAAAGGTCTTATTAAAGTGAAAAATAAACAAAATGATAATCACTTATACGTTTGGGTTTAATTTTTTTATAGATAAAAGTAAGTTTTTCAAATGTGAAATTACACATTTAGACAATCCCCACTATAGAGGTTTTGGATTTTCCCTCTTCCTAGCACATATCCTACATTACGATTAAGAACGTAACACTCCAATAACGTAACATGCCAATATATCACACTAAAAAATTCGTTAGTGTATTTTTTTTCAAACGTAACACTCTAATGTAATACACAAAAAACTTCTTAATGTACCTTTTCCAAACATAACATTCCAATCAATGTAATCTCAAATATACTACTCCAATATAACACACAAAAACACTAAATAATTCATTATTGTATTTTTTTCAAACGTAACACTCACAGTTTGAAATCATATATTTGTCCAAAACTTATTAAGGAATTTTTGTACTCCTTTTGGAATGGTTTGAAGAATCCCACATCTTTTTGTGGAGTGTTACATTGGAGGGTTATATTTGGGAAAAGTACATTAAGGAGTTTTTTTGTGTGTGTTACATATGAGTGTTACATTTAGGAAAAGTACATTAATAAATTTTGTGTTACATTGGAGTATTACGTTTAAATGTTACAGTTTGAAATTATACATTTGTCCGAAGTTTACGAAAGAGTTTTGTACTTCTTTTGAAATGTTTGAAGAATTCCACATCATTTTAAAATATTTGAAGAATCTCATATTTCAAGTCATTTTTTGTACTTTTCCTGAAATATTTGAATAATCTCATATTTCACGTCATTCCAAATAAATAAAAAAAATTCCTATATAAAAATTCATCACAAATTTAATTTTCATAAGTTGTGTATCTTACTTTTTTAGCACAAAAGGGAAAAAAAAAATTAATAATAGAAAAAAATGTCATTTTATTGTTTGGTTACTCAAAATAAAAAATAAAAACTAAGGCCTATTTGTTTCAGTTTTCAATTTTCTATAAAAAAACAAGAAATAAGTTTTAGTTTATTTTTGTAAAAAACAAAAATAGAAAGAAAAATTTACCTGTGAATCTCATCTTGAGGGATGGAGTCCCAAGATTTTTCTAATAGATCAATTAGTCCTTTGACTTTGGAAAACTATATTTAATATATTATTTAAAAATTAGATTTACGGATTTTTGTTTTCATTTTCTTAATGCAACTAATAAAGAAATAAGTTTAGATTTTAGCTTTTTTCTTTTCATACATGTGTATATATATATATTTTCCTGTCTAAGATCTAAACATAGTGAAATGATAAAAATATTAAGGGTGGGTAACCTTGTTTTTAAATTATTTTTCTAATAATATAAAAAATGTGTGCTAAATAATTCAGGGGCAACTAGACGAGGTCCCTTACTTAACCTTCCTCAACTACTACTTGTAATATATATATATATATATATATATTTCTTAATTGTGACAACTAAATCTCTTTCTCTCTCTATCTCTTTCTTGGATAGCCATGCTAATTAATTTGATAAAATCATGTGAAACCATCATATAATAACGTTTATGTAAATACCCACCGAAACTATTGGCACAACTCATCAGATGATCAATCCAACTATTATTGCTTAAAAGTCAATTAGTTTTGTTAATTAGACTTTTGCGTTAAGTCAGCAAGTGACCTTGAAGCTATACATAGTAATTAAAAGGCTACTATTAATATTGAATAAAGAAAAAGTCGCCACTCATAAAATTAAAAATAAAAATTGAACTTTCTTAACATGACACACATGTTTAAATTTTTTTGAAAATTGCATATTAATATGAAACTGAGTGTAATAAAAATTATATAATTTTTTAAAACTTGTTATCATATACATTAAGAGTACGTTAATAAGAACTAACAAATTTGTATAGAAACTATATTAGAATTATGCATTGATGACTTCTTGGAAATTAATAGTCATTTTGATGAGTCCCTCTTCTTTGAAATGAGCAATCCTAACTTTTTAATCAATCATACAAGATTATGTAAGATATGGTGAGAATTACATCTAGACAATTATAATTTAAACAACTAAAGAATACCCACAACCAATTTAAGAAAGAGTCCTATAATGGAGAAGGGAAGAAAATACACAAAAAAAAGCTCCATAATAAGGGACAAAGTACAAGTAATTGCATTTAGTAAGGATTGATCTTCTGATTTTTTAGATAGAAGTGTGTATGGATGACCAAATTAATTTAATCACATCATTTTGTACGAAAATTCTCTTATAACGTGTCCATTTTTATAACGTTACCCATTGTAAAACAACAATGTTACATATTCATAATTTGAAATGTGTAGATCTGATTTATATTAGGTTTGACTCACTTCACACTAAATTCTAATCTACGCCATAAATTTAAATTTAGACTTTTTAAAGTACACAGTATTTCGGATAGTAAACCTAGCATTGCTTAAAAAGGTTAATTACAATGACATCCCTATATTGTTTTAAAATTATATTGTTGTCCCTTTTAATCTCTAAAGTATGATTGATCTCTATTATTTTACAAAAATGTGTAACAACTATCTATCAGAAAAGTATGACATCAACATAAATAAAGTTTAAAATATCAAAATTGCCCTTATGTTCAACCCAATCCCCCTATTTCGCTCATCAACCGTTCACATAGATAATGAATTTTGGGAGAAAAATATGAAGATGAAGCTTGGTTTGGTGATTACTCATTTATAGCTAAACCATCTTCCTCTCCTATAACCAAAAATTTTTCCCTTTTCACTCATCTTCCAGTGAGCTGATGACCCCTATTTGTAACTTACCACAAGTCATCTTATTTTTTCCCTTCCGCTTCTACTGTTGTTGCCAACTGTGTTTTTTCAATAAATGGATTTGCAAACCATGGTTGATTGTGTAGTTTACAAACTACCATCAACCAACATTGCAGAGGAGAGGTTGTGGGGTGACTATGACCATCGTTGGTCAATGCAACAGAAAAGATGCCATGGACTCACAAACACAAACGTGGGTTCACGAACTTTCATCTATCGCAATTCAAGAATGGAAGCTTCAAGAGTGAAAGTGGCTGACTATGTGGTGGTTGTTCAGGATGAAAATGATATTGATAGTTTTGTGCAAATTAATTTGGACGGGAGGCAGTGGAGGTTGTAGTTTTGTGCTTGTTGAAGGGTAAAATTGTTGGAGATGGAGGTAGATAGATGTTGGCAAGAGTTTGAGGTTATAAGGTTAAATGGGTTGATTTTTCTCTCATTTATTCTCTTTCTATTCGCTTTACATTGATTTGTACAAAACTCTTGTGTAGGTTGGGGTTCTAGGGTTTTTTAATTTGAAATATGTGCATGGTGGACTTGAGATAGGATGGAAGAAGGTCGATAGAGATGCTATAGTGAGAGGTGATGGCCATGACAATAGGACATGCGATGGTGGCTAGTTTTTCCACCCTTATATTGCTCTTTCTCACTCTATATCTCTCCCTCCCTCCCTCCCTCCCTCTCTAGAACAAAAATTGGAATATGAAACAAGGATATTATAGAGATTTCACCATTGCATTGGAATGTGTTAGCAAAAAGAGGTGCCCATGTAATTTCAAAGAATAGAGGGGTGTAGACACCCCATTTTTGACCGACCTTAAGACTCAGACGTCACCAACAGAGCGCTCGGTGATGTTGCATATTGTGCTCGTTCTGAGATTTTAGAGTCTCGGCTGCGAGCCTTACCTCCGGACTTCTGGACTCTTTTGTGCTTTGCCTCGGTTTGTGAACCGGGTCCCGTTTTCTCTGTTTTCTCTTCCCAAAGGGAGGGAGAGGTCTCATAGACTATCTCTCAGTGGCCGTAGGCTACGTTTCGTGGTCGTAGGCCATTTTTCCCATTTGGAGGCCAGTTTCCGATTTTCGGAGCCGTCGGCCGTGCGCCTCGGTTCGGGACCGCCTAACTACCTCCGATTGCTCTGGTTTTTGGTACACACCTTATTCCCTCCCTTTTGAGGGACACTGTGGCCCGAGAGACCAACTTCGTGGTCGAACGCCACTTCCGGTGCTTAATAGTCAGTTTTCGGGGCCCCAGGCCGCGCGTTTCGGCCCCCGAACCTTCGTTTTGCATCCGTCTTGGTCCATTTTTGGCGGGGACCTTATTTTCATTGTTAAAAAGGTTGTAGGAAGGTGGGAGGCCAGCAATTGTTCTGAAAAACCAGTTTTATTTCTTCATCGCTCTTCATCGCCCGTTTTCTTCACTAGGAAGCTGGTTTTTCCCACTCCCGGGCCACTTTTTCTGACTTTCCACCACATCATTGTGTTGTACACACCTGGGAGGCCACCAATATGGGTAGGCCGGCCAGCAATTGTCCTTGACCCTTTTGAACCCCTCTAAAAAGCTGGCTTTTCTCTCTCCTAAACCACTTTTTCTGGTTTTTCTCTACACAACTGTGTTGCACTCATCTGGGAGGCCACCTTTTTGGGGTGGCCGGCCAGTAATTTTGCTTGACCTCTTTGACCCCTGGTCGGCCAGCCAGGGGAGGTGGCCGGCCGGCCACCTGACCCTTTTGCACCTGGCCGGCCATTTTTGTCCCTCCTGGTGCATTCCAGCTGTGCCAGCTGTTTTGCACCAGGCCCTCTGTCCGAGGGTCTGTCCTTTTAGGGGGAGATTTGAATTGATTTTTTTTCCCTTTTCTTTGGCTCCTCTCCCTCTATATAACCAGCACCCTACTTCATTTCTAAGGGTTAGAAAACCAGCTGGAGCATTGGCATACATACACCCCCTATATCTATACTTCAACCCTCCAAACCCTAAGATTCTTGCACCATTTGCACTACAAGCCATAGCACAACACCTCCACCATCCATTCCAGCACCTTGGAGGCCATTTGCAAAGGTTGAAAGCTCAGAATCTTGGACCAAAAGCTTCAGGAAAGCTGCTCTTCAAGGGTGAGTCCCTATTTCCCCTTTTCTTGCTTTGTTTTGCATGATATCTTAGCTCCTTTTACTTATATTTTTGGGCTTCGACCTGAACTGAAAATAGTATTATTTTTAGCTCATCTTCATGTTTGATCAAGAACCTTTTTCTGTTTGAGGTCTTCTACTCACCCTTTGTGCTTTATCTCTCTTTTAGGGCTTATTTTGCATGATATATTAGCCCTGTTTGTGAGCATTTCTGGGCTTCGAGCCAAACTGTAAAGTATCTTATTTTGAGCCTCTCTTCAACTTTGTTTAAGGGTTCTTTACTGTTTGAGGCCATCTACTACCCCTTATCCTCTATCTCTCTTTTAGGGCTATTTTTGCATGATATATTAGCCTTATTTGTGAACATTTTTGGACCTCGACTTAAACTGAAAAAAGTCTTTTTTTGACATCCTCTTCAAGTTTGGTTCAGGTCCCATTTCTGTTTGGGGTCATCTTCCCCCTATGCATGCTTCATCTCTTCATGATTAGGGCTATGCATTAGAACACTTGCATTGGCCGTGGTTTGGCCTCTTAGCCACTGAAATCCAGTGGATTTTCAGTGGCTTAGATGCATCTTTGAAGGCCAAAATCAGAGGGGGGTGACCCCCTCTCTCTTTGTCTTGTTTGGTGGTCTTTTAGGTCTTCCAAAGGGACCCTATTTTGCATGCATTGAAGTCACTTTTCAGGATTTATTATGAGGGTTTTGAGGTCTGCCTCAGCTCTGTTTGAGGCCCTTTTGGTCATATTTTATGTCTATGATGCATGTGTAAAGCAATCCCATTCAAGGCCTCTCAAAGAGGCCTTTCTTTGCATGTTTCCGAGACTGATTCCAGGGCCTATTTGGTGGGTTTTAGGGCTGTCATAACCCATTTCTAGAGTTGGTTTGGTCTTGCTAAGTGTCTATCTTATATGTTCTTAATAACCCCTTGTATGGCCCTCTAAAGGAACTCACCATTTTTGCATGTGTTGGCTGCATTTCAGAGGTTATTTGGGCATATTTTGACATGTTTTGTTCACTGATTTTTGCTGGTTTGATGAGTTCTCATACACTTCACATACATGCCATGTAAACCATGTTTGCTAGTCAAAGTTGCATGCTATTTTAGTCCATCATGCTAGCATCTTTTGGTCACACTTTGAACTAGAAATGTTCATGTTTTGGGACTGCCTTGGCTCTGTCTTTGTGCTTCTTAGTCAAAAAATGCATGCTTTGTATAGCTATAAGTCAATACATGTGCCTAGTTTTGAGTTTCGGGGTTTACTTCTTACATCGGTTGCCATATTTCCATGTTTCGGGATCATTTAGCATCATGTTCCAGTGCTGGAATTTACATGTTCATATGCCATCTCTCATCCTTTGCCATGCCTTGTTAGAGTTGCATGTTGCGTCTTAGGATCGGTCCTCGGTTTACGTGCATGTGTGCATGCATTTCGGTTGTCTCCTTTTCATCTAATGGCTACTAATGTGAGTGTGGCTGAGGTCCACTCATGTTGGTGTAAGTCCATTATGCATTGTGTATGCCATTTCAATTTATAGCATTGCGTATGCTAGGTTGTATGTTAGAACACTGTGGATGTCTCGCTACATCGTGCATTGTGTATGCCATCTCATAGCATTGCGTATGCCAGGTTGCATGTTAGGATTGCATTCATGCATGTCATGCATATTGCATTGTGCTTGGGACAGGAGTTAGCCCAAGCACGGGAAACGAGGGGTGTTTCGTACTCCGAGTGACGGAACGTGTCTCAATTCCCGGTCACCGACACTCCGGATTAACCATGATGGAGTCTCGATTTTGTTGTGTTTATATGTGCATTCATTTCACATTGAGTCATGCAATTCGACTCCTCGGCCATCATGCATCGAGATGCGTGATTGGTGGCACGAGGATCGAGGTATGTATACATGTGTGAAAATACTTTACCATGCCCCTTTCTTGCTCTCTGTTGCAGCAAATCCGAAATCGGCAGTCTTTTGGAGCTTCGTGCAAATATTCCGGGCTTAATTGTAAATAGAGGCTAATTGGGGCATCGCAATGGATTTCTGCGCAAGGCAACTCAAGCATGCATCATTCATCATCCGGAATGGAGCTGAGGCGGTCCATAGATTTACGTGCTAGTTTACTGCTTTCCTAGTTAAATTTGTTAATTAATTAGGGTTTTGTACTTATTTGGACTGTATTATTTATTCGAGACTGTATTATTTATTCGGACCCTCCGAGCGAGGGCAAAATTGTAATAAGTGTGCGTGTGTGCGATGTATGTCTTCCATCCCCACGTCTTTCTCCCTTTCATTTACCAGCTTATGATGGTTAGATTAAGGCATGTTTCAATTAGCATACAGTATGATAGCATGTTTGCATTCATTCATCTGTTTTGCATGCACCGGGCTCGGCGCATCATACTCACTGCATTGTATTTCAATTCCGAGTTGAATACATGTTAGCTGTAGCATTTCATATGCCATGTTTAGAATAGCCGAGCCTATCTTAGTTGCATTTTGCATGTGTTGCATTAGGCATTTCTGTATAGTTAGGATCATGCATGGATTTCTAACATAGCTTCTGTTTTGGCTTGGAGTACTCGGTAAGTTTTATGCTTTAGCATCCTTGCATGCGTGTGAGCAACTGCCATGATAGTATGCTTACCATGAAGCTATGTGCTTATGTGTTATAACTGCCTGAATGCCTGTGGGTGAAGGTTGGGTTATTTGGATTGGAACAATGCATTGACTGTGAGTTTTAAGCCCACTAGATAGTGGCAAAACCATCTTTTCTAAGCCCACCTGAGGGTGGCAAAATCTGTATTTTAAGCCTACTTGCGAGTAGCAAACCATTTTCAAAACAAACATGAGATGTTCCGTTCCAATTCAGGCGACCCAGTCTATACTTGTATGCTGTGCGCATCACGTAGTAAATCTAGGCTAATAACCGGAATAAGAACATATAGTGTTTTCAAAACTAGATATCATGGTTAGTAGAGGCCGATCTTTGATCGGGCGAGCGGGGGTGCTCATGAAGTGACCTTCCCCAATCGTACCCAAGTTCCCGAGCCGAGGCAACTTTGGCGATGACGGACACGTGGCCTTAGGCAACGAGTCAGGGTTTCCTAAATTTCCCCAAAAATAAAATATTTAGGTGGCGACTCTGTATCTGGCAAAGCAGTCCATGTTTGGCACTTCTTTCAAAAAAATCTTTTTTCAAAAACGATTTACCGGATTTGGACTCTTTGATGATTTCATCGGTCTTGCATTGCACTCTGCGAGATTTGATACAGGACCGTGACATTGAGTCCTTGAACTGTAGTGAGCCCAAATGAACAGAACGGGACTCATCCTCCCGGGGCGTTCGGGGACGTCTACAGTTTCTGGCGACTCTGCTGGGGATTTAGAGAGCTTGACTCGAACTCATGATATCTTGTTTTGATTACACTTATGTGTTTCTTTGCATTGCATGTGCATTGGTGCGCCTAGGACACCGTGTTTGCCATCTGCTATTCCTGAGCGGTTTGCCAGAGGCTGCGTGCCATAAGGCTTACCGGTTACGGGCTCTGCCAGTATGGAAACACAAACCCCGGTTTTACCGGGGCACCCTTTTGACCATTCGACCTAGTGCATATTCGGAATCCATAGTGACCATTCCAAACTAGGACAGGTTGCTTACCCGATATAGGTTGTTTGAAACCGCTGCGTGCGTAGTGAAACCCTAGCTCCTGACAAATAGGACAGGGAAACCCTACCCCAACATAGGGGTGTTTTGGCTCTCACTTATCTGTTATGTGCTGTTAGAGTGCGTCTCTACAGGGAAATGCATGTATCAGTTTATGAGTTCGGGCATCAGGCCTGCGGGCATCAGTCAGTGTTTGAGAATCAGTTATCTGCGGGTATCAGATTCAGTCTTGGGGAACAGTGATTCAGGGATAATGATCAGTGTTTGAGGACAGTGTGTATTCAGCTTATCGACCGTGTGTTGTTATGCCCAGCTGTGTGTTATGTATTTATTTTAAGCTGTTATGCTGTTCGTTTATCTGGTTATTTATTTCCTTATTGCTTTATTTATCTTTTTGCTAGGGCAGTTTTAGCACAATTGCTTCAAACCAAGCAGATATTCCCCAAGCACTCTGGACAAGAGGTCGTCGGCTCAATCGATCTGAGGATCTGGTTGACGGACAACCAGTGTTTCATTCTTTACCCCCGGTTGTCAGACGGAGGCCGAGAAAGCGCAGTGTGTCTGAGCAGAGGTTACCAGAGCAGTGGTCTACCCTAGCAGTGAACAGTCAAGCTAAGGTCTCAGTTTCTGCCATAGAGATACACATACCAGTCAGTCAGCAGGATCAGCAGAACATGGCCGAATGGAAGAAATGATGCGCCAACTCCAAGAGAGTATGAAGCAAGATATAGGAGGACGCTGTCCGCCAAGCAAAGTTCTCTAAATAGCAGGCCACAATCCTGGCCCAACAGGCGGAACTGATTACCCGGCTACAGCAGCAAGCCGGAGCATCAGCCTCACACCCAACTCCTCCCCCACCAGGGGGGTCCCAATACCCGAGCAGACACCAACTACCTAGAATGTCCTGCCAAATCCCCAGAACATTTTGCAAAATCTCCATGCCGTTCAGGAGGATACAGATATCCCAACAGGGCCGGCTCCACTCCCGCTTCCACCTCAATTATCCAAGGTACATACACCCATCAACCACCCGAACTCTCCCTTCGAGTTCGAAGTAGACCCTACAGCACTGAAATTGAGCAAGCTCGAGAAGCTATTCAAAAAATCCCAGGGGGTAAAGGCTATCCCAGATATCGAGGACGAATATACAGATGTGGCTGTGACGTTGCCGGATAGATTCAAAATGCCGTAGATCGATCGCTTCGATGGATCTGGGGATCCCATGGTCCACCTCCGGCTATTTTCAGATATACTACGGCCGATGGGCCTAACCAGACCCCAGAAGCTTTCACTATTCGGCCGGACCCTGTCGGGTGTGGCCGCTATCTAGTATGCGAAATTGGAGGATGATGTCAAGCAAAGTTCGGATGAAATGGCCGAGGCCTTTGTTGCGCAATACTCTTACAACACCCAAATCGAGATTACAACCCGTGATCTCGAAACAACAAGGCAAGAGCCCAAAGAGAGCTTCTCAGATTTTGTGACCCGGTGGAGGGCGAAGGCCTCGATGATGACTCTAAGGCCCACCGATAAGGACCAGATCAGGATGATTGTGCGCAATCTCCAGCCAAAACTGATGCAAAAAATGATTGTGCTCCCCTTCCCCACCTTTTCGGATCTGCACGAGATGGGGGTACAAATTGAAGATGCAATGAAACAGGGTCT
Organism: Camellia japonica; assembly: GCA_030407325.1. NCBI lineage: Eukaryota > Viridiplantae > Streptophyta > Magnoliopsida > Ericales > Theaceae > Camellia > Camellia japonica. The sequence goes on along the minus strand of JAPPVO010000014.1, from coordinate 64,169,112 downwards.
GATTGACCAAGACAGGGAGCAACCCCGGAGAACTTTAACCGCAACAACAATGCAGGCCCGAGTGGCGCTGCAACTGCAAGAACTTCGGAGGTAAGCATGGTCGCCACCATCCCCCTCCCCTTCCAAGGCCCATGGCAGCCACACCCTTTTCCGGTGCATCCGGAAGCAATCACAGACCACCAAATACCAACCCAGAGGCCAAAGAACCTTCACCCCATTGTACATGCCCCTGTCCAAGGCTCTAGGGGTCTTAATCAGAAAAGGGCATCTAAAACCCCTGGAGCCGAGGCCGTTACCAAATCCACTACCCCCTATTCACAACCCAGCCAAATACTGTGCATATCACCAGCAACACGGTCATGACACCGACCAATGTTTCAGATTGCGTCACGAGATTCAAGATCTCGTTGACAAACATGTGATTTTGCCACCAGAAAGACCCAATGTCACAACCAACCCACTCTCTACACACAACCAAGCTTCACCTCCCAAAAGAATCAACTTTATCCAGACTGGGGTCGTGTCTTACGATCCTAGCATCTATATCACTCATTCCCATCTACCTAAGCCGGAAGTGCTCCTTCCCGACTGCACTGACTTTTTGTGCATGCTAGACATCTCTACAACCCAACCTGAGCCAATGGTGGTGGCTGGCGAAGACAACGCAGGGGAGATTACAGAGGAGGATGGAACCGTTGAGTCAGGGTTTGAGCAGTCTGGGAATTTTGCTGGGGAAGCCTACGATCCGAGTGATTACATCCTGTCAGCGAGCCAGTCTGAGCCAAGTGTAGAATTGACAGAGAGAGCAGAACTGTGTGTGATCTAGGGGGATAGATTTGAGCAGGGAACGAATGATTTAACGGCCGTAGAAGAGGGTTTTGCCAACCTCCAGTTTTTCAATGACCAAGAATCAGGGGACGCAGCAGTCAACTGGTTTGATTATGAGGAATCGGCAGAGGCTACCGGATGGCTGGATGATCAACCGGATGTTGTAGAATTTAAACAGGGCCCGGTAGGGGCCAGAGTATCAGTTGTGGCCGGAAGGGCTGGAAGTCAGAGTACATTGCTGGAGAGCGCCGGTACGAAGAATTTCGCTCAGGACAGGAGCATTGTGAATACAGGGAAAGCTGAACAACAAACTGCGCCGACGCAGGTGGAACAAGAAAAGTTTTGGGATTCTGAGAGAATCGGGAAAGTCAAAGCCCTTGAGGGGACTGAAAATGCTGTCGGCACAAGGACAGAAGATGCTGCGAGCATGTGGGCTGAAAGTACTGCGAGTACAATCATCCCAGAACCAGACAGATGTCTGTTGGCTGCTCACAGGATGTGGTGGGAGGACGATGATTTATGTCTTGCCCACACAGACGAGGATTGGGGGAGCAATCAACCAGACGACACCTGGTATCTCGATGAGGTTGATCACATGACAAGAAGCGGGCGGTATTTTAAGCCCCCGCACCTAGACCAGCCAGAGGCATCTGGGAAGGATAAGGAAGCTGAGAGACAGAAGGAGAAACAACTTGAAGAAGAGGCTGTGCTCAAACAGTTAAAAAAGATATAAGTAGACATCTCCATCTGGGGACTGCTTATGGCATCACTAGTGCACAGACAGGCTGTCCTATCTGCAATGGATAAGGCTAAACTCTCGATAGAAACCACGCTGGAGCAACTAGTGGGATTAGTCTTCCCGGGAGGAGCTACCCCGATGCTGACTTTTTCTGATAAAGAACTGCCACCTGAGGGTGCGAACCACAATAAGCCACTCTACATCTCTGTGGAGTGTAGAAATAAATGGATATCGGTGGTTCTTGTTGATACCGGATCCGCCATCAACGTGTGCCCAGGAAGGACAGCATATGCAATCAGTTTGAAGACCGCGGACTTATACCGACAGAGCCCAAGTAATTCGGGCATATGACAACACGAGCCGAGAAGTCATGGGGACAGTAAAGATCCAGACCAAAGTTGGGCTGGGACAACATGAGATAGATTTCCATGTCTTAGAGGTTCCTGCAACTTTCAACCTGCTTTTGGGACGGCTGTGGCTACACCAGGTAAAGGCAGTGTCGTCCACCTTACATCAGATGGTGAAATACCCCCATGGGAAAGGAGTAGCCATTGTGTTTGGGAATTCATCGATCCATCCACCGCCGGAGGTGTCTACACCAGTCCTGGAAATTGAGCACGGCATGGAGGATGTGTTTATGTCAGGTTTTACCTTAGCTGAGGCTCGGGTTGTGCAAAACATCATGGCTGTTAATGAGGGAGTGTATGTCAGTGCTCAATCTGTATACCTCATGAACAAGCTACAACACATCCTCGGGATGGGATTGGGAAGAAACGGCCGGAAGGGCGTCCCAGCATTGGCCGAAGTGCCACACAACCCTCACATCTTTGGCTTGGGTTATCTGCCCACCAAAGAGGATTGGATAAGAAAGGGAAAGGAAATGGCCGGAAGAGCCAGAGCAAAGCAGGCTGGGAAACCATTTGAGCTAATGCATAGGCCCATTTAGGGTACCCTAAACGGACGCTTCGTCCGGGAGGGGGAGGACTTTCCGTTTTGTGGCTTCCCAGAGCCGTGGCTGAACGCGGAGAAGAAGCGCGTGCCAGGTTTCGAGATCTTCTTCGACCTACAATTATCCGGGGATGACGTTGCCGAAGAGCAGACAGACCCATCAGCTGAGGTTGAGCAGTGTAAGGAAGTGGATTCCGAGGGTGCTGAAATTGAAATGGGGGTAGCACTGGCATGTCTACTTTCAGATCCTCCGATCGACCAGAAGTGCTTGGGGGATAACTTCTCGGTTTCCTTGATTGGGAATGAAACGGCTGCGGGCCTACCAGCAACTATTTTGGATGCATCTATCGCACCCTCTCTTACTTGGCAATACGAAGAGGGGTTTTTGTCCAGCAGCACCGGGTCAGGTAGTGAGCCGAAATCTGATTCCACCGAGTCTTGTGAGTCAGAATCAGGTTCCAGCTCGACTGAGTCTGAGTCTGGTAGTCCTGGGGATGATAATCCGGATACCACAGTTTTGTCCAGGTCGTCTTTTTCTTTCTCTTTTGAGTCTGTTGTAACCGAGGAATCGGACGATTTGGATGTGCTTAATGAAAATCAAGTAGCTGTGGTTTCTGAGTACTTTCTGTGCCCTTGATTTATTGCATTAACTCAGACTTTCAAAATTTTGATGAAAACGACGAGGAAGAAATTCCTCCGTTTTGCAACGCTTAATTGAACAAGAGCAGGAGAGATTTGTTAAACCCTTAATGGATGAAATCATTACTGTGAATATTGGTACTGAGGAGGACCCGCGGCTGGTCCAGATCGAGTCCACGTTGTCTTCGGAGGAACGAGAGCGCTTAGTCGCTTTATTAAAAGATTTCAAAGATGTTTTCGCGTGGTCCTACGAAGACATGCCTGGGATCGATCCTGAGATTGTACAACACCGGATCCCCCTTGACCCCGAGGCCCGACCTGTCAAGCAGAAACTCAGGAGGATCCGCCCAGACTGGGCTCTCAAGATCAAAGAAGAGGTCACCAAGCAAATTGATGCAGGATTTTTGCTGGTATCCGAATACCCGACTTGGTTGGCCAACATCGTTCCAGTACCGAAGAAGGATGGCAGGATCCGGGTATGCATGGATTTCAGGGACCTGAATAGAGCCAGTCCGAAGGACGACTTTCCCTTGCCGCACATCGATGAGTTGGTTGACTTCGCAACGAGGCATGCTTTGCTCTCATTCATGGATGGCTTCTCAGGCTACAATCAGATAGTGATGGCACCAGAAGACCAGGAAAAGATTGCCTTCACCACCCCGTGGGGGACATACTGCTACAGAGTGATGCCGTTTGGGTTAAAGAATGCTGGAGCAACTTATCAACGCCACGATATTGCATGACATGATCCACAAAGAGGTTGAGGTGTATGTGACGACATGATTATCAAGTCCAAGGAAAGAGAGGGCCACTACACCGCCTTGCAAAAGTTCTTCCAAAGGATCAGAGAATTCCGGTTGCGACTGAATCCTCAGAAGTGTACGTTCGGTGTTACAGCGGAAAAAATGCTGGGGTTTCTAATTACACAGAGAGGTATCGAAGTCGACCCTTCCAAAATCAAGGCCATCTTAGAAATGCCACCACGAAGGACTGAAAAGGAGGTGCGAGGCTTTCTGGGTAAAGTGCAATTCATAAGACGGTTTATCTCAAAATTAACCTTGACTTGTAAACCACTTTTTGGTCTCCTGAAGAAAGAAAAGAAATTCCAATGGGACGGCCGATGCCAAGCTGCTTTTGAACAGATCAAGGAATACTTACAGACCCGCCCGTGTTGTCACACCAGAGCCGGGGAAACCGTTGATATTGTACCTTTCAGTGACTGAGACTACAATGGGTTGTATGCTCGCGCAAGAATCAGAGGACAAAGTGGAGAAAGCCATCTACTATCTGAGCAAGAAGATGTTAGAGTATGAGACTCGCTACACACCGTTGGAAAAGGCTTGCTTAGCTTTAGTATGGGCTACTAGGAAGCTGCGGCACTACCTGTTAGCTCACTTCGTAATGTTGGTTTCATGACTCGATCCCATCAAATATCTTTTCGAGAAACCAGCACTTACGGGTAGGCTAGCTCGTTGGTTGCTGTTGCTCTCCGAATTCGATCTGAAATATGTAACGCGCAAGTCAGTCAAGGGAAGAGCAGTAGTAGAATTCTTAGCCGATCATCCAGGTGGAAAGGGGTGAAGCAGTTGAGTACTTATTCCCAGATGAGGCCATTTTGCATATCAACGACGAATTTGGACGATGTACTTTGTTACGGAGCATCAAACCAGCACGGGTATGGGATAGGAGTGCTGCTGATAGCACCTGACAAGTCCGTATCCCTCTAGCCTTCAAACTCCGGCTCAAAGTCTCGAACAACGAAGCAGAATATGAGGCATGCATTGCCAGTCTAGAAGCAGCCCTTGGAACTAG